>OX438537.1:22566157-22963657 GCA_949316355.1 Bruchidius siliquastri
AACTGAGTAGAATACAGTGTGGCGAAGGACAAAGGATTTTGATCTCAGCTGCCCTCTTTGCCAGTGTGTCAGCCTTCAGAAAGTGAGTGTCTTTTTATCCAACCAACTGTTATGTTGCTGTTGATAGAGGCATTCGTATTCTGGGGTGCTAATCACGAAACTGGTCTCCTTTCCTCTAGAAACTACCAGGGGAGCCAAGGAGACGATTTTAGTGCTTGCCCCGCCTGCAAATGGTCACCCCGCAACATGGTAGGCTTTCTTAATGATCCAATTCAGATTCAGTGCCTTCAAATACATGGGTGTGCCGCAAATCTATCAAGTCGGTGGTTTTGTCCTCCGTCCTCCTCTAAAAGCTGATTCTACGCTTATTGCTGGACTCTATCCGATGTAAAAATTTTCGTTGACTTCAATGGTGTGCTCAGATTTGCTTGATTGTTTGGTTTTCGAAAGGAAGGCGTTTTCTGCCAATTTTCGTATTTGGTGGTGTTGAACGCAAATATGGCCATAGGAAAAGCATAAATCATAAGGTCCCTCTAAGGCCTATCCCTTAAATCCGGGCTCCAAATTGAGGCTAGATTCGTAAACAGCGCCTCTCCATTACACAGAAAACGATTATTCATGCTGGTTGAACACATTCGATTTGTCGACTTGAAATTCTTCCAAGGCCCTTTCGATTTTTTTCGATTTTCGAACATCCACTCGTAAGTCAAGGTCCTAATAGTTACTCTCTACTGTTAGACCGCCAGGCTATACTGACGAGTCTAGGCTAAAGACGAAACATGCACGTCTATAGCAGGTCTGATGCATAGTGCATTTATTAAAAATTCATATTCCGAAATTGAAAATATTCGCGATCACAATACTTCCCTGGCCTATAGCGCAGGACGTGAAATCGGATATTATTGGAAGCGTGAAGCTAATTGTCAATCATTTCTCCAATCACGGCTAAACGGCAATCCCGAAAAAATTGTTAATAAACACTTCTATCAAGTGCTATACAGTAGAGGAGATGCTTTATGTGGAAAAAACGGGAATCCTCTGATTCACGCAGTTGGAAAATGTGTAGGATATACTTTCCAATTTACGGTTCAAGGCAGTGACGTAGAGAAGAATTCCCAAGCCAGTGGGCAGCGGAAGTATTCTAAGCTCGAAAAAGAGATATCACGTTTCCTTGATGTCTCATGATATATACGAGGGTCACGCTGAAAGTTTTAAGATACAGAAAAACTACGAGGTTTTAAAAAAAACTTTATTCTGTTCCATCAACATATTCTCCCCCTAGCTCAATACATTTACGCATTCAGTAAAACCACTTGTCAAATTCTTGTGACCAACGTTCTTTTATAAGGTTGCTAATTCCCTCCTCAAATGCAGCGTTTGCCTCTTCATCGGTGGAAAAATGGCGACCTCGTAACTTTTCTTTGATCTTAGGGAATAAGAAGAAGTTGCACGGAACTAGGTTCAGAGAATCAGGTGGGTGAGGCAACAGTTTGACACCGTGTTCAGTTAAAAAATCGAGTGTTCTAGCGGCGCTGTGGGCGAGTGCGTTGTCATGGTGCCATTGAATAGCCTGCAGACCAGTCTTTGGACGGCTCTTGCATAGTTATTGGAAGACGACACGCACACATTTAGTTATATACCATTCAGAAGTAACTGTCTTTTGATTTTCCAAGGCTACCGTTGTGATGTATCCACTTTAAGAAAAAAAAGATCATTTTCTTTCCAACACTCTTGGAACGACGAATATTCGTTGGAGGCTGTTCAATTTCAAAGCACCAAACTAATGACTGCTGTTTAGTTTCGGGATCATAATGATATAGCCATGTTTCGTCTCCGGTTACGATATTAAAAGTGTTTTTACTGTGCCCGTTATCAAATTTTTCAAGCATAAACTTAGCCCAATCAACTCTTGTTGCTTTTTGCTCACTGGTCAACAAATGTGGCACCCATCTGGAACACCGCTTCCTTAGGCGAAGGTGATCATGAATGATTGTTCGGACCGCTGCCGATCCAATCCCCAGAGAAGTCTCAATCTCGGTGTAGGTTATCTGTCGATCTTTTTTTACCATATTTTGCACAGCTTCTACAGTTTCCGGAGTAACAGCAGTGGGCGGTCGACCTGTGCGAGGTTCACCATCGAGTGAGAACCGGCCCCTTTTAAACTCAGCAAACCAATCAAAAACTATAGCCCTAGAAGGGGCAGTGTCCCCAAAACAACTCACTGAAGTTTCATGACATTCCGCTTGCTTTAATCCCTTTTTATAATCATACAAACTCATTGCTCGAAAATGGCGACTACCCGGTTCCATTTTCACGTTAAAATTCGGCCAACAGTAGATGCATTCGAGACCGTGGCAAGACAACTACTGAACGATTCAAACGCTGCCTTTGCGTGTAAGCACTTACATCTTTAGACAAAATAGCTTGTTCCAAAAGTCGTTTTTTTGGGGAACCTCGGCGTTGTAGAATGAGCTACCGCGGAGTTTGTTCCTCTCCCATTGGTTACAACTTACACTGTTTTAGGGTTAATGTGAATATGCATTTAACCTCTCGCAGCTCCTGTGAGGCGTGAGGCTATCTACAGAAAAGAAACGTTTTTGTACGTGATTAAAAAAGGTCACACATCTATATATCTCCAGGAGTTCCCAATCTAACTACGCCTCTGCATATAGACTTCGATTCGTTACATCTGAATGCACACTTTGGAATGACATGAAAAATATTACGGATCCTGATAGAGACCGCGAGTTTCCTATGTTTGGCATTGCATCTATTTGAGTTACAATCTCATTTCATTTGAATGTTTATGGTATTGGAAATAATTCCGTACGAGGTTTAGAGGAAAATACAAATCAAATAAATCGTCGTCAAGTAGGTTGACTCTGTACTTTCCACGCAATGGTATCAGTTAAGAAATGATGATTTGTATCTGATTTTATTCGTCAAAATATTGATAGTAATGTAAAATGTATCTTGTTAATGATTGATAAAATTCAAAAAATGTATATTTCCAGTATTTCTAAAACTTACTTCAAGTGGATGAAAAGGAGAATGCTTATTGGGTATGGCCACCATGCGCGACGCCTGGAGATGAGTATTGATAAATTGATTCATTTACTTAACGCATCAAGAATAGTTTCCTAGTTACGCCTGTGGAGCAATGTACATCGATAGGTCTAATATTGCGTGGGTTGCAGTGGATCGCAATAGAAGGAGCAACAATGGCGTCCTCTGGATTCCGGGGCGATCCGGGCAAGTGACAGGGCGTCGTCGGCATCCCGATCGGTCTCAGAGGAGGTGGCACTCCCCATTCCGTCCGTTTCAACAGCTCAACGCCCGCAGCCACGCAGAGGCGCTCGTGTCGGTCGCAGTTTACGGAGAAAGACATCAGCTTTCTCTCCTGCCGCGCCAAATATGAACATTTCATGCTCAGTGCCGTGCGAGCGTGACGTCACAGCGGAGCAAATCAAAAGCGACAAATGAATTATGTATGCTTTCGAGTGGATGTTGCTACCACACCCTTGACTTGGTGACGGAGATACCAGCCGATTGTTCTCTACACTTAGACCGCCAGGCTTTACTGACTAGTCTAGGCTGAAGACGAAACATGCATGTCTGATGCATAGTGGAAAGCATACACTTAATATCAGTTGTTAGCTTCTGATGTGAATGAACCGAGATAACGGTACGTCGAAAAAGTGTTAACGAAGAACAAGGGATGTCGCCGTAAATCATTTCACCCTTGTTGACACAGATGTCGTAAGCGACATCTGTTACCGCTTCGAGACAGTTCAGGTTTTAGGACCTTTGTCTTCGTAAGTTGTGAATGGGCGACAGTTGGAGATGAGTTGAGGAATTTATTATTCAGGTCTTTACATCAATAGTCGAATTATATAAATGCTGTATTATTTCACTATCAGGAACTTCTGCTGGGACTAACTGCACAAAGATTATAGTTTGTCCGACAGATTTTTTCTGTAACATGAATTTTGGATGCTATATAGTAATTAATTTCCTTTTTTGTTTTAACTTGACGTTAAATCCAGCTATTAGACCGTCATTGTTTTTGAAAAAATCTTGCTACCAACTAAATTGAATCAGTCAAGAAATGAGAGGTAAATGAGAAATCAAAAATCATTCAAATTTGGAATCACAGATAGAAATTCTATAAATAGAATGAATCATAGAACAGAAACACAAAAATCTATATCCTAAGTGACACAGAACAGACAGAACCAAGAACAATTCAGCCGATCGCTATGCTAAAAAAATACACTTATATATTTTTATATTAAATACTTCTGAAAATTTTCAGAACATTTGGTTGAGTATTTTGTATTCAAAACTGTCCCGAAAAAGTACCTAAATTTTGAAATTTTACGATAGGTTAGCCCCTTAACGAAATGTCGAATCAGATCCCATCAACTCCAAACTAATTCGAACCTGGGAATAATACACGTTTCAGCTTTTAGCATAAATTTTAATCGCTAAATCGGCTGAGCTTAGGTAAAACAACAAAGCAAATGGGTAACAATGGGGCCTCATAGGCAAATAAACACGAAACTTCAGACTGCATAAAAACTGCATTTCCGGCATAAATTCTTCCCATCTGCCTTTTATGAAGCCACAGGCGTGACGATGAATTTTTCAAATGACGACCAAATTTCTTATAAAGGTTTTTTTAATATGTTCCCCATTTTTTTTGAGTAAAAACGTATGGTAAATATATGTGATAGTTTTTTTACAGATCTTGTTTCATTTGCTTATAATTTTTTCTATAGATAGCTTCACCCAAAGGCAGAGAGCCTATCGCGCTTCATAAGAACTACGCGGGGATAAATTTCTATTCACATTGACCTTAAAACGCTGTAGATTATAACAATCGCGAAACACCGTCCTCGGTAGCCCATTCCAGAACGCCAAGGTTCTCCAAAAGAACGTCTTTTGGAACAGGCTTGTTCGAGGCGCTGTAAGCTCGACCTGGTGAAGATGTGCCCGTGGGGCTCCTATAGTGTTTGCTGTACTAGCGATTCTTGGTGTTATTATGCGAGACAGCTTGGTCAAAAATAATATAATATCTATAGAATAGGGACCGATCTTCGGTGTTCTAGAGCGAGGAGGTCCTTTGTGAGGTCAGGCTAGTATTGCTCGTGTCTAGATTGTGTGCTTGAAAGCCTATCCTCACACATGTGAGCAGCGATGGTCTGATCAGAGCCTTGTACAGTAGCAGAAACGGTTCTGGGGAATACAATTGACTTGAGCGGAAGAGGACTCCCAACTTCTGAGACGACCTAGCAAAGCTGGCAAAATCTTCGTGCCAGGACCTGTTATTGTTGATGTCAATTCTCAAAAGCTTGATGGAAGATGACTCAGATAGTTCCTCCATCTCCATGGCCCCAAATCGCCAATTCTTCCAATGTGCTCATAAGTCTGGAAAATCTGCTGTCTCTATTCTGATTCCATGCTGTCATCTGCGTAGCTGCACCTTATCAAGATTTGAACCACTAAAATTTATGCTTCATGAAAAGTCTCGAGTCGTAGTACCGGATATATAGAAAGCTTTCAATGGGGTGTGGTATGAGACTTCTGATCGAGGTTGCTGCATATGAGCTGCCACCGCCTTTGTGCCAATGGTTGGATATTGCTTGCGATGTGTTTACCATGAATGCGGGTGTTCCTCAGGGATCTATCCTTTCATGTAAAATAACATCCAATCGTATCTACAGCTTCGCAGATTACAGCACTCTTATTTCTTGCATGGAATCGTGCAAACCACTACCATCCCAAAAGAGCTCATTTCGGTGAGGGCAACATGCTCTTCAGATTAACGAGGGCACTTGGACAATGAATGTGGAATGAAGACAAATGGAGTTCAGTTTCAGAAAAAACAGACAAAGAAGTCGCTGGTCGCAGAAATGTACATGAATTATCTTCCATCTAGCTACTGGGAAGTCTCTTCTTCTCCATGAAATTATATTCTCCAGAACAGCTACTGCTACCCTACAAGGCCCAGATCAGAACATCGCTGGAGTACTGCTCGCATGTGTGGTGATGCGCTTCGAAGCACACCATAAAGCTTCTGGACACAATCCAGAAACGAGCAATACGTCTAGTGGATGTGCCTGACCTCACAAAGGACCTCTACAGCCTTGTACATCGAAAATAGGTGGCACCAAGACTAGATGAGCTCATCTCCTCACCTGTTCCAAGCTTGCAACGCCTAGAACGAGCCTCTCCTAAAAGTTGTTCTTTTACGGAACTTTGGCGTTGTGGAATGAGCTAGACTTACTCCTCGATGGTTACAATCTATAACATTTTAAGGTCAATGTGAATAGATGTATATACTTTCGCAGCGCTTATGAAGCGTGTTAGGCTATCTATGAAAAAAAACTTGTGGGCTCAACCCCCCTTTGGGCGCCACTGTCCATAGGCCTGCGGAGACTCGTTTGCAACAGCAACTGGTGGTTGTCTATGCTATACAATTTTTTTTAAGTGGGACCTATAAAATTCTGGTGGAAAGCCCGGTATAGAGCGGAAATAAAAGAGCACAATTCAGAAGAATGGTGCTGATGATATTGCTGCCTTAGTTTCATTTTTATCGTCAAGTCGGTGAAATAGATACTCCGGATCATTGCGGATATACTTTCGAAAGGCGGAAAACAGAATCGTCCTAGCGCAGCCTTGCCAATCAGCGTAGAATCCTATGATTTCCGCAGAAAATTGAACTCTGCGTAGAATGTGGCGTAGAACACAAACAGCAAAAATATCTTGGTGTATCGTTTTGAAATGTCGATCCGATTGGTTCGTGTTCTGTCTGGTTTTGAGTGTGTCATTTGAGGATATTTATTTCTGTGTTTCGGTTAATTTAAATGATTTTTTATTTGATTTGAGATCTACTTCTCGACTGATCTGGTTTAGCAGTAGCAACGTTTAAGGAAGATTTTTATGTAATATGATCATAGACAGATGGCTGTATCCAACGTCGAGAAAAAATAAAAGGCAAATTAAATTCTATATAGCTTCCTTGCTTTCCCTTCCTTTTTCGATATAATTTTTTTATGATTTATGAACTTCAAATTTTGATACCTATGTCCAGTCAGAAAACAGTTGCCCCTCTTATTTTTGAACTCTATCCAATGTAAAATTTTCTGCTGAATCCAATGGTGTAGTCAGATTTATGACACGGTGTTGCGTTTTGACAGGAAAAAATATTTTATGAGAAAATTCATATGACCAAGGGGGGGGGGGGCGCCGGATGTAAGGGGGTTCGAAAGATACCAGTGGATCCATTTTAGTGCTTGCAATACAGGATGTTTATGGATTCGATGGTGAGATCCAAATTGAGGCCAGATCAGCGTCCCTTAATAACTCAGGAAACGATTTATTGTGTTGTTTGAAGAAATTGAAATTTTGAAACCTATGGCCAGTGAGAAAACAGTTGCCCCTATTATTTTTGAACTCTATCCAATGTAAATTTCTCTGCTGAATCCAGTGGTGTGGTCAGATTTATGCTACGATGTTCCGTTTTCCAGGAAAAAATATTTTATGAGAAAATCCATATGGCCAAGGGGGGGGGCGGATGTAAGGGGGTTTTAAAAGCTACCAGGGGATCCATTTTAGTGTTTGCAATACAGGATGTTCATGGATTCGATGGTGAGATCCAAATTGAGGCCAGATCAGCGTCCCTTAATAACTCAGGAAACGATTTATCGTGTTGTTTGAAGAAATTGAAATTTTGAAACCTATGGCCAGTGAGAAAACAGTTGCCCCTCTTATTTTTGGACTCAATCCAATGTAAAATTTTCTGCTGAATCCAATGGTGTGGTCAGATTTATGCTACGATGTTCCGTTTTCCAGGAAAAAATATTTTATAAGAAAATCCATATGCCAAAGGGGGGGCACCGGATGTAAGGGGGGTCGAAAAGTTAGCAGGGGAACCATTTCAGTGCCTGCAATACAGGATGTTCATGGATTCGATGGTGAGATCCAAATTGAGGCCAGATCAGCGTCCCTTAATAACTCAGCAAACGATATATCGTGTTGTTTGAAGAAATTTAAATTTTGAAACCTATGGCCAGTGAGAAAACAGTTGCCCCTCTTATTTTTGAACTCTATCCATTGTAAAATTTTCTGCTGAATCCAATGGTGTGCTTAGATTTATGCTACGATGTTCCGTTTTCCAGCAAAAAAAAAATTATGAGAAAATCCATATGGCCAAGGGGGGCGCCGGATGTAAGGGGGTTCGAAAAGCTACCAGAAGATCCATTTTAGTGCTTGCAATACAGGATGTTCATGGATTCGATGGTGAGATGCAAATTGAGGCCAGATCAGCGTCCCTTAATAACTCAGGAAACGATTTATCGTGTTGTTTGAAGAAATTGAAATTTTGAAACCTATGGCCAGTGAGAAAACAGTTGCCCCTCTTATTTTTGGACTCAATCCAATGTAAAATTTTCTGCTGAATCCAATGGTGTGGTCAGATTTATGCTACGATGTTCCGTTTTCCAGGAAAAAATATTTTATAAGAAAATCCATATGCCAAAGGGGGGGCACCGGATGTAAGGGGGGTCGAAAAGTTAGCAGGGGAACCATTTCAGTGCCTGCAATACAGGATGTTCATGGATTCGATGGTGAGATCCAAATTGAGGCCAGATCAGCGTCCCTTAATAACTCAGCAAACGATATATCGTGTTGTTTGAAGAAATTGATATTTTGAAACCTATGGCCAGTGAGAAAACAGTTGCCCCTCTTATTTTTGAGCTCTATCCAATGTAAAATTTTCTGCTGAATCCAATGGTGTGCTCAGATTTATGCTACGATGTTCCGTTTTCCAGCAAAAAAAAATTTATGAGAAAATCCATATGGCCAAGGGGGGGCGCCGGATGTAAGGGGGTTCGAAAAGCTACCAGGGGATCCATTTTAGTGCTTGCAATACAGTATGTTCATGAATTCGATGGTGAGATGCAAATTGAGGCCAGATCAGCGTCCCTTAATAACTCAGGAAACGATTTATCGTGTTGTTTGAAGAAATTTAAATTTTGAAACCTATGGCCAGTGAGAAAACAGTTGCCCCTCTTATTTTTGAGCTCTATCCAATGTAAAATTTTCTGCTGAATCCAATGGTGTGCTCAGATTTATGCTACGATGTTCCGTTTTCCAGCAAAAAAAAAATTATGAGAACATCCATATGGCCAAGGGGGGGCGCCGGATGTAAGGGGGTTCGAAAAGCTACCAGGGGATCCATTTTAGTGCTTGCAATACAGTATGTTCATGAATTCGATGGTGAGATGCAAATTGAGGCCAGATCAGCGTCCCTTATAACTCAGGAAACGATTTAACGCGTCTTTTGAAAAAAATTACATATAAATATATATTAATGCGAATTAGTATTGCTGGGAAGTATAGTGTTAGTCTACTTGACGCCACTTTGTTTTGTTGTTAGCCATTCTCATGTTTTGAAATATAATAGCTTAGGTCATTGTTCATTCTCATGTAATACAATTTAAGAATTGTTGAACTGTACAAAATGCCTCGGCAGAAAATTCAGCTAAAAAGTAAATCTACTTAGAACGTGTGATAAAACAAAAACACTTAAACGGGTCGTAAATGTTTCTCTGGCATGCATGAATTCGAGTAATAAAACCGTATTTTCCCTCCGATAGCACCGATTCTCGTAATTGTTTTCGTGAAAAAAAATGTAAAAAAACGCTTGCTCGGTGAGATGAAACCGCGTATTGTTTGATTTGGCGCCTCTCATTCTCGCTTCCAATGCCATTTTTGTGTATATTTTTGCATTTTGCGCTATGAACATCGTGTCGACCTAATTGGATTTTCGATTTTGATCGCTGTATATATACGGGGTGGCTTATCGAATCTGACTACAACCCTGTAAGAACTGTACGAGGGTCACACTGAAAGTTTTCAGATACAGAATAACTACTAGGTTTTTAAAAAAAACTTTATTCTGTTTTTTCAACATATTCTCCCCCTACCTCAATACATTACGCATTCGGTAAAACCACTTGTCAAATTCTTGTGACCAACGTTCTTTGGAAAGGTTGCTAATTTCCTCCTCAAATGCAGCGATTGCCTCTTCATCGCTGGAAAAATGGCGACGTCGTAACTTTTCTTTGATCTTAGGGAATCAGAAGAAGTCTCACGGAGCTATGTCCGGAGAATAAGGAGGGTGAGGCAACAGTTTGACACCCTGTTCAGCAAAAAAATCGAGTGTTCTAGCGGCGTTCTAGGCGGGTGCGTTGTCATGGTGCCATTGAATACCCCGCAGACGACTTTGGACGGCTCTTGCATAGTTCTTGGAAGACTACAGGAACACATTTGGTTATATACCATTCAGGAGTAACTGTCGTTTGATTCTCCAAGGTTACCGTTGTGATGTATCCACTTTTAGAGAAAAAAGATGCGACCATTTTCTTTCCAACATTCTTGGAACGACGAATTTTGTTGGAGGATGCTCACTTTCAAAGCACCAAACTAATGACTCCTGTTTAGTTTCGGGATCATAATGATATAATCATGTTTCGTCTCTGGTTGCGATATTAAAAGTGTTTTTACTGTGCCCATTATCAATTTTTTCAAGCATAAACTTAACCCAATCAACTCTTGTTGCTTTTAGCGCAATGGTCAAAAAATGAGGCACCCATCTGGAACATCGCTTTCTTAGACGAAGGTGATCATGAATGATTGTTCGTACCGCTGCCGATACAATCCCCAGACAAGCCTCAATCTCGGTGTAGTTTATATGTCGGTTTTTTTACAATATTTTGCACAGCTTCTACTGTTTCCGGAGTAACAGCAGTGGGCGGTCGACCTGTGCGAGGTTCATCATCGAGTAAGACCCGGCCCCTTGTAAACTCAGCAAACCAATTAAAAACTGTAGCCCTAGAAGGGGCAGTCACTAAAGTAACTCACTAAACTTTCGTGACATTCCGCTTGTTTTAGTCCCTTCTCATAGTCATACAGTCAGGGCTTGAAAATCGCAACTACCCGGTTCCATTTCCACGTTAAAATTCGGCCAACACTTAGATGCATTCGAGGCGGTGGCAAGGCATTTACTGAACGATTCAAACCCTGCCTTTGCGTGTAAGCACTTACAACTTTAGACAAAATAGCTGCGTGCTCAACTTGTTTAAACCTGTATAGATTAGGAATATCTAAAGACTTTCAGCGTGACCCTCGTATTAGTGACTGGAGTTGCACTAGGTTTGAAGGTTTGCAGAAGACGAAAAGGCTAGTGGAGGACGCGCCTGACCTTACAAAGGACCTCTTCCAAAAGTCGTTCTTTTGGAAAAGGCATCGTCTTAAGGTACGTAGATAAAGGGTGTTCAAATGAGGACCTGGAACAATAGATCATTCTACCCTTTTATCTGCCTTGCAGACAGCGCGAATCCTTCCTGTAGCATATTTCAAGCATTCTACACGCGAACTTTGCTTTTTCCCAATGTGTACACCGCTATAGGAAGTGCAGGATGTACGCTGACTGGGAAACTATTACTTGCGGCAATGGGAGACACGTCTGCCTCAGGCAGTCATTTGCATAATAATAGCCTGGACACGCCTGGGCTAACACCTTTCCTATTATACATTAGGAACTTGTTAAAGTGGAATACAGTGATGTTACCACCGCACCGCTCATACCTGTCCCAATTGCACAATGAACTCGCCAGGACTATTTTACCTCTACGCATTTCCGACGATCGATAACGAAGTTTGAGGTTGCATTACAACTGTTCCCAGGAGGGTGAAGGCAGTCTATCTGTAAAAAGGATCTTCTAGAGGGGTCCAGTCAGTAATATCAACGCCTGAGTGTAGACTTTCGAAGTTGAGATACTACGTTTTTGAATATTTCAAGGACTATTGCCAGTATTATCATTTAAAAAAAGGTGTGTGGCCAGTTCTCTCACCTACCGTGCCTACCGTTTTTTTATTTCTCTTCAACTGCTCCTCACACCGTGAGGGTAGTCACTAGATCCGCAGATCGTGAAAGATGGAGCCAACCGATGATGACTGCTTTCTTCATCCTTTCGGTTAAGATGGTTGCCAATACTCAACATGTCGGTATGGATCTTAGAGCAGAGAGTAGCGTATTCCTCATCCCACCTAAGGATCCATGGATCATGATCGCGGGATCGCCGATCCAAAATGGATCGTTTGGTGTGGACCCGACTAATCACCATAACTAGCACACTAACAGTGTGGTCTGGCCAAAGCCTGCTAAGATTTCGGTACTTAGTCTGCTTCTCCTCATGCTTTAATGCGATGTTCATCTCTTCTTCTTCTACTTCTTATTCTGTGCGTTAAACTGGACTCCATTTGTAGATCCACATTCGATAACCCTTTCGGTGTTCTCATCAATATGAAAAACATGTTGATATCTTGGAATGGTAGTGGTTTGCCAAGTTCCATGCAGAAAGCATGCGTGCTGTCACGTGAAAAGCTGTAACGTGGATTGGATGTCATTCTCAGCAAGAAGAGCGTTGGAGAAAGGGCACACATATAAAGATCGCTCCCTGAGGAAACCATCCAACCGGTGGAAACCAATAGGCAGAAATTGATGACTTTGTTTTTGTCCAGGTACTACTGCTGAGAAAATGTGAGTACTCTTTCTAGTCTAATATTGTATCTAATAGTTTGTTATAAGAGGTACCAAACTAATCGGACTGTAAGCGTAGTAGAAAACATTAATTTTCCCATATATGTATCCAAGAGACGATGAATAGTTACTCATTTTCCCAAGCCAGTTCACAAGCTTGCAAAATAAACAGAGTTCAAACTGAGATACTAATCTCTCTTTCGCAGTGACACATACTATTTCCATTGTCTCTGTAACTGACTGCTCCCAAATTTATCCATTCTCGGCTTTCGGAGCTCTGTCGACGAAGCGACAGCTAAAAACTTCAATCCCGTGCACACCGAAACCTATATCCGATTTCTCTATCTGAGTCCAACAGTTTTTCACCCATCCAGTCACAGTTTTAAGCTTTTTTTCATCCTGTCTGTTTGCGCCCGTGAGAAGTGATTTGTAATGTCGACCCAGATTCTAATGCGCGCTGCGGTAAATTTACGATCTGGCTAGTGCAGTTCGCTAAGTAACTAGATACTGTTGGGGGGATGATGAGGATACGTTACTTTGTCGTGGCGAACGGTAACATTGAATTTCGAATTTGAGATTTGCGGTTCCCTTGAAAGTAAATGAACTTCTGTCTCGAGTAATATCTGACCAACGAGATAGTGCGAGGCAAAACAATGCGGGCGACGTTGTCAGACGTTTTACGTAGGAAAATATACTCGTATATTTATGCAATTTTAATAAATGCACTAGAAGAGTATCTAATCAACACCATCTCTACTAGTATTATTATACATATAATAAATTGAAACAACACTGACAACAATATGCCTGTAGACCACTTCAAACAGGCTAAAAGTATCTGAGGTAAAGTAATAATGCTTCTATGGCAACACTGTCAGAGATCTTCGAAGCTTCTGCCTTCACTCGTCTAAACTCGCCTTTTGAATAGTTATTTTCAAGATGTCGATAGCCAGGCAAGGGAGATCACAGCACATGCTATGAAGGACTTATAACAATGCCCTTACTCATACTACTTGTTGCTCTAAAAGCTAGAGAAGCATTTCGTACTGTTGAAATCAAACTGTTTATAGCATTTAATTGAAGGTATCGCCTTCTATGACTCCGTAACGATTAGGATATTTTCACCACATTTCTCTCTTTCGTCTCTGCTGGTCGAGCAATAGAAGTTTCATGATATATAGCTTGACAAAAATTCGCATTTAGAAAAAAAGGTATCCTACTGCGAGAATTGTCCAGAAGTGCTCCGAGAGAACAAATGTCTATCCATATCGTGTTGTGTTAAATATTATATAACAAATTCAAGCAAAACTGACAACAATATATCTCTGAAATTACTTTGGATTTCACGCTGTTGATTTGCTTCGAATGTCGAAATTCAATCTGCCCTGTTGCTCTTGCACCTTCTAGTGATCAATTTTGTTAACATTCGATCATGAGTCGACCCGATGTATGGTATTTAGCAAAATCACTGGTAATCAAATCAACACTACCTAAACAAGAAGCATTATGATGACAATAAGACAGGTTATGCTTAAAAGAGGCTCGATATAACAGTAACTACTACTGTTGAGAATCTGACAACACTGCGAAAACCCTTTTCAATCGTATCGAACATCGTACATTCAGAAAAATTACGACATGTTTCGCGACACTGTCTCTCTTTCATTTTTAACTATTTGGGAACATAACGGTAGTGCTGATACAATTTTTTTCTTGAAATGGTGAGAGGATGAAATCACCAAATATTTATAAACTTATTGTCACCTAGGCATGGAATAATTTATGAATGAGTTCAGTAGTCTATTAGTCGTTTTTCGGTGTTCCCATCTCTATCAGCATTGCCGCTTTGGCATTACGGAATCTTTGTTTTGAAATCGTAGGTGGACATCAGAAAGATTTAGAGATGTTTGTTTCCTCCTGTTCCCTGAAAGACTGTACCATGACTTGTCGACATATAATGGCTGATTACAGAAGGAATCATCCGTTATTGAAACGTATCTGGAAGGAATATACGAATAAAACCGAAATTCAGCAATTCAGAAAGATGAATAGCATGAATGAGAGCGTACCTTACATAGATCACGAGTTCACCTGATCAACATAGTGCGATGAACCCTCATCTACCGTTATAATCTGCTCATTCGAACATTCATTGAATCAATCTGACTATATACCTTCCCTCGTATCCCTAAAATCTATTTGTTTATAGGTTATCTGCTGGGCATGAGAGATAACCATTATTCAAGACAGACAACGGGTTTCCTTCCATTTAGGCTTCCCTCATCGTGAAAAGACCCGTCTGAGGTTCAGCATAACAAATACCTTTATCACGTCGCACGTGCTTCAAACGCCCCTGCTGCTGATAACCTTGAAATACATTTGCACTAGGATGGAATGGCACAGAATGTGGAATTGGGATTATCGGCGTTAATCATGGTTTAGTCTAGTTCAATCATTCAGCATCGTGGCTATTTTAACTTTGGAAGCAGCCGCTTCAAAAAGTTGATAAGAAGGTTCTGAGAATCTTCTATACACCCACATTTTAAATGAATCAATCTTTTTGGGAAATGCATCATTTACTGTCGATGTTTCCGCTCCATAAAGGCTAAGCTATACTCAGATCTTTCCTGCAAGAAACTCGGTTCATTTTAATGAAGTTGGATTGAGTTTTTTTGCAGTTTACCATCACCATTAAGAAAACATAATATCTTGAATTCAAAATATTTCGCTATTGCCATTTTTTCCCGCCAGATGGCGTGTAAAATAGCTATTTTATAAGGCACACTACTTACGCTGACCAATTCACTTGAGCTCTCGCCTCTGCAAAGTGCAAGTTGGTGGAGGCAGCGCCTTGCTCAACGTCCCTGTTGTCATATGTTAGTGTGAGGCAACATAACAGCATTTCCAGGATCACTACCAGATCGCCACGTCTGTGTGTGTGGCGTCCTGGCCACAGAAACACCGGCAACGCCCTGAAATAGCGATTGTCCCATTTTGGAGCCATGCATCACAAATAGAGGTGGGCACCATCAACTACCTTGCAACTTGCATATACCATTTGTATGGTTATATCGTCCTCATTAAATTCTAACGGCGTATAAGGTCAGATCGATGAGGGTGTTATCAACATCTACACTGGCGGATCTAAGGAAAATTGCCAGTTGTCATATCAATCTGAAAAAACCATTCTAGCAGAGCACTTACCCTCTATGGCCAGTGTAAGGGATGCTCCGCTGGGTGGTATCACCACCTTCTTCCACAGTTTAGGTTGGCTGATCACCTAGTTTTGAGTTTCTGAATAAGGGTTATAAATGATTATAGTAGTGATATTTAGCCTTCAAAACAATCCAGCGGAAGTATGTTTTGGATGCTGTACTTCTCACATCCATTGTCTATAAAATTTTGAGTGTCACATTACGATTGATTTACTATCTTCAATCGTCTTCAGGTGAATTGGCGAACATGTCTTTTAGTGGCTATATTTATACTCCTTTGGCTGGGGTGTTCGTGTTCGAGTTCGTTGGGTCCAGCTCATGGATTTATTTCTACGCTGGGTTTGCTATGAACGTGGTCGTTATTGGCGATGAAAGCTGCCTTCTTCGTCGATACCATGCGGTTCCTTCTCAATGGTTTTAGCGTCGTTGCACACTAGTTTATGGTTGTGTGTTCAGTCTGTGTTCCTCAATTATTCCTTCTAGGGGTTTCTTCGTTTCTCCAACATATATTTTCCAGGCACTTCGTGGATGCAGTTCTTGTTTCTTTGATGTTCATTTTTTGGATTTGTTCTCACAAGTTTTGAGAACTTTGGGGAATTTTTTTAATGGTAAAATATGTTTTTCAGTCAACCTACTCGCCATTTCCTTGCGATCGGTGAACAGGAGTGAATGTGTATGAGCTTTATGTCAAGAATATTCCATACCACGGAAACGGTGTTGTATATTCCGAAGAGAAATCATATTTCACGGTCTATGCCAGCCAACCGAGGTGTCATTGCATGGAAGTTTCCACGTTGGTCGGTTCCTAACGGTTTATTTTCCTACGTGGAATTGAGGCCTCCCGGAGGACCAACCGTGTCGGACCTTGTCCACGCGGGAACGTTTGGGATGCGCTCCACTTCAGCAGACTGGCAGCCAATTCTACGCTACTCGAATAACAATAATATTATACGAATCCGTATTTAGAAACTCGGAATAACTTGGCGTACGGTGGGATTTGAACCACACTTGTGTTTGATGGACAGACGCTCTACCAACTGAGCTGTGCAGGTACGTCTCTCAATTGAACGATGTTAGACAGTGTCATCTGAAAGTTCGTTTGTTTGTGAGCAGTATTATAATTATCAAAAATAATGGTTGGAAATTGGCAACAACGTTTTGTACTTCGAAGTTGATGGTGTTTATCCTGAGCGAACCACTCTTATGTAGTATGTTTGGTATGGCCTGTTTGTATCTCAGGAGAATCAAAATAATTTCCTTTGTGATGTTTTCTGTTTTTCGAATGACTATTATTGGAAACATATATGACACGTACTTAGAAACATCTGCTTTGTTGAAATGGTTTAATTTTTGGCGATTGCTCGACCTACTTTTGTGACTAACTTTGGAAAGTATTTTCTGTTGTAATTCCAGTCAAAGCACGACTTGTTTACCGTTTGGAAAGTATCTGCATTTGATCCAGGCAAACTGTAGATTTAGTGAAAGGTACACGCTTATTTCAAACTATGAGACAAGCTTGTATACAGTCAGTTTGTCAGTTCACTGAACACCCATTAGAAATAAATGCTCGGCGGATGATGAGTAGGTAAGTGCCGCTGAATCATTGATACCTACTCCGCCGGGTGGCGTGAGTCACCATGATCGGCTGCATTGACGATTCCCAGTCGGAAATGGAATGGGGTAGGGTGAAGGTAAACGACAGGAAGGAAATATAAAAGCAGCATCCGGACAAACGTTCGTTTCTTTCACCTGAAGACGATTGGGGATACCACATAAATCGAAACGTTGTGAAAGATCATGCTTCTCGGCGAATGCTGAATCATCTCGGTTTAAATTCAAGATATCGATATTGTTTATTATTGGCTACAACATCGATACACTCATCATCATCCGGGCAGCGTGAGTCACCACGATCGGCATCATTGCCGGTTACCGGTCAGAGATCGCACGGGGTGGGGTAAAGCGCGACTACGGGGAGAAAGTATAAAAGCAGCATCGGAACACATTGTTAATCCTTTCACATGAAAACGCAAAAAGTCAATGTGAGTCCGAAGCAATGTAACTAGAACATCCACATTCGCTGCAAATTTCAAACGACAACCATGAGATGGATTTTGCTAGAGCTGTTGAGAAACCTGAGTACGTTTACGGATGGATAGTTAGTGCATCATACCTAAAATGACTTCACTAAATTGCTTTTGGAAAACACCATCACTTAAGGTTGATAAAGTGTCCTATCTGAATTATTTCCTGTTTATCTGATGGAACGAGAGCCACTCGCAGAGCCGTTAGAAGTCAGTTATGCAGCCACATAACATGCGCCGAACTCTATTACTGCACAAAGTGAGCTGTTATTTTGGCACACAGTTGGAAGGTCATTAAGGTCGAGTGTACCCCAAAGGATTGAGTAACGTTTACAGAGTAACGATTGGAATTAAAAATGCAAAAATCGGTAACAATGAATATCCATGTTGATACCAAGACTTTTAGACGCATTTAAACCATTATTTTGCAATTTAAAAATAAATAACACCGATCGGTTTAGGCTCTCCTACCGACTTGGCGTGTTTCCTACTGGATTGAAGATCAGATCATCCCTAAGAAGGACAGAAAAAACGCGCCGTCGGTCGTCTCCTCCAGTATTCTTCATTTCGATACGTGTGCAAATGTCTAGAAAGATTTGGTATGAAATTCTCCCCTAACTGCGCATAGACTGTGTATTTTTGTCCTTTATCGTACAGCGTTTACGGACCCTTGCAATATCCGAAGCGTGAACGAAATAAAAATTAGATGAATTCATATCATTTATACACTGAGAGAAAAAAGACTATGATTGTTACAACAGAGTGACTATATTGTTGGAATTTTCGCCGACGTAGAATATGCAAATGAATGCTTCAATCATAACGTTTTGCGATAGTATGATGTAATTTGATTATCACTGCATCCTTTATCATCTACCCTCTCGATATGAACCAGCCAGCCAAGGTGGTTCCTGAAACACAGTAAAGATCCATGTCAAGGCATGGGAAGCAATTCATTAAAGCACCATGCTTAAAAACGGCTACATGATGAATTTCTTTAAACAAGAATCCCCTTCGTATAGTTATGGGATTCCTTCCAGAACACTGTCGCTTCAAGGAGCACCTGAACAAATTACCAGTGTTAGGACCTCAATTTCGAAATATTCTAATGGGCAGCGCAACCGTGCGCGACGCTTGGGTATAAGTGTTGATGTTGCAATAAAATGTGACAATTACTACTACTTTTTGATCCTACCCTGTATATCTCTTGATGTATGATTACCTGTATATAAACGGCAGCACATGGGGTAATCATACCTACTCTTGACAGTTAAATAACTTCATTATCATCCAGGCTGAAGCCATTATATTTCTATTAGATTTCAGTTAAATCCAAGTTAAATCTGGTTAAGTGCGGGCAGCCATTAATTAACGTTTGGCCAGATTCCAGGTGTGTTCATCGCAGTTGATGTGTGTGTGACAAAATTAAAAGCCGAACGGGCTCGGACGTGTATACTCACGTGTGATGTATGGGACTGCAGGTGAAGTTTATCAGAGGTTAGATCTACACCGGGCCTATCTAACGACCGTGGAAGGATTTTAGTGATTTTTTTAATGAAGGGAGAACTTTGATAAGCATCAGATAAGAAAGTTCGATAGAATGTTTGTTTATGTTGAGATGTCAATGTCTGACCAGCGAGAGAATGCGAGGCAAAATATGGCGACATTTTCAGACGCTTTTAAGTATAACGCAATTTTACTAAATATACAAGAAAAGTACTTAACCTACACCATCTCTGCTAGTGTTTTGTCAAATATTATGTAACAAATTAAAACAACACTGACAACAATATCCCTGGGAAACATGGTCTATTGATTCCCACAAACAGGCTAAAAGTATTTGAGTTGAAGTAATTTTGCATCTATGGGCAACACTGTCAGACATCTTCGAAGCTCCTGCCTTGACTACTTTAGAACGACATTTCTCAGTCGCACTCGTCCCGACACTATAATCCAATTCATAATTCAAGATAATGTACTTTTAGTCAGCCATGAAGTCATCACAGCACTCTTTGTGATATGTACAACACTGTAGCTTTTTTGTCCAAGGTCTGTTAATTAAAGCATCTGAGTTAAACATCTGCTACGACGATGGGTGGAAATATTATGAAGTGAGTGTTTTGTGGACAAAATAGATTTCAAAAGATTGTGATTTTTTTACATTTTTCTCTCAATTTACTATTTATTTGTTAATTTGTAGGGTAAAGTAATTACCATGTGAATTATAGATGCTCTCCACTATGCATCAGACCTGATATAGACATCCATGTTTTGTCTTTAGCATAGACTTGTCAGTATATCCTGTTGCTTCAAATATAGAGAGCAATTGGATGGTATATATGTAGCCCAGTCAAGGGTGTGATAGCAACATCAACACTCAACTTCAAGCGTAGCACACTATGGCGTTGCCCACTGGCAACTTAGGACCTTTGACTTCTTAAGTTGCCAATGGGCAGCGCCATAGTGCGCTACGCTTGGGGATGAGTGTTGATAATTTATATTCTTTTATAAGCATTCTAATTTTTGTGAAATTTATTTGTTACATTCAGTGGTTTAATAAAATCATCAATCTGGACCAAACGCTAAATTCCGGAATTTTCCCGGATTTCCTGACCATCTAGCAACTTTAGGCCAAGAACATAGGACAGACGACGATACAGACTGACAAACAGAAAGGCAGAAATGGTGTTTCGCGACGTATATATCGTGAAAATTCAATAGAACATAATATATCGAATTCGATATTATACGCGATTGACAAACTTCTCCTGTAGATGTGGAAAGTCAAACGAAACCAAGTGAAGTAACCTACATTCGCCCTACTCACAAAAGTGCTAGTACACGCGACACAAATTTATATGGTGTAAACTTATTGTGCAATTTTGCAACCCTTATCAAGTTTTATCGCGTACATAAAGTCACCTGGCGAGAGAACATTTTTACGATACGGACCCCTGTTGTCCGGAGATGCTCGTATAATACGCACCTTTGAGATGAGATGGGTTGTCAAGGATGGAAGTTATGTATAACGAGTATATTAAATTTCTCATATTTACGATACGCAGCAATGGAAAGTGAAATAAACATTTAAAGTGTTTTCTGTGAATATAGGTATTGAATTCCCAATTTCGAATACTGAGTAGGGTTCAATTGTCTAAGTTTGGTCCAGTATTGTCGAAGGATTGAATTGGTTTCCATTCTTGGTGGAGAGGTTATTCAAAAAAATAGAAAATCCCCAGATCTTACCATAGCCTCCCCGGGTGATAAATTTACAGATTTGAGGCTTTCGATCGTCCATGGTTTATCCAGGATTATCCAAATTTCCTTTGTCCAATCTTCAGATTATTTTCATTTCGATTCTTATAAACATTGTTATAATTAACCACAGCATAAATAAGCAATGCAATCTAATCTGTTAGCTCACAAGCCCAGATAAATCACAAATTGTTGAGATAAACGAGTTGATTTATAATTTTGTCCATAGTGATTTTGCTTTATTACCTAATAAAATCTCACATTCTGCATCACATCATAATCAAAATTCAAATGCAGGGAGCTAGCGAATATTTAATTAAAATTGAATTGCAGAGTTTCCAGATTACCTATGAATATTACAGCTCGCGCTTTTGCTTTAATAACATCAAGCTGAGCAGCTTTTTCGTTCAAGCATAACATCAATTCCAATTAAGATGCAAAATAAGCTATGTAACGATAGGGACTACGTATCTTTTACACTTCATTTAAAAATTAATCAACATATTTTCAATTCAACGAGATTAATAAGGTTATCAATTTTATTACGTGTGAAACATATTAAAAAAAAAGATTTTTTACGATCTGACATTATATTCCAGTTAACTTATCATGTGCTTTTCTGTTTGGGTCATTACATACGATTGACTGACATATTTCATAACGTTTCGGGTGTCTCCTCCTATGTTCAGGGAAAGATCCAATCAATGTTCTTCCAATCTACAGATGGATCATTAATTTCGCTCCAGGTTTCCACATGTATCGTTTTTAGATCCCACCATTGTTTACGACATTATAACTAGACTGGAACTGTGGGATCTAACTGGTCCTTCAGCTAATAGATGTCGCTAGATTATCGAGTATTTATAGTCTAGAGATGCAGGGGGAATAGTAGGATTAGTAGATTATTTAGTCTCATAGCGCTGTCATAAAAAATTGGTATACGGTCACGTGACGGTTAAACGTGGTGGTACAGATTACTGGAGTTTTGGATGCCATCACCAGATTTTTCCTTCGGATTTTTTTAACTGTAAATAAAATAGCATCATTTATTAAGCGTTTTGAGACGGTATATATGACTGAAAGATTTTCTATTTTCCGATGATTGTATAGGATCAAAAATAATATACCTATGAGCAAAAAATGTAAAGAAGGAAGCTTATGTCAAAAATGCCATTTAAAATTTAAACAAAAATCGTTTCAAGGTGATTCGCATACTGTTTCACAGCCAACCGAGTCAACGATTGAACAAAGAATTCCAACGCACTTAAATTACGTATTTAATAGAACACAAGCTGCCATTGTGGCCATCATTACACCTTATCTGGTTTTTTGCCACCCGCTTCCACTTTTTGCCGACTGGGAAGCTAAATATCCGTTTTACTGAAAGCTTTCCGGCGGTCAAGATTCCTGAAACCCAAACGGATTGAGGGCAATACGCCCCCGTTTATACAGGGTGTACATTCATTATAACTTCTCAATTGTTGTATTTCGGATTCCATTGTGTATAGTTTTGAGTGTCATGACGTTTTGATCGATTTACTATCTTCAATTGTCTTCAGGTTAATTGTCTAACATGTTTCTTCGCAGCTATTTATACTCCTCTGGCTGGCGTGTCGTTCGTATGGCCAGTTCAGATTGGTTAGGACGGCGTTTCAGTTGAGTGACGTAGTTTTCTGCTGACGTGGCTGTTGCATGATTATTTTGTGTCACGTTAGTGTTCATCTTCATTCGGTCTAGTTGTATTTACTCCATTTTTCTTACGAAGTGGCTGCCATATCGGTTTTACTTATATGCTAGGTTTACTATAAACGTGGTCGTTATTGGCGGTAAAAGCTGCCTCTTTGAATTTTCGTCGATACCAGTGCGGTTCCCTGTCAATGACCTTGAAGTCGTATGGTTTCTTAATGTTCATTCTTGGGTTTGGTTCCAATATTCCGAATGCATCTGATAATTTTTGAACGTATGTTCTTCTTGACTTGGAATTTTTTGTATTGTTGTTACCGCTAGCTTCTTTAGATATGCGAGTCTTGTTGGGTTTCCATTAATGCGCTCTTCTTGTAGCCCCGATTGAGAGTATCAAATTTCCTCTCTCGACTACTGTTCGAATTACTTCTTTCTTCGTTGGGTCTTGGTGACTGTAATGCAAATAATGTATATGTTGGCTTCCTGTATACTGTGTTTTCTATTGCGAATTATTTTATTGTCACTAGGATAACCTCTTACAAAAGCAGGCTATGGCTCTTCAAAAGTGCTTTGAGAGGTTAAATTTACATTAAAATTGACATTGACTTTAAAACGATATGAACTGTAGCTATCGCCGAATAAACTCCCTGGAAGTTCATCACAAAACGCTGAGGTTCTCCAAAAAAGTTACTTTTGAGAAAGGCTTAGTGTAGGTACAGGAACGTGGTGAATATGAGCCTGTTGGGCCGTTTCCAGTGTTTGTGGTAACGATGGCTCTATGTTTTATTATCTGAATAGTCTCGATGGAACATTTGTCATAATACTCCCTATATAATATTGAAAGATCAGTCAGTCCTCTTCGATGTTCCAGACAGTGGAGGTCATGAGTCCTACATCCCCTAAGACGCAAAATATGTTGGTTTCACTGATGGGTCAAACTACCTAAGCAAGCTTAAAGGCAAGATACAACAATGAAGAGGGGTTTGTAGAAAAGCTAGACCGCCAGGCTATATTGACAAGTCTAGGCTAAAGACGAGACATGCATATCTATAGCAGATTTGAGTGGAGACTTAATACCTGTAGTGACAAAGAAGTCTGTTGTGCCATAGAATAGCCATAGTAGGTTATTCTATGGTTGTGCTGATAACAAAACACCAAATCTGATAAGTAGGGCCTTCCTGTATGTTGTACGTGGCTGGATTTTTTCGAATACAAACCAGACGAAGGGAAACCGCGAAATGCTTTGTGGGAAGTGAGGATTTATTTCGGTGTCTGGGAGCATAAACAACTGGTCCCTCAGCCCTCAGAACAGAATAAGGGCGGGAGAAAATGTTGTGTTTTCCATCAGCCGGATACGGATATGGTTGTTCTTACTGAAGCTGATAATCCATGGATTTCTTGGGAGCTGTGATACTTTCTTATTCAGAGACATTTGGACTGAGACGTGACATAACACTATGATACAAGAGGTTTACAGAAGTATACCAGTGAAGTAGGCACGGAGGGGATATGGGAATATATCCTTCTCCAAGCATTCGTCCCAAACCTTTGGTAGGTATTAGGAGATGCCAGGTTTGTCATGCCATAGACGATTGAACAGAACATGTCACTCATAACAATGGTAAAAAGGCCCTGTTTGTCAGAAGTGCTGGGAAGATTTGGTACCGTATAACGTGGATTTAGAGCTGAGGTGTTCGGCACAATGGAATTTGACAGAGAAGACGTCTACTAAGCATGATCCAATATCACTCTCTTGATCAAAAGGTCTGTGAGGGAATGACACTAAGAAATCACCATATTTGATTTAATGTTTGTCTTCGGGGCGTACTACTACTACTACTACTCCCTCGCCACAGAAATGTTTTTGTACCCTCCCAGTATCCATAGAAAAACCTGTAAGGTTTCTTTCAACATTAAGGAGAATTAGAAATATATGTCAAAACCTGGTAGAGATGGAGGGACAATCAATACTTGATTTTCCATCTAGCTTCTGGAAATAAACATAAACAATAACACTATTATGTTAGTTTATTAAGTTTTGAACCCGGCACCATAAGGAAACCTAGAAAAAAACTTTTGGTCAATCAGTATATTTGGAAAACATCGAATATTACATTTTGAAAATCGCTCTGTAATATTTGTCTTACAGAAAGTTGATGAAATTATTCAACCTATTCAATTATGGATAACAATTTGTTTTTTGTCCAAATTTAATTATTTCCACTGAACTAAATGACTCAGGACGTTAAAAATGCCCTCGTCCTTTTTTTGGGGGGAAGTGAAGGGTAATTTACTAAACAATTCTGCCATAATTACTACAGCGATGTTTTTCGGGCCTCCCTGTGGAGTTTTTGTCATTAAGCGGAAAGGGTATTTGCCATTCAGGGTGCGAGTTTTTCGTTTCAGTCTCGCCAGGGAAGTCTTCAGTAATCGCCTTGTACTTGAGATAGGGTGAGAAGAGCTCAAAGATTATTCGCTGAGTGGAGCGTATTTCAAATCTGATGCAGCATATCCTTCACTGATTCCAAAATAAAATTGAAGTAGTGGCGTTAGCGTCTTAAGGCTTGGAATGCTTGAGGCAGGGGTTCGAGTTCCGTCCGCGTCTAAAATACCCTTAAAACCTTTAAACTGATATGCAGCATCTTCATGTAGTATTTTATGCGAAGGAGTGGCCGATAAGGGGTGAAAGTAGTGAATCTTTGTGAACTTTACATGAAACATGTATTTAGCCACCCCAAAAAAACTCCGAGTAAAAAATATCAAATCAATCAACATGATTCTGCCAGTTTTGGCCAGCTTTAGAGGCGTCTCGGACCACTGAGCGGCAGTGATAGATATATGGGTAATTCCATGTGTCCCATCCCCATATAACGCATATATTATGACGTTGCTCTGCAGGAGGGTCAAAATAAGCGGTAAGGTATTTAATTAAATTTTCTCGTACAGCGACGAGGAGTGCACTGTAAAGCAACTACGATGCCCAGACTTATGTGATGAAGATTAATTCATGAGTTTGGAAAGAAGGATTTTGTATTTCAACCGGCTAGTAATTTAAAGCGTAAAATAATTAAATTAATGAAGGTATACCCTTTGGGCTAGCAGGAAACTGCACAAATGATGATCATGGTTGGCATATGTAGGCCAAGGAGATCGAAAACTCTTGGTGTGTATTATGTGGAAGAGGGAAAGTGACACAACTCTCCTACAATTTCACAACTAGCTTACATTGGTGTTTGGTAGTTGAGTTGAGAAAAAAATTGTTCATTATGTTCTACTCAGCGAATGACAATTAATTAAAAAATATCTGTTTATTATACGATAAAGGGCGTAGTGTTTGATAACCGACAAAGAACTTTTCCAAAGAAGATAAATTCTTGATCATGATTCGCTGAATAATACACACTGCGTACTTTACTTCCTCTACTTATATATAAATGAAAAAATAGGAAAATGGACAAATATATGAAATAAACAAATAGACAAATATATTTGATATAAGGTGTATGCTCTCCGCATATGGAGCTGCCCATGAGCAACTTACGAAATCAAGGCACTTGAACTGCCTTGAAGCGGCAACAAATGCCCTTTACCACATCTGTCAACAAATGTCAACTGATTCACAGCGATATCCCTTGTTTTCGTAAACACTATTTACGATGTATCGTTATCTCGGATCATTCACGTTAAAAGCTGCCAACTGATATCAAGTGTATGCTCTCCACTATGCATCAGAACTGCTTTAGACATACATATTTCGTCTTTAGCCTAGACTCGTCAGTATAGATCTGGCAGTACAACTGTAGATAGCAATTGGGTGGTATATACGTAACCCAGTCAAGGGTGTGATAGCAACATCAACACTTATCTCCACGCGTCGCGCACTATGGCGCTGCCCATTGGTAATTTATGAAGTAAACACTTGAACTGCTTTGAGGCAGCGACATATGTCCATTACGACATCTGTCAACAAGGGTGAACTGATTTACAGCGACATTCTTTGTCCTTCGTAAATACTATTTACGATGTACCCATATCTCGACTCGACAGTTAGACCGCTAGGCTATACTAACGAGTCTAGGCTGAAGACGAAACATGCATGTCTGATTCATAGAGGAGAGCATAAATAAATATATAAATAAATTTGATAATGTTTTTTGAACATCAATCAAGTCATCACTCAGTAAATTCTACACCAACTTGTATGTATTGAGTATAACCAATTTCTAGAAGCTACGCATATCGCATTCACTCCTAGACCTATAGCCGCTGAATGAAACACAATGAATGAAGCAACGTCCTCCAACTCCAATAACTCATTAGAAGCAACAGCAACAGCTGACTGCAATAAATTTCGGGAAAGGAGGCATGGTGAACGTTTGGACTGACAAAAAAAAAGAATTTGCTCGGCCATAAAATGAAAACGAATAGGCGGTTACATTCAACATTCAGCCTATAACCTATAAATAAAATTGGTTGGTTCCAAGTGGGAAAGATAGCTCAATATTTATTGCAGTTTTACGGCAAACAATGGAGGTTTTTGATGCCTTTTATAATCCTTATTGTGTGTTTGCCGTTATGGACAATTAAAAGTAGAGTATAGATTTGAGGTTTTGCAGCCTTGTTCCACAATCAGTTTATTGTCATAATCACAAATTTGATGCAAATTTACGAAAAATCCTTGAGCTGCCTCTTTACTAGAGAATTCCTTGGATATCCTGGTGAAGAATGAAATGCTGCCTGATCATATCCAGACAACAATTGCGCTACGGACATTGCAACAGGACAGGGTCAGCTAAGGGTGGGTAACACACCCCTATGTAGGGGTTGTGGACAGGAACATAAGGCAGTTAATCACCTGCTGTGTGATTGCCTAGTTGTCCTTTAGATTCTGGGGATACTCCGCCGGGCGCGTGCCACCATCTTCTTACACAGTTTAGGGTGGCTGACCACCCAATTTTGAACCACCCATCGGGAGGACGTACAAGGGGCCCAATGAGCCTATTGCTGATTACCCTTCCTTCAATACAGGATGCAGAACTATAGGGTGCGGTTTTTTTGGTAATGAACCGTGAGAAAATCTAAGATCTCCAAGTGTATAAAGCCACTCGAAAGATTAAAAAGTGAATACTTTTATGCATCGATAGGAAGCGGAGTACGTGTCACTTTCCTGATTCCGGTTTGAAGTGACGCCGACGCGGACTTCGACGCCGAAACGTCGTGGCGCCTGATGTAGGTTAGTGCTCTTAAAAATATGGTGCCGGCATATACATAACAGCTTTGATGCTCCGCCATATAAAGCTACGCCTACACTTTATACACTGCATGGGCGAAGTCGCGATACCAAAATTATGAATTATAGCGCGCTTGACTTTGCCTCGACGCCTTCCATCACATACTCTTTTTCTTCCAATCCTTCCATCGTTACTTAGATGCGCAGCTAGTACGAATCTTTGCAGGCAAATTAGTATATCGGTGTATGTGTATCGTGGGCGAAAATTACAGAGAGTAGCACCGATACATTCCAAGGTCAATAACAGTCAATAACTATCATACAAAGATCCTTGAGGTATGTCCTCTATGAGTTGAAGAAACTTATATTAAATAAACATGGTTGACCTTGAACAAAACGCTGTCAATGTTGAAAATAAAAGTTCATCAACTATCTCTACCGTTGAACTTTCATCTGAGCTTTTAATCAAAAAGCTTCCACGCTATACGGCTGTCTGAAGTTAAATGGATCACCCTGTATATACTTGATTAAATGCCTTGATCTATACATGTACACATATTAGGGTCGTGACTCAAGGGCAAAGGTCCCTCGGACCGCCCCGACAAGACATGACGAATAGTAGTATATTAGGGTTGCGATGAAAATATAAATTTAATCTTGCTTATCCCATAAAACACGAATATGAAAGGCTTGGAAACACACCACGTCTTTTTATTGAAGGTTCAGCTTACTTTACTGCTCGTGTAAGCATACCTTAAAGGTAGGGAAAACGCTTCTGGCGAAATATATAATAATACCGTGTTTCCGCTGCCTGTATACCAAAGTGCAGAGTTTGGCTAGGGAAAAATATAGTAGCAGGTCATACAACGGATTTTATTTATTTTAGTACAAAGCGGTGGAAAACTCTACGCTTTACACCCATAATCCCCATTAAGAGCAACATACTCTATGCCGGCGCTGTCACGTTTCAGCTTTATCTGAACTGCACTTCGATTATTCCTATCCTTCATGTAAGTGTGATTAAGATATCGTTCTATCTGAGAGAAGGATTGAAATATATCTCTAGGCACCAAACACAGTGATGCTGACTGTACTTTGTTACAGTCAAGACAAAATTCCTTAATAATCGTCGAAAATGACAAAATACAATCTAACCGTCAGCTAATACTTGTCACTCGCACTTGACAACTTTGACAGTTTGACTAAAAAGTGTCCGTTGGAAGTAGTTAAACTATGGTGGCGCTAGTGTAGCACGTGTGTAAATTTTAAAAGAAGCTCCCAAAAAATAAGAATAAAAATATGGAGAGATGGTTTTCTTTCGTTCTTCTGACCTCAAATTTTCACTGTCAATGTCGTAATACCCACGATAGGGGAACTGTATATATAGATCTGTCTGAGAAGCTTTATAGTTCTTGTATACACATGATCTAAATACATAAATTCGCATTCAGAAAAGAAGACCCATGCGGGATTCGAACCTGCATCTTCCACCTACCCAGTTGGTTCAGGTGGTCAGAGCGTCCGACATGAAATCGGAAGATGCAGGTTCGAATCCCGCAATGGGTCTTCTTTTCGGATTTCTGAATGCGAATTTATGTATCAAAAAACTCCATCTTGCAGAGAAAAACAAGTAATTATGTTTCATGATCTAAATACTTCTGCAATGTCCTATCTCCATAAATCCTCTCCGGTATCTAAATTACACTTTCCGTGCTCCAGCCTTCTTTTCAGCGGAGTAGAAACGAACTAATGTGCACTTACCGTGCTCAAATATTTCCTCAGCGTAGTTAAAATTACATTTCTCGAGTAGTTTCCGACTTTTTCATAATGGCGTTCTCTTAATAGTCTAGCAAACGTCGTTTGTATGGTAATCTTTCCTTATGTCAGGGCGATGACTTTTCTAGTTGGAGGAGGTTCAAGAGGCTTGCTAAGCATTCCCGAAGTCGTTTATCGTTCTCTTGGAGTACGAGTGAGAACAGTCCGTAAAAGCTGAATTTGATGGCTGAAAAATCTGCGGACTTGTTCCTCAACAACTACAACTAGTCTTTTCAAAGCTGCAGTAAATGAAATAACTATACCCAGCATATGTAGAAGAATAATGTTTGGGTGTCACACAGTCTACAAATTTCGGTCCACATACGCCCTCCAAGCCAAAGCGAGGATTATTCCGGGTGTGAAAAGCGATGTCAGACGTGCGATCACGTAATGGCTTCACGTCACGCTTGCGACACGTCCTGATGACCTGGCTGTTGCCCCCTCCTCCCCGTTTTCTAGTTTTACAATCGTCACGTTACTCCTAGCAAAGAGAGCAAAGGATAATTCAAAGGTACTGGTACGGAAAATACTCCGGGAAGCTTGCATTTAAAAGATCGCTAATAAGGAGACTGGAAAGATTCGACATTTTCAAAGTATCTTGCAACAATAGAGTAGTTTGACTCCTGAGCTGTAATCTAATAATTGAACTCATCAAAGAGGTAAAAATTATATGTGTAGTTAAACACAAAGCTCCACAAATGAAACTTAAAAAATAGCTCACATTTCACTTGCTGTTTAGAAAAAATTATGCATGAGTCAGTATTTTTAGCGAAACGCAACTTTAATGTATGTGTATAAAGCAAGCCTATGTGAGATTATAAATAGCATTGTTCCAGCATTTCAGCTTAACTTGAGGATTTTAGTTCTTCCAGCTTCATTAATTGTATTTTAAACACTAACATTTTTTATTATAACCACTGTCGGTGATCAGTTGAGTTGAGATCAGATGATCATGGAGGCCATGAACACAAATTTTTTTAATAACACGATCTTGGAAAGCATTAACTAACGATCTGGTTTTCAATTCCTTGGTGCTTGTTTTGTATCCATCGAATGGCATAATCTTGTAACATCTGTATCTGCTCAAAAAGCGATGATAAAATTAACCGTGAGACAACTAAAGACTATGCAAGTTTTACTACTCACGTTATTTCTTAAAATTATATTAGGGTTTGAACTATACCATTCACTTTATGATGGCCTATATTTTTACCATAATGTGTGAAGTCGGAATTACGTAACACTTTCACCATTTTTTGTATATATTGTCAATGAGACACTTTTGTTCGCATTCACCATTTTTCGTATTAAACAACGCAAGTTGCTGCTATTCCTATTGCTCGCATGTGTGGGGATGCTGTGAGAAGCACTCCATGAAGCTTCTGGACACATAAAAGAGCCATACGTCGGGTGAATTCATCTAACTTCTCAAATGAGCTCTAAATTTCTCACAATCACAATACTCTTATGGCTTGGGCAGTGAGAAAACCAGATACAGCTAGTCTCAAGTTTCCCCCTTGCAACATGGTGCTCTATATACGCCACTGAAGTCATGCATAGGGATTTAGAGACGTGTTTGGCTGACATCGGAGTCTTTAACCGAAACCCTAGCAAAGGGAGAGAATTGGGGTGAAGAGGAAGGGTTTCTTATTAACAGTTAGAGGATGATAATAGGGGTGATAAGTATTTCTGTGAGGTCTGGGAATGAAGGGTAAGAGATTAGTTCATTAATTATTGTCTGTGTTTTGAACATGAAATTCATTATTCTTGTATTTTGAAATACCATCTATTTCGCTTTCTCTCCCAGTAAGGAAGGCGGTATTTCTTATGAGTATTGCGAAATTTGACATTCAATCCAGATGAAAAGGAGATCAATCCAGATTTTCAGATAGTACTATAAAAAATTACATTTCCTGTTGATACGTTTATCAGAGCTTAAGTGAAGTTTAATTATTGTCATTCCTGAAACATTTACTCTCAACATCTCACTAACACTTTTGGGAATTTCTTAGGTACCTACACATCTTTCTACTGTAGAAATAAAAAGTTATCATGAGGCGTAACAAATCCCTATCCATATTTGGGCAGTGCATGATAAGGTTAGCTAAAGATACATACCTTCTCACTAACGCAGATTCAAGTATATTATTCGACAGGCTTCATCCCCAGTATTTCCGTGAGAAGTTGGTCAAAACGCCCCCAATTCTGGCTTGAAATGCTCCCAAATGTGCATCCTCACAAAATCCTCACGTAATATTTAGTGAAGTTAAACTTTACTACTAATTTTTCTAAATTATTTATTCACAAAATACTAAAGAGATTGAAGTGGGAAACTAGAGGACACTAAAAAACTGTAAACAGCAAGGATTGTCTGTCATAGCTAAATGGCAAAAGTGAAAGTATTCAGATCTTATACTCAACCCAATCAAGGGTGTGATAGCAACATCAACACTCATCTCCAAGCGTTGCGCACCGTGGCTCTGCCCATTGGCAAGTGTTACAACCTTGATTCTGTGAGTTCCCGATGGGCAGCGCCAGTGTGCGCGTTACAAGTGTTGATGTTACATTTGTTATTGGAAGTCTGCAAAATGTCTGCTTCAAAGAAAGATGAGATGTTCAAGTGTTCGAAGTATGAAGAGATATGTTTTCAAAGCCAAAGTTGTGATCGATCACACTTTCCCGAAAATATTCAGACCTTGACACTAAGCTTCGCATCTGCGATACGAATCTATATATGCCTATGCCCTATTTGGCATGATAACCTGTTTACAAATTTAGAGGGAGAAATGTGCAGCAAGCATTAACCTTAATTTATGGAATTGATAGTCTACATCCATGGATTACAACGTCTTATCTACTATAGGGAGTCCGTACAAACACATCTGGATTGCGTCAGGTGATTAGAAGTTTTTCTTAATGTAATTATACTCAGGCCGTTAGCCTAAAATAGAATTCGGACGACTTACGTCGCGGAGCTCTCTGAGATCAGCTAAAAAATGGCGTCGAGTAGGGTGACTCTGTATTTTCCCATATTATCAATTTCGGAATGAGTATCGTATTTTGGCTCTTAAAAATTCCCAAAAGTTTTCACTTCAATAAAATCAATTTCCCTGAAATCGGATTCAAATTTTCTATATAAACTGAAAATGAAATACAGAGTCAACCTACTTGACTACATTTTTTGAGAAGCTAAAGTTATTTTCGTCATTATGCATAATCTTAGTTGAAATCAGTAATATGTAGTATAAGTTGCTAAAACATAAACGGACGAAATCAGCCTCATTTAGAAAAAAACGTGTGAATAATGATCTACATCAAAACTGTACGGCGAATAAGATGGTAAACACATTTCAAATAACGAGTCCTCTTTTACTAACGCCATTTTCTCATCCCCCCCCTTCCAACCCACAGCTATGCCCAATTCTTAACCCCTTAAAAAGGGAAGCTACTACTCAAGATAAAGTTAGCAAAGCATGTGATTAAAAAAATGGAGTATTTAAGTTTTCTGAGGCTCACTTGATTAGCTCTGTATTATGACTTTATGATTTTTCCTTAAGTCAGCAGAAAATGTCATTTTTTTAACTGGTCTTTAATATACGTTTTTTTGCTTTATTAACTATTTGTTGTGCTCAACTTGCTGTTAACGTAGTAAAAACAGCCATGATGGTTGACAACCTTCGACATAGAGATGGTAGTTGGAAACATGATTTCAATTAACAGCCTTTCGAATATTTAATTAATAATTAGGTGTATTTTAGGAAATCATACGATAACACCAACAAATGCGATATTGCAATAACAAAATAACAATTCTAATAATAGTAGCTACCGACGCAGCTGAAACGTTCGTAACATTATTTTGTCAAACGCATCTGGTTTTAATTATTAACGGCCACAAAAAATTTAACATGAATCTCATGATTTGGTTTACATGCCAAAAAACACCGGATACCGCTTATCGATGTGCTAATGTATGCATGTTTGGTTTCTAATTACCCGTTTTGGATCCCCGTTTCCGTTCACAATTGCTAATTGCGTTGCCCACAGCATTCATCGACTGTTTACACCACCAACACTGAAATCTCAGGATCGGTTTTTTCGGATATCTGTTTCAGTTTGGTTCGTTAATGGCCTAAGGGGCAGCTGTCAATCATGTTGTTACATCAATTTCCGTTAGCAATCTTAGTTTGGGGTGAACAATGTTATTATCAGACCGGGATACACAGTAAGGTAGTCCACATTTTTGTTTATGAGTATATTTTGATGAAATATATGCTAAAGATGCAGGTCAAAATATTTGATATGAAGATACGAACTTCCCCGAAAATATCCTCAACTTTGGATGTTTGAATTGAATGCCCTATTCAGTGTGTTAATAAAATATTTATAATAAAGTTAACAAAGACAAAATGTTCATATAAACAATACTTTTGTTGAAATGGGTTCTCAATTAGTCCATCGTTTCTTGCGCTATAGTGCCGTCTGGTTGAAACCAGATATCACCGACATCAAAGACTTCAATTTCAGGTAGTACTTATGGTACTGTAGTGACTGCCATGAACGGTAACATTGCCGCCATCATCTTTGAAAAAAGGGACCAATGATTCCACCGACCAATAAACCACACCAAACCATGCATTTCTCTGGATGTAGCTCTTTATATTCTTCAGGTTGCTCAGCAGCAATTTTGTTTATTGACATACCCATTAAACCAGAAATCGCGGATCTTCTTTGAGCTCTTGCAGAGCTTATTGACCAAACACCTAGTGCAAACAAAGGTCTAGCGCCTTCAGTTTCCTGCACGTGTGATTTTATATGCCCTCAACCCAATATCTTCACGCAAAATACGCTATATTGTTGCATAAGACAAACCAAGCCGCTGAGAACGTCTGCGAATCGATTGATCACGGTTATCGCTCACACTATCAGCTACCGCAGCAATATTCACTTCAATGCGTGCTGGATGAGGTCTATTTGGTCTTTAGTTGTTCAATAATAGAAATTGCGCCGAAATTTTTGAGCTGTATTGGCAATAGCGCGTTTCTTTCGACAATAAGTTACTTGGAGTCGTTATAAAGTTCCAAAATTCTTAGACGCTATTCAAGTGCATGCCTTTCCATGATTAAATGTTATACAATACTGAATCAAACCATAATGATAACTCATGACTTATTATGCGAGGTTTCGTTTTCACTCAATAGTATTTGTGCTCCTGAACTTTGAAATTAAACATGTACACGTACATTATGTTTGCTTTCAATAAGCACTAGATACAGAGTCGTAGCTAGGGTAGGGCAAGTAGGGCTCTCACCCGCGACGCTATGTGCATGGGACGAAAAATCATGGGTAGAATTTGCTTTTCAGATTTATTGCGAACAGGTTTGTTTCCGCTTCAATTTGTTTTGGAGAGAATTAATATTTAATAAAGAGGGAGGGGTGGGGGGTGAAGTCTACAAACGAAGCGCAGATCCTAGCTACGGTTCTGACTAGACATGTTGGGATTCAAATTTCGGAATAGAATGCAAGACTCACCACATCGATGAGTTGTGAGAGCTTCAGTTTGATGCACACCCTGAGCACATCCGAGGTGTTGACCACTGGTCTGACCAGTTTGTTATAATTGGAAAGAAGATCATCATAGAGCCTCTTAGCGTCCGGGTTGCCAGCGACGACGGCCCCGTGCACGACGAGCGCCGAGACGACCCAGGCGCGCACCAAGGCGGTCTCCGCGACCACGGTGGACCGCGGCATGTCGCGAGACTCGAACCAGCGTCCTCCGACTTCCGATCCGACCGACGGACGGTAGCGTGCAGAGCCCGCCGCTCGCAGTCGCTGTCGCAGTCGCACGCTAGTTGCCGTTCCCGATCGGACGCTTCCAGAAGGACTGGAGCTGGATGGGCCGCCGCCGACGCTGCCGGAGAACGAGGATTGGCATCGGGGATGAACGAGACCTAGGCGCCGTTGTCACGTTCTCTACAAAAGGATCAGATACTGATCGTTTTACTTATCGCGACAATATGAGACAATGTGGATGTTTTAGTACCTAACAATGCTTCGGACTTCCATTGTCTTCAGAACGTTTCGATTTATGTGGTATCCTCAATCGTCTTCAGGTGAAAGGAACGGCAGTTTGTTTCCATGCTGCTTTCACATTTTCTCACCGTCGTCGCGCTCCATCCCACCCAGTCCGATTGCGGCGACTCACACTGCCCGGCGGAAGGTGAGTAGCCGCCGATTAATCATCATTATTTATATTTATTATCGGTGGCCATATTGGCATGATTGGAAGTGCTGTAAACACTGTTGTTGCTGACAATGCAAGGCACCTGGTAGACCCTGCTTCCATGTTCTTTGTCCTTGAACTGAGTTTTTGTAGGGATACTATGCAGGTAGGTATTTCGCGAATATTTTTTTTGAAATCCTATCACATCTGATAAAGCAGCAAATGTCAGTACCTCTCCTCGAATATTCTGAAAAGATGGTGGCACCTTGTCCTGTGGTAGAGTTGACCGGAGAAAGAACACCCTTGGGGACTAGCGGCGTTGATAGCATATCCACCCACCACCACGAATATAGATCGGTCTCTGAGAAACTATCCAACGAATGGAATAGACCTGGTGGCAACCCATAGACAGCAAATCAGACCAAACGTCCCTCATACCACACCATATCGAAAGTGTCGTTATATCGCAAATGAGAGTAAAACTTGAATAATTCAAATTCTGGTGAATGTGCGTCTCAATCACCTCAACTTAGACAGCTCAGGGCTCACGGATGAATAGGAATATGTTTGCTTTAAATTAGGGTGGGAATATTTAATAGAACATTAGTAGTTTTTGGTACAGTTTATTGCTTTGTGAAAGGCTTCCAAAAGTACCACATTATATACACAACTCCAACAGCTACCACCTTGTGCAGAACTTCCAAAGTCTTTAACGTGAGATATCAAGGAATTTATCTTATGTATACTTCCACCATCTTTTTGATAGCCACGTCGAGCGGCCACAATGGAGACATCGTATTAATTTTTCTGATGAGAGAAAGCAGATAAATACGATGTGTCTTGGCTCATTTAAAAGAGGGCAAAGAATAATTTTTTTCGTCCCGTTTCTCAGACTTTCAGTTTCGGTCACGTTATAGGATTTTGGAAATCCTACAAGAAACACACAATTCACTTTGTGTTTTCGCAAGGATCGCGACAAAAAATATAATAAAGATGAGATTTATGCTTGATTTCCGCCATTTTCTAATTATTTGTCGTTGTGGAGACACTCAAAAACCTGCGATTTTGATGTGTTGGTTCTAATTTCTAATGCACGTGAGAACTTGGCAACGTTGCCTTATCATCACCTCTAAGCGTGGAGCAAGTGAACAATTTTTGTGTAGATGCACGCTGCTAGAGAGTAAAGAAACTTGCCGAAGATTGAGGCTCAACCTAGATTTCGCTGGCGTCATATTAGGTAGTAATAAAATAAGATATCAACTTCTTTGGATGGTTCTGCTGAATTGTACCTAGTTATATTACGCAAATAATTGAATTCCAATATTGTCCCACTGGAATATCAGGTTTAGATGCGTTAGTTACGTAATCTTCATAAAATCGTATTGCTAATTCGGTATCTATTCCTATAGTTTCATATAAAAATAACAGATCAATACAAGATGTATTTCTGCTTTAGCCTATCTTGTGCAGTGATTTCCATATGTATGTCAAAGACTCCACTGTTTAACTTGCTGTTATCCTTTCCTATTTATTATAATACTATTAACATATTCATTTTTCTGTTGCCTCAACTACCTCGATGAAGGTATTACAGAAAATGGTGAAAGCATTCTGATTCTGACGCGAATAAATACGGTATATCGTAAATAGTGTTTACGCAGATTAAGGGATGTCGCTGTAAATCAGTTCAACCTTTTTGACAGATGTCGTAAGGGACATCCGTTGTCGTTTCAGGGCAGTCCAGGTGTTGAGACCTTTGACTTCGTGAGTTGCCAATGGGCAGCGCCATAGTGCGCGACGCTTGGAAATGAGTGTTGACGTTGCTAATACACACTTGACTGGGTAACGTATATACCCCACAATTGCTCTCTACAGTTAGACCGCCCGGCTGTACTGACGAGTCTAGGCTAAAGACGAAATATGGATGTCTATAGCAGGTCTTATGCTTAGTGGAGAGCATACATTTAATAAATACTCTTAAAATAAACAATATACTCAAGTATAAAAATAAAACTTTATTAATTCCAACTTATTTTTCTACACTTTCTTGTGAAACTTCTCTTTTTCTTTTTCCTTGATTCCTGACACTTTTCTGTATCTTATCTTCACCAACCATTGCAGTAGCTCTACAGCCAGGTCCCCAGTGTGGAGCGGGATTCTCTTGAAACCTCAAAAAGCCTTTCTTCCTTGATTCTGGATTCGCTTGAGGATGTATTTCAAAAGAATATTCCTTATCAGGTTGTACTTTGAGGATGTTGAATGCTGGAGTTCCTTCAATCAATCTTTTCTGCGACACTGGATGAGTTTTGGCCCAACACCTCATTATATCCCACACAACCTTTGTTGGCGCATCTGTTTTTATCGATGTTTTATTCATATGAGTGAATGATACCTTATATCCTGCATTTAGCAAAGCAGAACGTAGTACCATCATAGGCGGCATCTCGATATGCAAAGTTCCGCTTAGTCTATCCAAAGTATAATAAAGGGGTATGTCAACAAGTTCTTCCAATATGACATTCAAAATACCTTCGATCCTCTTATATGTGTTTAGTGAATTAGGTACAGTGTCCAGTACTTTCTTCACAAATTCAGGAGAATGTATAGGGGCTGACCAAACTGGGCCACCAACATGATGGGGGTGTTTACACTCTTCACAATTCTTTGATACAGGGGGACCAGAAGGGATGCCAAATTTCGGTTGGTTCTTATCACTTTTCAGTGTAATGAGTGGATGTAAAGTGAAACTATCACAACCTGTACAGTGGTAAACGTGAGACAGCTTTGTTGCACTTAATTTGCACTTTTTAGCACCAGAGAAAACCCTCACAAATACTCGTATGTAGAAATCTGCTGATAGAGATATCAACGGAACTATATATCGTCCATATCTGTTGGCATGGGATTCAATACATTGTAACAATATCCTTACAGCCATTTCATGGCATGACTTTATTCTCATAGAGATTGCTCCATATTTACTGTAACATGTCTCAGGGGAATTCCCAGCTAAAACAGCCATATCAGTAGCTGTTATTAGTAACAAACCACCTTCCTTCACAGCCTGTATTGTAGAATCCAAGAAATGTGAGGGACATCCATATGGATCTAAGTCGATTACATCGAACTGTTCACTTTTTCGATGTTGATACATTAACATTGAAGCATCACTTTGACTAACTGACACTAGCTTTTCTACATTGTTTTTTGCAACATTTTGTTTTATATCTTCTACTGCTTTGACAGATATATCATTTGCAATCACCTTTGCAATGCCAGGAATTTCTTTAGCATATCTTATACTCCTCAGACCTGTAGCTGAGAGTGCTTCTAAAATTGTAATTCTATGGTCTTCATTGTCGGGTTGATTCCCTTTTCCGGTTTTAACTTCTTGCTTGTATTCATTAATAAAAGTTGATATTACAGCAATGCTAAGATCTCTGTTGAATTCTTGCACTGGATTGTAGAACACCGCTCCTTTTGTCCATATTGTAGCTGAGCCCTCTGATATCTCTTTTATTTGAATTCCATTTAGGTTCGTGGGTGTGTGTTCTGTTTCCATTTTTGTTAAATGACACTTAAAAAGAATATCAAGATTCAAGAATCTCAAAGAATAAACATAACCTACATAAGTTACACGCATCGCGTGTGGTTTACCTGTCAAAGGTGTGTAAAAAAAATTGAGGTTAGCTGTCACTACCTGTGAAATGAAAGGTGAGCCCCAATCTCAATAGGTTCATAGTTGTCTAAGAGTGACTCAACAGACTCTAGAATTATAAGTTCGAACATGGATTTTAATTCATTCTGAATATAGTTTCGTACTCCATAGAAGTTACTCTTGGAACGTACCAAGTACATACCTCAGTGGGTATAGTCTGTGTACATACCCTGAGTGTCTGAACCTGTTTGGATTGTGCTCTGCGAACAGAGAATAGGAAATGTCAAAATCATATGATAAACGTCAAAGCGACGTCTATTATCTATTGCTAACCTTTATTTTTTCGAAAACCAAGTATTCCAGAATTATTAATCCTGGGATAACTGTATAGAAATTGATTTTTTATGAGTTCTTCATTCTGTTATGAACCAAAAAGTAGATTCCGTTGATATATTATGCGAATTCTTCGAGGTTGCAATACATAATATTCTGTATGTAAGGAAGTTGTATCCAGCATCAATTTTTGCCGCGAAAAAGAAGTTCACTGTACCAGTTTATCAATGTATACATCCCGATGTTAGCAATTACATCTCAGAATCTTTGAAAGCAGCGAATTACCATTTGAAGAAGAACCAGTTGAAACGACTCTTTGTTTGCATACACAAAGAAAATAAGATCTTCGAAAACTACATTTTTGAGGTATTGTCCACGAAACAAATTGTTGATAGGTAGGTTTCAGATGGTATCTCATTGATTGCATATTTTATCCATTTGAAATATTTCCAGTGATCCGCTATTGGTAGAGTTTGAACAATCTTTACGAAGTTTGATGTTGAGGCTATTCACATCAGAACAATATGTGCATGAATTACCTGAAGATACTGCTTTCAGTGTAAGGCTTCAGACTTCTGCTCATTCTAGCTTAGAGTTCAACCAAAGTCCTTCTTATGAGGTCAGTATCACATCCAAACTTTGAGACACACAACCAATTATTATTTTTTTAGGAATTTCCATGGGTAGAGATCAGAGAGAAAGAAAATAAAGTTGAGAATGCTGACATTGTTCCAGTTCATACAGTAGAATCTGATGTGATTAGTTTCCAATTATATATTGAAAAAGGCAATTAAGGATGGCTGAAAGCAAATCTAGTGAAGGTGGCATAAGATTAAGAAGTCGACTTGCTGTTTTTGAGCATATCACTGATGAAAATAAACCAAAGAAAAGAAAATTTGGCAGATACAATGATTCAGATGATTCATCACCCTCAGAATCAGAGCTGGTCATAGATGAGAGACCTACTGAGGTAAAATGTTGCACATTGGAGACTTTTGTCATGAAAATGTGATATTGAGCTTTTCCATTAGCAACAGTAACAGACATATGAGCATTAATTGTTCTTCATCACAAAATAGGGATTTTGGTTGCCCCTATTCTTCATCACTAGTCTGAACGGCAAGTCATCAGCACTGTATTTTGAAAGTTGAACATTAACCTTCCAAATCTAATTATGATCATAATCTCAATAGCAAAAGTCCAAGATTCATTTAACATTATTTAATCAGAGCGAAATAATGTTTCAAGAATTGTCTTTTAAACATTATTGATCGTTCTCAGTTGTGACTTCATTTCAAGTTGATTTTATTTTAGGTAAAGAAGAAAAAGAAAAAAAATCCTTCAGTGAAAATGAGTGAGGAGGTTTTAAATTTGAAGTGCGAATGGGTTTCTTGTGATAGTGTTTCAGAGTCATGGTATGATTTTAACATTCATCTCTTGGAACATGCTGGTTTAAATTCTGGTAAGTTTTGTTCTTCTAATATGGTATTATCTTCAGATTAGACACCTGGATTACATATAATTGTAATTAAAAGGATAATATCTTGGTGGTGGAGTCAGAATTACAGGCTCTCAAAAATATATTTTCTTATACTATGATTCTCCCATTAACATCACATTATTACTATTTTAATTCCCCTTTTAGAAACACAGTGCCAATGGATTAATTGTGATACTGACTGTGAAACAATCCCCTTCCTTATGCAACATATTTCTTATCATGGATATCTTGCAAAACTGAAGAATATTGGCAGTAACATTTTGAAACGGGATAGCTTACCACAATGCAAATATGAGAAGAATGAAAAAATCATGTTGAGGAAAGAAGGTTACTTCTGTGAATGGGAGCACTGTATGGTGAATTTTTATAATATTTGTGAGTTTTACATGCATATAGAGATGCATGTGAATGCCAATCCAAGAGTGGCTAATGAGAAGAAAAATGAAATTATTTCATGTGAATGGGCAGGTGAGAATACCTAATATATTTCCAATTTCATCTGATAATAGTTGAGAATAACATAAGCTCTCCCACTAGTGAATGTTTTTAATTTGGTTCCATATTTTGGATCAACAATTAAATAACTATCACAGATGTTTCCTGCAAAATGTTACTATGGTTTTTTGATGGATGGACCTGTGAGTGATATGCTTTCAGAGATCTTCTGTGCTTGAAAAAACTGGTGCTTTGTCTCTATAACGTTCAGACCAGTCTACCTAACTTTAGCTACCTATTTTATTCAGAGACGTGCCTACGTAGCTCAGCTGGTAGAATGTCTGTCCAACAGATCAAAGATGCTAATTTATTTCCATTTTCGGTATAACAAGTAGCAAATTGTTTCTCGCAGTTCAATTTCAATTGAATCTTTCTTCAAAGATCTATACTGTTTAAAAAAACTGGCACTGTTTCTCTAGATACGAACACTGTTCGCATTTTGAATTTGGGAAAAAATTGCGTTCAGACCAGTCTAACTAAAAAAATTGCTTGTAGAAAGCCAAACAGACAATTTTATTGGTCATGGAACTGATAATAAAACTGTCACCAGCAAACATGGCCTACTCAATATAGGAGATACCCAATGCAGAAACCTGTATCTCTATATCTGTCTATGTATATTTAGCTTGTAAAATTTAAAAGATCTGGTTGCATATTTCTCTAATTTTTGTCAATATGTTATGAGCAACCTTATTTCATTACAGGTTGTAAAATAAAGTTTGCTACAAAATATAAATTGGCTGAGCACTTGAGAACCCACACTCATGAAAAGTTGATGGGTTGTCCAACGTGTGGTACACTGTTTGCCAATAAAACAAAGTTTGTCGATCATAGAAAGAGGCAGCTGTCAGAGCACTGTAAGTCTTCCTTCTTTTTCTCTTTTGTAAGAGAGATTAAGAGCATTTTGTTGTAAATTATTTGGTACTTTCCATTCTCATTATAACATCATTTATTAACTAACTGATATTGATTTCAGTACAGAGTTACCAATGTTCCCAATGCTTGAAGTTGTTTCCAACCGAGAGATTACTGAGAGAACACACTCGTTCTCATATCAATCACTATAAATGCCAAATGTGTAACATGACCTGTGCTACTCCTTCCAGGCTGGCAGAACACATCAGGTTTAGGCATCTAGATATGAAGCCTTATAAATGTGAGCAGTGCGACAAAGCGTATGTATTTCTAAACTCACTTATATTAAGATTCGATTTAGTTGAAATGAGAGATTGATCGAAGATGATGTGCTTCTTACTATTTTTAGTTAGAAAAAGTGATCTAGTTTGAAGTATATAATAATAATAATAATAGATGAAAACAACGTTAAGAAGTAATTCTTTCTCAAAATTTGTTTCTCATATAAATTTTGTTCCAAAGTAGACCATCACGCTTCAGAGATTGCATATGAAATTGGCTTCCATTTTTTATAATCGCAATATCGAGCAATTATGTTTTCTGACATACATAATTCATTTCCGTCTGTTTGTACATATCCATTATATGTTTTAGTTTCAAAACCAAATATAATCTAGCGGCTCACATCAAAACACATGGTGAGGACGCGGTGAGTTGTGAATATTGCAGTTATAAATGCCGCTCAAAAGTAGGAATGCAGTCTCATTATAAGAAGAAACATGCTCAGGTGAGTTTTCCTTTGAGAAATATTCGGAAGTTTTCTTAACTGAACTCCAATTGGTGGTTACGGAAAGAACTTATATTCCATTTGTGGTTATGGAGAACATTGATTAGACTTTCTCTGAAGCATATTCAAACAAACTCGGTCGCAGTCTACTGATGAATTAGAAAAACGTTCATCATCCAGCTTTATAGACGCAGATTCCTTGACCTTCCTCTTTTTGTAGTTGCTTTAATTTGATCTGTTTTCCAAATGTGTTCACTGAGTGCTGACGTTTCCTCTTCAGTCATCGCGAATGTGTATATCGAACCTACTAATCTAAAATACCTGTTCCGTAACAACTGTAATGACAATATCTGTTCAAGATAACAGTAGGATTGCGAACATATCCATAATTAATGGATATAATTTATTTTTTAGCCTGCGCCGATATTCGAGTGCCATTCATGCAAAAAGAAATTGAAAAGGGGACAGTTTCTGACTAAGCATTTGATGAAAATGCACAACTACCATTGGCCTTCAGGACATTCCAGATTTAGGTGAGATTTAGCATGTAATTTATTGTGTTTTAGATCGTTTACTCCACGTGGGGAAGGGGAGTTTTAGACTCTCAAGGGGACCGTAGATGAGTCTCAGAAAATTGGAGGTCGGGGATGCCCTTCTAGGCGGCGGGGTACTTGAGGCCTGTATGAGGTTTTTTTGCTCTCCAGATTATCGAGAAGGTGAATGGGTGAATGTTCGAAAGAGTAGGAAATGTTTTCAGTCGAGAGACTTTGCTTGTGTGTCAGGTTTTTCGTAGGGGCGACTTATGTCTAGAAAGAGGAAGCAAATCACGGAACTTGCCGTGGCTGCCACAGTCACACTGAGGGCGCAACATTTTGAAGAGCTTGTGGGGGAGGGGCTCTAGGAAAAAGATATTTCCGGAATGGTTAGTGTGCAAAAAAAGATTGATAACCTATTATATACACCTTCGTCAACCAAAACATATAAGGCGTGGTTATAAGATTTATTTTTTCACTCGTACTCGTTACAAGTCATCTGTAGGAATGAGAAGTACTGGGTTTTCTTTTTAGAGATAACCTCCCTCAAAGGAAGAGAGCTCCAGAAGCACTGCGAGAGGAAAAATCTCTATTTATATTTACCTTAAAACGCTGTACATTGTAACTTTCGGGAAACAAACTCCCCGGTATTTCACAACGCCGAGGTTCTCCAAAAGAACGACTTTTGGCAAAGGCTCGTTCGAGGAGGAAATTCGACCTGGTGAGCCTTGTAGATTAGGAGTAGCTGTTCCGGTAAATATAAACTTCTGGTACGGAACTTTAAACTATGGAGTACTCAACGTTTTCCAGTGAATTCCGTTAAAAATTTGTAATGGTATTGTTACAGATATCGCAAAGACCAAGACGGAATCTATCGACTGCAAACTGTCCGATACGAGAGCCTCGAGGTGACTGAAGAGATGATAAGGAGCGAGTCGATGCAGAAGAGCGATGACGCGTCAGTAGCCTCGGGCGATAAGAGGGATTATTGCATATCAGTCACGTGCAGTAACGAGACTTTCGAATCTGGAGAAGATCGAATACTGATTGTGATCACTGATGTTGATGAAGAAGGAAATGTTATCAAAACGAAGGTATTGCTTTCAGCAACAGTTTAAATCAATTCTTGTGTACAATTTTTGGAAAATTGTGGAAGTTAGGGAAGCAAAAGGAGGTCAGAGATTGTCGGAGAAAAACGTGCACGTTCGGAAAAAATATATATTTTGGAAAATATGTGTAAAGGTGCTTTCACAGTTTTCGTAAGCTGTGAGGCGATACATTTACAAAATGTCTGCTTATGACTTGCTTGAAAGCAGCAGTTCTTTTATGATATTTTCACTTAATTCTAACGATTATTTTGTTTTCAGTTGGTGGAATCAGGTACCGTTTTAGAAGAAAAAATTCTCTCAAGAAGCGAAGTAGTAGGATTACCGAATCTAGATGAATCAGATGACGAGTTACCGACCTGATTGGAGTGAATGCACAAATATACAAAAATGTAAAAATATTTTTATCAAAAAAAATGTTTTGTTTTTTAAAATAAAAGATTGATTCAGTTTTTTGTTTTGCTATAAACAGATTTTTTAGGTCAGAGTTCGCTCGCGTATCGTCATCAGTTTTATGCCTTCAATACGAGCATTGCACTGTTTTAAATTAGCATGGCTCAAATATAGATGAAATTAATTATTATATTTAATTATTTTGAAATAATGCACCGCTTATCAGAAACACCACTAGACGCCGCTGCAAATCAACGCAAAATTAGGGATAATAAAAACCTACAAATGTACAATTATATACATCGATTTATTAACCACATCACAATTTAAAAACTACAAAGGACAATACAAAACTAATAAGTACATAAAAATAGAGCAGTTGAGCTTGAAGTCTTCAATTACAACAAATAAATATAAAAGAAAAAACTAAAAATATACAAAAAGCATTTAAACGTAGTATGTACAAAAACAGTATAAAAACGTTTCACAAAAAATGGAAAAATGAGTATTTTTAGATGTGTTCGCAATTTGGCAGTGCAATAAACCGTTTAAAGGTTCCAAAAATAACTATCATTGCACACTGTGCATACTCGAACCTATACAGGAATTCATCAAAATGAAAAAGATGGAACGACAATTTCATTGCCTCAAAGTTCGAATCCTGAATACTACACACATCAAAACATGTTTCAACTAAAACTGGTAGAGAATCACTTGGTTGTTTTCTAAGGTTGACTATTTTTGTTTAATTTTTTTCAACTTTAAAATATAAATATTCGTTCTACATGTAATAAAACCGTACCAGCCATGTAGAAGCCTATTACATTGCTCATCAAACAGCAAAATTTGAAACTGGCAGTTTTGATTTGGCTGCCACAAAATATCCAAATTTTAAATGCCTACCAAAGTCACTAAAACATATGAATTGACTAGCCTATTCACAATTGAGAGGAAATATGCACAAATATGGATTATTTGACTAGTGCAGTTCATGTTTTCTACACAGTGTCCCAAAATATTTGGATATCTGCTCAATATAATTGTGTAATAATATTCCTTTGAATGAATTTAGTTAGGCAAAAAGACATATTTCCAGAAAGATCATTGACATGATTTTAGAGGATCCTACAGTTATTTGAGACACTTTGTGAATCTGAACGAAGCTAGATATCATGCGTTTGGACACTATATTTTTACTGAGGTAACATTCGACCTAATTGATTTTAATTCGCATAATTCAGAGTTGTAGTGTCTATCATCCAATTCATTTTATCACATTCTGCTAGTGTTGCCTCCCCATCCTATAGTGTTTGCGGGTCTTGGTTGTCTGGGAAGAGAACTTCTGCTGCCGCTACCACTACCGTAAATCTCTTCCTCAACGAAGGCTTTGTTAACCAAGCCGTTCTCGAATACCTCCTGAAAGGAGAAAAAGCTATTATACCATCTGATCGACTTTGACCCGGACTGGTGCATTTGAACCGCGCACCGAATATCCTGGTAGACTTGGGAGCATACTAAACGCGTGTGTAATTCTTATTCAAATCGGCGACGACGTAGGGGTGAGTGTCATCGGCTCCTATACTATTATAATTATTCTCGTCGAAACAGAAAAACTGTGTATTCCCAAAAACGCTCTACTGTTTACCTTAGCTGGAATGCTGCTAGCTACGCTGCTTCGATGGTTACGCTGAACATTGTTGTTTTGGAATTCATTTTTGGCTCCTAGGGTCTGCATATGTGATTTACGTCGTTCGGCCATCACAGAATTGACGCGTACTTCCAAAGCCTTCATCGTTTCCGGGCGCATTGTCATTCTACGGCTCAGAACTGGTGTACCTGAATAATAAAATTAAATTGTACATATACATTACTGGCAGAATTTCCTTTAGCACAAAAGTGCGGGAATCTCTCAAAGCGTGGCAACGCCGCCCTTTTGCAGGCTGGCGTTATAGTCTAGTAAAATTAGCTTTTCAAATTATCAACATGTGTATGCAAGTTGTACATAGCTTAGTTTTAATGCTATTTATTACATTCTTATCTGATTTTAACGTGAGCCACTGAAAGTTGACATCATTACCTAACGATTTCTATGCTCGCTGGGGTGGCAGCTTTGTGCAAAGGGTCCGCAAATCAAATTATTTGACTACTTACCACCATCCGGATTGGCATTCAGCTTAGCAAATCTCTTCTTGAACGCCACGTCCAGTGTACCGATTTGTCTCTTTTTCTGAGCTGCTTTTTCGAGGTTATGTATGGTTTTTCTTCTCCCTATCCTGTCTGGTCCCGAACCCGAATCGTTATCGTAATCTCCATCGATGCCCTGTAGTTTCTGGAGCTGTTTCACTATTTCAACTGCCTGCTTATCCAATAGCGCGTTTGGAGACATTTCTTCCTTCTGAAATAGACACAGTTTGGTTGTTTATCTAGCACTTCTTCGCCATTCAAGTCTGCTTGGTTCGATACATGGCATGCATAGTTTTATCCTTCAAAACCGTGGTTCTGACAACCATTTATGGATTTGTGAGTGAAGTACTTATGTTGTATACTTTAGTCATATAATTGAAATGAATGATGGTAGCAAAAAAATCTAGTTGCTTCAATAATTCTAAATAACTTTATCATGATGATACGTCTGCTAGCAGAATACGGTATCGCATTCCACTTGACAGTATCATTTATCGTACCATTTTCAATAAATTATCAAATAATTTGGTATGTTCGAACAATTCCTTGTACAAAAATAATTCTACTTACTTTCTTTGTGCAAGACAAGTTCAGTTCAGTTGAAGCCAAGATATGGGCCAAGGTTCCAAACCGATGGAACAACATGGCGACGAACTGTATCACCAAAATCAAGGCGAAGAAAAAGACGAACACTAATCCTATCGGCTCCAGCTGAAGATATTCTTTCGTTATATGTACCTAGAGGAATGAAATATATTACATTGTTTTGCCACTATCTAGATGTAATTCAAGCTATGCATCTGATATACTTGTCAAATTCGTACAGTATGATTTCCAATCAATTCAAAGTAGGATTGATTCTTTTTTGTATATGCACGAAGATATTTCATAATTGAAAATAGACATATTTTATAATTAGAAAAAATGAATGAAAAAAGTAGAATAGATTGGAAGAAAACATTGTCGTCAGTGGACATCGAATCCACAGTCGGTAGGTGTACATAGAGAAGCTGGGGATTCTCTTCTGCTATATTCACAGCAACAGCTACTCTATAAGGCTCAGATCAGACCATCTTTGGAATATTGCTTTTATGTATGAGAATGCACTCACTGAAGCTTTTGGGCCCAATACCGAAAATAGCAGTACGTTTAGTAAATGCACATAATATTATGAAGAACTAGAATATCGACGAAACGTCATTTCTGTGCCCAGTCTATAGATTCTACCATGCCAAATGTTCGACCAAGCTAGTTGGTTTTGGATAGTAACACCAACCATCAGTAAAGCCTCTAGTAAGGCTCATCCTTACTTCCAACACATCGAACGAGCCAAAAGTTATGATCTGGAGAAACTCCTTTGGAAAGTGCTGCTTCTTTTTCTTTAAAATTGTCATTTCCTTTCAAGGTTACTATCATCTGTAACACTGTCTTAAATACTGTGCCAGGAATTACGTCTTCTTCATCTGCTTCTGCATCCTTGTCTCTTGTCTTGAATAAGGCTTTTCTGAAGGCGATAGTTTCAAAATTGGCTCAGAAATGATGACATCTCGACAAAAATTGCACTGAAGATATCATCTGACTGCTAGATGTGTAACCAAGATTCGAACTGTTTACAGATTGAAAGGATGTAGGTTTGATCCTCACTAGCATCATATATTTATTTCCAATCTTTATAATTATGAGTTCAGTCTGTATTTCGAGTGGTGGTGAAATTCGATACAAACACTTATTTTTGTGATAAAATGAATGGAGAATTAACAAATTAGGTTGAATACTTATTATATGGCTTACAATACGTTATTGACAAATACACCAGATTTATATTCAATTTTTCCACCAGGACACATGCAAACATTCACACCATACCAGTTAAATTGTTCACAACGACTGGAGAAAGTGAGAGAAGGTGAACGACAGAAAGTTGTCAGATGAAGAGGGATTACCGACGACATTCTTTAATTTCTTGAAGAGTTAGACAATTATAACTCATTTTTTGTGTAATCTGTATGATCAGATGAAAATGATAATGAAATGATGAATATGAAGCTTTATGATTCCACGTTCTACTTTAGGTTTTTACATATACATGATTTTCAGCAGTAGTTGTACATCTTTTAATGGGGGTTTTGGGTACACTTCATGAAATGTACCCATGAAATGCTTATATTGTTTTCTCTATATATTTTTTAGTGTCACGACGTTTCGATTGATTCAGTATCTTCAATCGTCTTCAGGTGAACAGGCTTCGCAGTAAGTGGCTGGGTCTTCTTAACTTATTTTTCTATTGGAGGTAATCTTTAGTATTGTAGTTTCCCCTAGCTTCTTTGTCCGATCTTCTTTAATGCGGTGCAGCTCATCTTTCAGCACTGGTTGCGTATTACAACTACTCCTAGCTCGGTCAAATAACGTTTGAACACTTTTTCTTTTCGTTGACGCTGGGTGGTTTGAACTGTAATGCTAGTATTGTCCTTTATGCGTAAGCTTTCTGTAAACTGCGGTTTCTACTATGGAGTCTTTTCTTGTTGCTAAAACAAAATGAGAGGCTGTTGTTGCTCTCTTTTTATTTTGTGAACTTTATATTGATGCTTACAATTTTCAAATGAAGACGATTGAAGTTGGTAAACTGATCGAAACGTCGTGAAATTCAAAATAATATAATACATTATGTCCGAAACACAACACCTGGAGATCATATTCTTCTATATTTATTATGTTTCATTGATCTTGTTACCCACAACACAACATCTCGTCACCCTTAGGCCACAATTAAACATTCCTAGATTTATCATGATCCAGGTCGTCATTGTGTCAGTTGTACTATCTTGTAAGTTGGACTACAGAGACTGTTCAGTCCAATTTGTAATATTTGCAAAATATAGAACAATATGCCATTGATAGTATGTTTTTTTGATATTTCATGACATATACCATACATCACGAAAAACCATACATTGCCGTCTGTCTGTCTGTCTGTAATCTGTTCGGTAATCCTTGACCTCTCTATAATTTGGAAGGTGCTTAACGGATTTAGGAAATTTTCTAGGTGTTTTTATACTATTATTTTTGTTAATCACATTTTTTGATTATTATGACATAGTGAATGGATTAATGGTACGGTATGAATGAAAACCACCAAAGTTTTTCCATATACACCTTTATGTATAACTGTACAACAAACTGCAAAAAAATAAAGTTTGCTTCCAAAATCCCTAAAATATGCCTTGCGCAACGTCGCACTATCAGCAAAGCAGACAAAATATTAGAATGATGAATGGTTTAATGACATGAGGTCAACCTTTCATTTACTTTACCGGCAGTGCGACGTTGCCGCTTCACAGATTTCCATTATCCTCGAAGCGAAACTTACTTTTTCACAATGTGTACAAGCATACTTATCAAGTTTTCAGTTAGGTGTGTGGCCGCCTTCAGTAATTGTCACGGTTAATGGTTGTGTTGAATGTATGTACCATCTCCTGTGTTACAGTGATGTTTTACTACCAGTTTTCACCGGATTTAGTGGGACCATGTCATTCACTTAGTCGTATTACAAAAAACACAGAGCTCGGAAGAAAAATGGATTAATCACATATGTGGGGTGGTGGGGTGGTTGTATCGTCTAGAGTTGTGTACCAAATAGTATTGTGTTTAACTCAACAATCGGTGAAAAAGCCATACATAGCGAACACAGGTTTAAATTCGGATCGTGAAAGGTGTGAGGATTTAAGTCAAAATGGAATTATTGAAAATTCTCATGTTTAATATCTGCTATATTGATGAATAGTAAAAAAATATTATTTGATTTTTTTGTTTTCTGTATTCAGTGATTAAATTTATTTTTAACTCGTTTATATTATCTATTCTGCTTGTATCTATCTGTGTTACAAAACCTTTCATCGTAATTTTGCGACTCACAGACCCCCCAGACGACTGATTAATAAAAAAGATTGTACTTTTCTTAAGGACCGGATTACAATACATATTTTGAATTATTCAGATTCTGTTCTTGATGTTGAAATTGAAATAAAAATTCAACCGTGTTCGCTAAATCAACAATTTCCACCGAGCTATTCCATTGTCCAAAGTACCAAATACTCAATAGTGCATATCTATTCTATGAATAGAGAAATAGATACAAAAAAGTAAACTTGTATCTGTTAGAAGAAACAATTTGTACTTCGAAAGTGATGCATCCCATCTACATCTAAATCTAGGCTAATCCTGGTATTTGAAAGCCAAACCAATTGTTTCTGGAAACAGTTCATTGAAATTCTAGGGATTCACACCCTTGAGGATTAGCATCCAATTAAGAAACGCCCTGTATAAATATAAACTTTCGAACAGCTAGAGTTAAACGTTAAATAATACAGGGTAGGATCAAAAAGTAATAGGACTGGCTGGAACTAGCTTTCCGAGATCCCCTTGAGAGATGACCTCTGCTTTTCCAGGGGGTACAAACTCCCTGTGAACCACACCACGACGGTCAAAAAGCAGATGAGCATGGACTTGACCTTTGACCTGCTCATTCTGACTTTTTTACTCGAACACTTTTGATAGACTCATGGCTGCATCACTGTAGGCGTCAATATTTTTCTTCGTCTTGGATCACGACGACCGACCTCAACAGAGGGGTCTCGAAAATCGACGTACCTACTCAGGTGGTCCACCGCTTCGTTCGCGCTACAGAAATTCAGTCCCACTACTTTTTGAACTAACACTGTATAATCAAATTTTCAAATTATTGGTTGCAGATACTCTTGGTTCAAGCTTTCTAAACATAGGGTGCTGATACATCGTACACAACTCGAAAGTGTGATCATAATTAATACACCATAGTTACCATTAGTACATGTACTGTAATATGTAATTTCCTTCCAACCAACGTCCAGATAGAGAGAAAGACACATGACACAAGACGGAGAGAGAGAGCAGGAATGAAAAGAGAAAAATACCTCGGAGGTCTCCTCGATATACGTTATGTTAGTTTTGACCCCAAGCGGCCACTTAACGTGGATCTGGTCCTTGTTAAGCTGCAACAGGAACACCACTAACACGAACAGAGCATTAAACATTAGGAACGCAAACACTGATTTGTTGCGTAGTTCTATTAGGTCTTTCGCTATCCTTTCCTGGAATTCAAAGAGAAACGCGGAGGAATTAAAGAACGATTCTAGTCGTCGTGTGTGTACACTTAAATATATCTGATGATTGGGAGATGTGTGTGTGGTGCCTGGACACTGCCAAATACCTGCAATACTTTTCCTTGTATGACATCTTGCATCCACTCTCATTCAATTCAAAGTTCACTCATGTTCATGTCGTTCTCATATTCACCGAAGGTACTTTATAGTCCACGCATGCTGAATGAGAAGATGTTTTGGTAAGCACTGATATTTTATACCTCTATACTTGGTCACTGTGCACAATACTTGAAGCATCAGAGAAATAGCAACAATAACATGACGTAGCACAATAATGTTGTCGACCTCGCTAGGTCGGCGTTCCAGAGGCAACTACAGCTACTCTACAAGACAACACTGACCAACAAGTCTTGTGGTGATCTGCCAGTAATGGAGATGGAGGGAAGTCATCAGGCTTCTGAGAATTCACAATGTCATGGCATGATCACGTTGCCGGTCTTGCCAGGTCAGCGTCCCAAAAGCTGGTGGTACTCTTCCCCTTCAGGAAATTGTATTCTCCGGAGGAGCTACTGCTACTCGACAAGGCCCTTCGCTGGAGTACTGCTTGCATGTATGGGCATGCGTTCCAAAGCTCTCCCTGAAGCTTCTGGACACAATCCAGAGACTAGCAATACGTCTAGTGGAACCATCTGAAGACAAAGCGTCTGGAGCAATCCTGAGAGGCGGACTAGAGGAAAATCTAGACCGCAAAGGAAGCGCTGGTGCTTGACCACCACAATAGATGCGCGCTCGGGCTCGCTCTAGGCGTAGGTAAACGGGGTGCGCGGTATCTAAAACTGGGGGTTCATCCTGAAATGCCAACGGACTTCCAGGATGGGTTATATAAATCAGGAGCCACGAGGAGAGTTTTAGCAGGTAACGCAGCCTTCTGCTGTGCTGCGAGTCCTTGCACTGTTGGTGTCCCGCCTTCGTGCGTAAAAGCATTTCTCTTCTCAACCAAAAGAAAACATGACATTACAAAGGATCTCCACAGTTGGAGGAGGAGATTATTTGTAACCGAAGATGTTATATCAGTTAATTAAAGTCAAGCAAAACCACTCACATTGAACAGAGAGGTTTACAGATAAATAAAGATAATTTATTAGGAAAATGTGTTTGTAATTTGCCTTATCCTTGATCCAAAATTAAAATCCAAAACGTCTTCCCATTCGCTGTCAAGCATTCATACACACATAATAGCAGAAGCGAGATAGAACGACGTGACGTTGTCATGTCGATGTCGTTGCAAAAGCAGCTCCTCTTGGTTACCTCCTGAGTGCTCTCGTCATAGGTGATGTTGGTCCGTACACCAAAAGGCCACTTCACGTGCAGGTAGTCCTTCTTTAGTGTCAGCAGGAAAACGATGAGTACGAACAGCGCATTCATCATGAAGAACGCGAACACTGATTGGTCCCTTAGTTCCTTAAGATCTGAGGCTATACGGGCCTGAAAGGGGGAAAGGTGGGGGTGGGGATGATGGGTTAAACGTTATAGAATTAAAGAAGTGTTGCTATGATACTGTCAGTTTCAAAAAAGATCTGATTTATCAGTATTTTCAGCATAGATGTAACTGTACTAGGATCACGCTGAAAGTTTTTAGATACAGAAAAACTACAAGGTTTTTTAAAAAACTTTTCTGTTTTTTCAACATACTCTCCCGCATTCTGTAAAACCACTTGTCAAATTCTTGTGACCAACGTTCTTTTGAAGGTTGCTAATTTCCTCCTCAAATGCAGCGATTGCCACTTCATCGGTGGAAACATGGCGACCTCGTAACTTTTCTGTGATCTTAGGGAATGAGAAGCAGTCGCACGGAGCTAGGTCCGCAGAATAAGGTGGGTGAGGCAACACTTTGAGTCCCTGTTCAGCAATAGAATTGAGTGTTCTAGCACTGTTGTGGGCGGGTTTGTTGTCATGGTGCCATTGTATACCCCGCAGACCAGTCTTTGGACGGCTCTTGCATTCACTTTTAGATGATTTTAGACAGATGCGACTATTTTCTTCCCAACACTCTTGGAACGACGAATTTTCATTGGAGTAACAGCAGTGGACGGTCGCCTGTGCGATGTTCATCATCGAGTGAGACCCGGCCCCTTTTGAACTCGCCAAACCAATTAAAAACTGTAGCTCTGAAGGGGCAGAGTCCCCAAAGCAACTCACTAAACTTTCGTGATATTCCGCTTGTTTTAGTCCCTTTTTATAGTCATAAAAATCATGGCTCGAAAATCGCGACTACCCGGTTCCATTTCCACGTTAAAATTCGGCCAACACTTAGATGCATTCGAGACCGTAACAAGGCAACTACTGAAAGATTCAAATGCTGCCTTTGCGTATAAGCACTTACATCTTTAGACAAAATAGCTGCGTGTTCAAACTTGTTTAAACTTGTATAGATTAGGAATATCTGAAGACTTTCAGCGTGACCCTCGTATGTGCTGTAACTTTGAGATTAACTACACTACTACATGTGCATGTGACAGTATCATAGAAGCTATCAAATAACTGTCAATACAGACAGTACAGGTTGTCAAAGATGAAGGAATATCCCGTTCAGGAAGAATTTCACTTAAAAAAAAGTTAATTCACTAACAGCGAGACAGTAACATTATTCCTACATTAGGTATTGTACCTAAATGATATTCCATTGAAGCTTCTATCCTAGATGAATCATTTTCTGTACTAAAAAACCATCAATTTTATTTGACAACTTAATTTTTAAAGTTCTTATGCACCTTGTGTCAGGCAAAGGAGGATTTTATGAAGCTAAAAACACAGGTGGCGGAACTGAAATGTACTTTGATTAGAGCAAACATTTGAAAATATTTTGTGTTTCGGAAAATTTGTAAGCTGGTACGTTGGTTGAGATACTTTTTTATAAAATCTGATTGTTTTTAACAATACTTCATCTGGTGTTAGTTTAACAGACACACCTGATCATATCATCAGCCTCATGGAATCCACCAGTTATAAACTCATGGTGAAAATGCCTCATTACCATAATTATTGAATTTCTACGTTTTGGTACATCTACTTTATATGCTTATTACCGATCTATATAAACTTCATCTAGACAAGTACCTCAACTTGATACAATGAAGATGTCAAAAAACGTTAATTAAAGTAGTAGGACTGAATTGATTCTTTTTTACGTCTCTTCGAAATAGCACCCTTGTGCTCGGACACAATGCGTATATCCCGATTCCTTCCACGCATACTCCTTCTCGAACTCGCTTTCCAGGATCCCCTTGGGGATGCTGTCAAAGCCGTTTGAAGGTCTTTTACGGAGTTGCATCGGGTTCCCTTAAAGTACCGCGTTAGCCGAGGAGAGAGGAAGAAGCCCGGCAAAGCAAGATCTACCCTGTAGGGGGAGGTGGGCAACGTGTCAACCCTGTGCTTGGGCAGAAACTCCCCCACTTGCAGCGCAGGGTGGCGCGGCACGTTGTTGTGGTGAAGCGGCGACGTCGGCCACACGTGGAGGACAGGTTTGCGCAACTTGTCAAGCACGTCCACGTGAAATCTGACTTTCACAGTTAGTCCAGAAGGTACAAACTCCCTGTGAACCACACCATGTCCATGATGAGCATGGATTTAACCTTTGACTTGCTCATTCTGGCTTTTTCCACTTGAACACTGTTGAGCAACTCATGGCTGCATCCCAGTAGGTATCTTTGATCATAACGAGGGTCTCAGTTACGTTTTCCCCGAGATGTAATCAGAATTTAATGGTGTATCGCAGATCGAGATTATTCTTTATTTTGGATCACTACGACCCTTTTTATCAGACGTGCTACTCTCCACTTGACCGTAGGCCACTGGAAAAAGACTCGCTAAGGTGGTCCGACTGCCCTCGTTCGCTCCATTCGCGCTACAGATATTCAGTCCTACTACTTTTTGATCCTACTCTGTATACAGGAAGTTCGAGTTCAATATCATATATGATGATACATGAACTACAACTACATAATTCAGTGTCACGGTTTCGACATTGACGAATTCTATTATGATTACATTTCGGATTGGGTATATTGCTTTTTAAATATATAATTATGGTAATTCAGCTTTATGTCGAATCTGTTTCAAAACACAGTAGATCAAGTTATTACTTACTGGATATTCTTTTACTTCCTGGTCGAGTAATCTTAGGAATGGCTAAAGTTATTAGTTTGAATTTATCAGAATACGCAAATGGGAAATTTCAATTACACACGGATGACAGTGAAATCTGAATATTATTTATCAGTTACATTAGCTACAACGCTATATGTACAAGTCTTTATAGGAAAAGGACATTATACAGATACAATTTTGGTGGATTTTTTGGTACGGACGGGACTTGAACCTATGTCTCTAGCATTCTACTGCGTAGACGCTTATAGTAGGTACGTTCTCGTATACGCCATCATCTCTCTGTGCTTCCTCCACTCCAAATCTCGCACGATCTGGATAGAATGTCTGGGCCCTGAAGCGAGCATTTATAATATAGAGGATGGCGTGTAAGGGAACGTACCGTACAGCGCGGCTTAAATCGTCTCGACACCGTAGTCTGGTGGCCGAGCAGCTACGGCGTCAGCACGAAATGCTGGAGAAACGGGTTCGAATCCCATCCGCTACAATACTTTTTATTACTGTAAAATTTTGTTCATGTATCTTAAGACATCCCTGCAACTAGAAAAGATGAATCGATCATCATGTCAAACATCAGACACCTTACCTTTTCCTCCTTGTTCTCATCCAACGGGTACAGATACTTCTCCAAGAGGTCTTTCCAGAAGGATAACTCATTGCTACTGAGGTATTCGACCTCACCTTTGCCGACGTCCGGATCTTCGATCCAGTAGGGATTGACGAGTTCATCCCGTTTCGGTCTCGGTGGTCCGGTGAGTGAAGCTGTGGTGTCATCGTCAGAGTCGGATATTGATGCGTCGTTCTCGTGTTCCTCCGTCAGAGGCTTCAGGTCTGGATGACCTCCTCCATGACGAGAGGAAGCCGACATTGAACGTCTGCGGGAATGGTGGCCACTTGGATCGATGACTCTGTGGGGGAAGAACATGTACTTTACTGGAATTGAGTCACTCATAGGAGGGGTCAAAGACCCAATCTGTCAGAAGTGCTGGGAAGAGGACAAGACCTCGTTCTACTTCCTGGGAGAGTGTGCCGTATACAGCAGAGTTTCATAGGGAAGAGAGCTACTCAGCAAAATGGTCGGATATCATGACGATGAAAATAATCTGAAAGGTTCGACACTAGGAAACTACCTGCCTACCCTTGTCTTAGTGATGGTCCTGGAGATTGGCGAGAAGGGCCAAAAGTGGCCTACTTTTCAGGCTTTGCCTCCGCCATTACTACTACTACTACTTGCTGGAATTGAATGGGAGTAAAACATATTAGACTTTTCCTCCTGCAGTGGAAGGTCAACCTTCATAAAAATCAGATCTCTTTTCTGCAATGACAGCATCAATTCAAAGCTATGGCAGAAGATGGTAAAATGCTACACATGGTCAACGCTGTTGTATGGTACTGAAATTTGGACTCTGAAGACAGTCACTATAAGGCTAGAAGCGCCAGAAATGTGGATTCATAGGAGAATTCTATTTGAGAACTCTTAAAAAATCATGATTTGTCAAAAATTTTCTATCAAGGTCACATTCTTCGAGGTAACCAGTATCGTATCTTGCAACTAACAATAAAAGGTAAGATAGAAGGACGAAGAGGACTTGGTCGCATACCTTTCGATATGATCGAGTCTTTTGGCCAAACTGTCCAAGGAATCTGCGATGTGCATAAGTTGTGCTTTCTCATCTCCGGCTTTCTGATGAGTACAAAACATGCATCTGAAGAGTCCAGCAAGTGAAACTTCTATGCTACCCTCATCATCTTCATTTGTGCCACCGCTTTGAAGGAATCCCAGTAGACTCTTTTGTTTGACTTTCTTCTTAACTTGTTCTGCAGCTTTTCGTTCTTCTTCCAATTCCTAGAACATCGAATTATCATACAGGTACGATTTAGTGAAATATTGTTTCTAACGTTTCAGCTATCTCGGCAGCAGTTATCGAAGTACAAAATTGTAAAGTAGATGGTGTCTGTCATTTTGTTACAAGTAGGTACTTTTCAATCACAATTTATTTCAAAAAGTTCTTCCATCAACCGATAATGCATACACAGAAATATCTTATATGTATATATGGTTTAATCGTTTTTTTATTGGTAAATAACTCAAATAACAATACTTTTTCATCCTAATGGACAGAGTACATAAGGTTCAAAATAGAACGAATAAAAAAATCAAGAAATTCCTTAGGACATTGCGCGGTGTTGTCATATGTTCTTTGTGACGTCATCACTAAACTGTTCCATTTAACATCTGATTCGTAATCAGCGAAATATGAGCATACCTTCTTTGTTTTTTTAGTCGCCACCTCTCTGGTCCCCCACGATACGTTGTTCAAGTTGATAATGGAGTACAAGATCAGTAGGAGGTACATAGCAGGAATAGACAGCAGGTAAATAATACCAGGGACGATACACCAAAACTCCTGCGGATGAAGACAGGCTGCTATGAAGAAGGAACCCGTCATAGCAATCAGGAAAATGGCTGACGGTGAACCTACGCCGTCTTCGCGTAACTGCAACGCTGTACCCACTATCACTGCCATCATCACTAGGGCATAACCGGTAGAGAGGATCTGAGCTGCTAGTAACTGGAAAAACATGTCAACATGTCAAGTAGGTTGACTCAATATTCATTTCAGTTAAGTGTATGCTCTCCACTATGCGTCAGACCTGATATAGACATGCATGCTTCGTCTTTAGCCTAGACGCGCCTGGCGGTCTAACTGTAGAGAGCAATCAGGTGGTATATATGTATATATAACCCAGTCAAGGGTGTGTTAGCAACATCAACTCATCTCGAAGTGTCGCCCTCTATTGGCGACTTACGTGTTAGGACTTTGACTTCGTAAGTTGCCAATGGGCGTCCCCATACAGGGCGACACTTGGAGACGAGTTGTTCATTTAAGTTGTTGATACAACGTTGAAGTATATTCGAAATTGGTATTAAAACACAATTAAAATACTCTATTTCATTACACTTTTTGCTGGCTGAATAAAATCATATATAATGAATTTACTCATTGTACTGCATTTTGAATTGTGTCATTTTACACGAGAAAATTTGAGACCTTTTGCACTATTCTTGAGCCCATACTCCTTAAAGATGACTGTATAAGTTTTTATTTTCAACTGAGCCACGTGTCTTATGTACTAGAAATTCAGTAATTATCGGTTATCCATCAAATTGTATAATCAACAATGTTAATACTGGTATTTGAAGTCATCAGCACACCATCCGATAATTAATTGCCTCTTCAGCAGGATTCGAACGCATGGATTGAAATGTCAGAGGCGCTGATTATGTAACAACAATCGGTTATGATATGCAAAAAAAACATTTTTTTTCCCGCAAATGTCTATACCATTAGGAAAGTTGGATTCCGATACAACTACCATCAAAACCGGTATTAGATTCACTTTCAATAAGGTTAAAGCGAAATTCTTAATGTAACCATGACTGCGGTCAGAGAATTCATGCTTTATCTGGTTGTTTGTTTATTGTCTATTGTCTTTGTAAATGTTGTTGAATATTTACTAGTACAGGTTAGACATGATGTTTATAGTTCTTTGATATTTTATTGAAAATTCCAACAAATTTTGGCATCGCACCCGTTTTGCATGGGTTTCCAATATTTAGTTTCCAGTGCCCATTTTTCAAGATAATGGAACAATTTTTTTTTGAAAATGATGGAGAAAGAACATTTCTATGCCCGCGTCCAGCCCTTTTCTTGATATTTTGGTTACTATGGGTACCAAAACGCAAAAAACATCAAAAATGAAATAATGTCAATATTCATGCGACAATATCTAATATTTTGTATCACAAATTGGAGAATGAGCCTTGCATGAGCATAGAACCAACATTTCTCTATAATTTGCAAAAAAAATCGTACCATTATCTTGAAAGATGAGCTCTGGTTATATCGGAAAATCCTGACTTGTATACCCACCATGTTATCAATCAGAAAGGTTTACATCTTATGAACAAGGATTTTGAAATTTGATTCAAAATAGCTAATAGCCAGAATCCGGAAAGAAGAAGAGGAATTTAAAATTGATTTGATGCTTAATCAAATAAAACTGAATACCCTGTATATGCAAAAATATATTAAAATAAAACGCTATCTTAAACCAAGGAAGTTTTATTTTTAACATTGGCTGAGATACGGAATAGAGTTACGTTATCCTGTACACAAAAATCATTCTACCAAAACTGCTAAAGCTACCATGCAAAACCAATCTGTGGTTGTCTAAAATAAGAGAACTTTTTCTAATGAAGTAGGTTGATATTTCTTCCTTACCTGTATATTCGACTTGCAAGTAAAACACACCAACATAAAGAACAGTATGGGGTAGATGTTGTAATAGAAGCTGGTCCAGTTATCAATTTGGAAGGCGGCCACGAAAGCTCCCACCAACATAAGAAATATAGTACCGGGTCCAAGAATGGTACCGCCCATCAAGAGGATTTGATAGCCGATGTACGGCATCGAGATGTTGTCGTTCACTTCGATGGTTCTCTTCGAGTCCATGAGAAGGTCCATTATGTTAGCGATGGTCGATGGTACCTGTGGAAGGATATCGAATATAATGATATTAATAGAGGAGATTTGCCTGGTCCCAAGAACTGCAGACCAATAACATGTGTGAACTCGTGGTACAAGCTCTTCACCTGAATCTTTTAAATGCGTATACACCAAGCTGTAAACTCGGTATTTCTCGGCGTATATGAACAGCGAGGGTGTTGCAGGTGTTGGAATGTCTTGCGGTAGACAATCAAATATGTCACTCTGGAAGACTCCGTTTTTGGTTACATTCAGTGGAACCCGTGTTCGGACAGAGTTGGTGTCTTTCAGGAGAGAGGTTCTTCAGGAATTTTCATTGAGTTCTCTGTTCTTCTGACGGTTGTGTAGCAGTACAGTCGTGCTATTGGCATGGAGCTCGGAATAGAGAAATCCTCAATGGTTGATCTCAAGCCAGGAAGATTCGGAGATAGTGAAGAGTAGGAACGGTTCGTGGATGGGAGCATTTTGCGTCATCTACATGGCTGAGTGACCTATAGCGACTACCTCGAGGTGGCGCAGCTTATCTAGGAGATGAGTCTCTCCACCGTAAGCATTTTTTTATACGTCTTTGGCGCCATCCACTGGAGTGTGGACGAGCTGCGATAACTTGACACTGAGACCCTGAAAAGGATGAACATGGAGAGAAGGTATTGCTCACTCGGGTCCTATCATGCTGAACATCATCTTGAATGAGGAGGAAAAACGGATAAAGTATCAGGAGCTCCTTAGCCAGGTATCCAGCCTTTGGCCAAACTGCATTGTTAGTCTGCCAGTTATGGTCATTGGGTCCTTAGCTCGAATGAGGAACACGCTATTCTCTACTCTAAAATCTATACTGGCATGCCGCACATCAGCAAACATGATGATGTAGAAAGCGATCATCCTCAGTTCGCTTCGTCTACTCAGGGCGCATGATTTGTGAGCTGCGATGTTGGGAGCAACAATTTACATTATTTTGATGAGCTTTTGATGATTACCTGGAAGCTGTATAAGAAATTGAATATCGACTCACCCATCTCCGACGTTGGTTGAAGAATTCATTGAACCCTTCAGGAGCATGAGTGTAAGCATCAGATGCAGCAGAATATTCTACTCTGTATCCTCTTTGGAGCAACAATGTGCATAGCCAACGGTCTTCTCCTTGATCGTACTGCACGTAATGCCTCGCCTCTGAAGAACTACAAATACATTTAATTAGGATTAAATTGACAGACAAAATAATGAATGAAAAAGTAATCACCTGATATCTCGAGGCAAGAGTTTAATAATTACCTAACACATTAAATCCATTGTAGAAAGGAAAGTCAATTATCTATAATGCTTTTCTCAATTATTTTTCGATTTATATAGTTCTTCTAGCGCCTATATTTTTATGGTTTTGTGTATCGTCATAAATATCATTAGCACTGATTTTGCTTATATCTAATTTGGACCAATTTACTTAATTATTGAAACTATGAAACATAAAATTTTGAAGAGAGAAAAATACATGAAAATTTTGGATTGAGCGTACGCAGTATGTTAAGCTTCTCTATCAGTCGAAATTTTCCAGTATTATCTGAATATCGTATCGTAACGTCTAAAAGAGTTTTGATTATATGAATGTAAAAGCTTCTAGTTTTATTACATAGTGGCCAAAAATTCCTAAGCACTACAATTCTTTAATAATTTTTCGACGCGATAGAACTTTTTGAAAATGCTACATACGTTAAGGAGCTCTAGAACTGCCGTTTAAGAGGGAACTCAACCTAGAATAAAAGGCGATTTGCATGGGTTTTCGAGATTTCGTTTCTGGCAGTCATAGTGGCAAGATAATGGAACGATTTCTTTTCAAATGGAGCGCGAAGCCCTTTTTTGAATTTTTGATAATAATTTTCAGCTAAAAGCGATAAAAATATTCTCATGTACTGTGCCTTCATATTTTGTTTGAAGCGCTTGATTTTGAACATATTGAAACATTTTTTGTGCAAATCATAGAGCAAGGTAGGCTTTATGTCCATGCGAAGCCTTTTTCCTGATATTTTGGTTTCCGAAAGGTTGAAAAGCATCCGATATGGGGCAAAAAATGTCAATCTTCATGTGACAATATCTTAAATTTTGTATCAAAAACAAAAAAAGACTTCACAAGAGTATAGAACCAACCTTTCTATACCATTGGTAAAAAAGCTTCCTCCTCTTAAGATGGGACTGTTCCTACCTGAATATTTCATTCCCACTATTCCTAGCGCTCATTTTTTAAGATAATGGAAGGATTTTTTTTGAAAATGATAGAGGAAGGTTAGTTCTATGCTCCTACAAAGATCATTTTGCAATTTTCGATACAAAATTTCAGATATTGTCACATGAATATTGACATTTTTTGACTTATTTTGGTTGTCTTTTTTCCTTTTGGTAACCAAAGTATCAAGAAAAGGGCTTCAGACGGGCATAGAACCGATTTCTCTCTACCATCTGCATCAAAAATATTTTCAAAATGTTCAAAATCAAGCGCTTCAAACCAAAAAGAGCTTCGCACGAGCATAGAACCAACCTTTCTCTATCATTTGCAAAATAAATTGATCCATTGTTTCAAAAAATAAGCGCTGGAAAAAAAATATTGAGAGCCTATGTAAAATGTCTTTCATTCCAGGTAGAGTTCTATCTTAACGACATTCGGCCACGTTCGTCTCACTGCTTTACAGTAGCACTCGACTGATTTCCTCAAACCATTCTTTATGGTTTCAGCCACACTTAAAGTTGTAAAAACTACAGCCCAGTGATGGCCTTTGTACATTTCCATCACTAATTGGTGGATCATTTTATACTTCATCATGTCAAATCATGTATATCACTAATTTAACCTCTAAACAATTACATTCAAATGTCAGACAAGATTTGCTGCTAAGATATCATCGGCTACTAGATAGGCTCAGTAAAAAACATCCCTCGTATAATAAACAATCATAAGCTGAAAATATGGGTATTATGGCAAACTATGTATCGATACCATAAACTTACCATGTGGTATACTTCTTCATGACGTTGTCATCCATGAGGGATTTACCGCGGAACAGCGAAAAACACCCGGGACTACACAGCACGCAGCCGATGACGTGCTCAGTAGCTTTTTGCAGCCAATGCCCAATCGCGTATTCGAACAGCTGATACCAGACCATTGGACCTGAGCCAACTGGATGAATACGACCACACGCAGCTCCTACAGATAACAAAAATTAAAACATAAATATCAATAAAGTAAAAGTATGTAAAAGAATCTGATCAGCAAAACATTTTTTTTAACCTCATGCCATTCCAACTTACCCAAATTCCTATTTTTCTTCATCAAGTCAATAAGCAGAAGAACAGCAGATGGCTGAAAATCGATGTCCCCATCCAAAGTAAGCAGATAAGTGTTCTCGGCGATGGTGGCCTTCCGGTCGACCGAAATGGGCAGCTCCATCAACCGGTGCCCCAGGAGGTAGTACATGTACATCACTTGCGACCATCGCTTCCTGTGCCTGATCTTCATTTTGTCCTTGAGATGGGCGATCATCTTCGTCTTCCCCGGCAGGGTCCAGATGAGTCTTCCGCCATAAGGGGTGGGGATTTTCTTGGGCGGTTTGATCCTGATGTGGGTCTGGTGGACGTCAGACGCTGCCTCGTCAATTGTGGCGATGAGCAACTTCACGAATCTATTCACTTGGGTGTCGTCGTCGTTGTGGTCCGAGATTTCGAAGGCGTCGTCGAAGAAGATGTGAGCTGTATGAAATAGGTTATAGTTTGAAAAACCAAAGCTCGGACGTCATAGCAAAGCTCATACTCACTCTCAAACTCATAGTAATCCGGATCTACAACCCTTAGATACTTCTGTGCCACCCTTCTAGCACTCTGGTCTTCATCCAACCTCAGAATCGACTTCAAGAACTCTATCATCTCTTCTCTATTTTCGTGCCACATCGTGGCACAGGCGTAGATCCTGGTAATGTGATCCGAATTCTTCACCGCCTTCGGAGAAGAACCATCTGTGTGATTTGATATTGTTTCGTAATACTCGTCAGCCTTTTCTTTCTGAATCTCGTCCAGGTCTTCCGGTTTTACCTGAAAATAAATTAGGGCAAATCAGATTGAAGCAAAAACAGAACAACAAGGAATACTTGTCCAAAATGTATTCTTAGTTATAGTAGACATAGTGAAATGGTAACAAGTCCGAACTAAGTCATGAGCAAACGTAAAGGCAGGTCTAACCATTCAATGTCACTTACATCAGCCTCATCGTCTCTTCTTCTATTCAGTCCTAAGCTTTGGTCAATGAGCAGCCCTTCGTACATGGGCACCACCTGCAATTTTTCAGTCCTGGCCAATCTTTCACACTTCGGTGTCCATATGTGAATCGTGATCCACGTCTGGGAGAGAAGCCATAGCAGCCATATCCACGCGTGCTGGTGCGAGATGAAATCGTTGAGAAATGACGTCGGCGGTGACTCGAAGAACAAGTAGTCTGGTATCGTCTCGTGGAAGAAGCAGGGATCTCCATTTCTTAGACCGCAAGCGGTGATGAGAAGGGAGATGGTGACGGGAATGGTGAGGTTGACTGGAAAGGCGTAGGAGAAGCCTTGGATCATGATCTTACAAGCGAACTTGCCGAAGATGTAAGCGAAGTATGACGCTAGTACGTTGATGGTGAGGACGAAGAGGGGGGAGTTGTCGCTGGAGTTGATGACCGTGTCGTCTCCTGTTGGGATAATTTCGGCGATGTCCGGTAGTGTTGTACCTCCAAGGAACGGTTTTATCTGAAATTGAATGAAAAACATTATTTATCAGTAGATATACGAAGCGGATTTTGCCTCACTCATTTTGAGGCAGAACTGGAATGACTAGTGGCCTTGTCAAAACAAGGTTTGAGATCTCCTGATTGGTTTGGGGCACGCATCTTACATCTTGGCTGCTTCCTCCTTCATAGTCATCGCGTCTCCTTATTGGTTGGAATTTCCTGAACCTGCACATCTTCCGGTTGCCGATAAGAGTAGACAAGGGGCTTCCTGTGGTGTAGTGATAAGACTTGCCAGGCTCGCTGTATGTGTATATATAAGGGGATGTTGTACTTTGTGCTTTCAGTTCTGTCCCCCCGAACAGACAACATAGGGCGTGATGTTGGGAAATCTCAACCAATTAGGTACCTGGGAACCACGATGTAACAGATGTACACCCACTAATCAGGAGACCCCTAACCCTCTTCTGGTGTCTCTACTGGTGTCCTGTTCTGGCTAAACTTCAACTTATTCTGAAGCTATACACTAAATTAACTGGACTATAAGATTTACCGAATATTATAACACGGTTTAAGTGGGCAAATAAAATGAATGGTTCTTCTTTTGGACACATCTTTTGTGATCCACTAGAATAAGTATGGGGCAATGATCTCCGTTGCCCTCCCCTGACATACTCGCCTTGTCTTATGTGGACTTACCTCCAAAATGGTGATGGGATGACTATTGAAGCTAACGGAGAATTCCGTAAAGAAAAATCCGACCTCTCCCTCTCTGGCCAGTATGATGAAAAGGATGGTGATGAAGAAACAGATTATCTTCCACGTCGAAATGAACATGTATGTGAAATATCTCGTTTGGTCGAAGTGATCTTTGATTTTTCCTAACCTCTTTATCAGAGGTATCGGTGAATATTTTGATATGTAGTTCTCCCACCAACCTGGAAATGAAGAGAGTTTCAGCACATTTGTTGTATATATTTCTATACAAAACTATACTGCAAGTGGTCATGTTAAAGGTTAATGAACTAAAAGGTAAGAACCTAAACTCATCTCCAAGTGTCGCCCTCTATTGAGATGCTCATTAGCAACTTACGAAGTCAAAGGTCCTAACACCTGGACAGCCTTGAAGTGGCAAAAAATGTCCCTTATGACATCTGTCAACAAGGGTGAACTGATTCATAGCCTTTGTTCTTCGTGAACATTGTTCAAGATGTAACGTTATCTCGACTCATTCACATCAGAAGCTAACAACTGATATTAAGTGTGTGCTCTCCACAATGCATCAGACCTGCTATAGACATGCATGTTTCGTCTTTAGCCTAGACTCGTCAGTTAGCCGGGCGATCTTACTGTAGAGAGCATACGCATTATGTTTAGAGAAGCACAAAAGTAAAGTTAAAGGTTGAAATGTAATATTTAAATTTATGATTAATGCTTATATTAATTATTTTCTTCCTGAATCACAGGTAAGCTAGAAGTAAAGTGGAAAGAGCAAACTTCACAACTTGATTCGCTGCTTTCCCAATTACATTGTGTTTATAACCTAACTGGTTATTGTCTACAATCACCACGTCTCAACTATATTATAAACATATATGTATTCAAGCAGAGTGTAGCTAATCAGAAAACACTCACCTAATGATATTAAAAATATCGAAATGGGAATGATCCACAGATCGGCTCGTCCCTCGACGATCGGCCATATCACAAACCCCGTCGCCTGCGCGGAGATCGCGATGAGATCGATGATCACTTTGATGAACCGTTGCGATTCCTTATTGTTTCTCGATAATAAACCTGCAAGGACAAACAAAAAATAAATTAGTGTCTGGTATAAATTGTGTTTATCATCATCGTTACCGAGCGGTTTGGTAGAACAGATCCATGTCCAAGCATTCACACGGGAAGTTTGGCTGTATATGTCGATTGACTAGTAAGATTTATTAATACGATTTGAAGGCAAGACGTTCCAAAAAATATCTGCATCACTTATGGTCTTGAGGAGTTTGGAATTTGTAGACAATTTCTATATAATTTTTTTTTTGAACATATCTTGCCCCAGAGAGGAAAATATCTATTAGATTTAACCTCAAAGTGCTGTCAATTATAATTATCAGGAAACAAACTCCCCGTCAGCTCATTCCACATCGCCGAGGTTCTCCAAAACAGCGACTTTTGGAAGGGGCTGGTTCGAGGCGTTGGAAGCTTGACCTGATGACGATGCGTCCTTTGGCGCCCTCTAATATTTGTTGTACGAACTAGTCTTGGTGTCATTATGCAAGACGGCTTGGTCGAACATCTGCTATGATAGTATCTATTGAATAGGGATTAGCCATCCTTCTTCGATGCTCCAGACTGTGGAGGTCCTTTCTGAAGTCAGTTGCTTCCACAATACGTACTGCTCGTTCCTGGATTGTGTCCACAAGCTTCAGAGCAACTTCCTTCACATGCGAGCAATACACATGCAACTTCTAGATCCAATTCTAGTGATGACAATCAGCATCTCCTCTATTGTTGTTATTCGGTGACATTTTTTCATATAAATTGTTTGGGCGGTTAATTTTCTTGTATCGTTTTTGTATATTTAATCTGCCAGAAATAACAAAATGTCATCACTCCTAATAAGCTCCTGTAAAATAATAGTTTGCGTTGCCAGTAACACCGGCTCATCGTGTTTGCCTTTCACCGATTTAGGCAGTGATAATGACTTTTATTATGAGCCTTATTGTTCCCCAATAAAAAAGATGTCTCGATTGTACATAAATCATCGAGGACAAAGGAAAAATTATAATAACTTATTGTACTATTGACGATATGTCACGATCGTGTCGAGAGAACATCTTTGTTACAACGACAGGTATCAATTGTTTATTACTTTGATCTTTACTAGACGTTAAGTGATTGACCTATCTTAAGAGGAATATTTATAAACGGTGTATTGATACACTTTTGGGGCTGAAATTATCTATATTGGCTTTAGCATAGCCTTCTCAAAGAGCTACTTCCTCTTGTGATCTAGTTCCTTAGTGCTCTTTCTTGTGAACAGTCCAGCAACAATTCAAAGCTGATTCCTGTTTAAATGGATTAGTTCTCTAACCAGCTTTGATAAATTGTTTCTCATGCCTGTATCCAGTCATCAGGCTCCAGTATTCCTTGATTTGTATTTCCAGTGACCCTCAACGGGGCCAGGTCTGGGCTATACGGCGGGTGAAGCAAAACTTCCGATCCACTGTTGCCAAATAGCTTCCAACCGGTATAGCAATATGAGGCCGAGCGTTTTCATGATGGAAAATTATGGCTTCGTGTCTGGTTGCATATTCTGGCCGTTTTTCGTTAATTGCTCGCTTCAGTTTGATGAGTTGTCGTCGATAGCGTTCTCCTGTGATCGTTTGACCCAATTTCAGCAGCTCATAATACAGGATATCCTTTTGATCCCACCAAATACAAAGCATTACTTTGGCGCTATGAATATTTTGCCTTGGCGTTGATTTTGCTGGTTGGCCGGGCTTCACATACGATTTTTTTTGTTTCGAATAATCGTAACCATCATCACCAGTCACAATTCGGTGCAAAAAACTCTTTTCTGTAGCGCTGGAGGAAAATTTCCGACATGCCAAACTGCCTTTCCACATCTATTGGCGTCAATTCATCTGACACCCAATTTCAGAGTTTCTGGATGAATCCAAGGACGTTTAAACATCTGAAAATGGTTGATTCATCAACATGTAATGATTCTGTGAGCTCCTCTTGCTTTTGACGCGGGTCCTGATCGAGTAATTCTTCTAACTTTTGTTGGTGGTTTTCCGTGTTCTTTGTCCTTAACATTAAAATCGCCACCTTTAAACCGACGGAACCATTCTTTACAAGTTGTTTCGGACGGAGAATGTTCGCGTAAACTTCACTGAGCAAACGATATGTTTCGGTCGCACTTTTCTTGTTTATTTGGGATAAAACTCATTTTAAATAATGCAATAAAAATGTTGGTTTTTTCGCTACAATTAAATAACATAAACTACGTTTGAAAGCATACACATATATCTGTAAAATGCATATGTCATCAGGTTTCGCTACATGTTAAAATTATGCGTGCCGCCATCTAGTTTCGAAGGGCGGAATCATTCTGCATAAACCAATACGAATAATAGTTCTCCAGTAACAATATTTCACTCACCTAAAACAGCAGGTACAAAGCACAAGCAATTGGTCAGCATGGCTCCTTTGACGACGTCCATGTCAGGGAGAATATGAAAGACGAAAATGGCCAATCCGATAGTATGCCCCGTTTCTGCGAGAAATATCGTGAGGAAGTGCGTGAATGGAGGCCTTTTCGACGATTTGAAGTAGCACATTCTGGTGGATCGAAACAGCGCTCCAAGCCATGGTATGCTGAACGCGAAGAATATGCACCACATCCACGCCACTCGCTCAGGAGTTGGAAGTTTGACTATGAATTGTTTATCCCTACCTGAAAAGAAAAATAGCACAAAATGACAATCATTCAGGATGTCATTCAAACATTGTTGAAGTTGAAACAAATGTTCCCTCTTCTGAGTCTCATGAGAGTGGATTGTATGTATTTTTTTTATAATTGCTCTCCAATGGAAGATCTTTTGGCCTACGTCACACATATGGAGCAGAGCAACTGAGCATCAGGGAGAGTCTCAAGTCGCCTATGGACTGCCTCCAGGTCTGTGCCACTGGTTGGATAGTTGGATCTCAGAGATTGCTTCTCATTTTTGATGTGAATGAATATACTTCCTAGGTGTTTACCATCAATTCAGGCGTTCCTCAGGGATCTGTCCTTTCTCCAATGCTCTTCTGGAACTGTTAGATTCTTTCGCAGAGAGAGTAGTACCCTTATTCCCTGCATTCCCCATTCAAAACACTGATCTTCTCTAGAGACATTACTTCAGCGAGGCCAGCATGTTGTTCAGATTAACGAGGACATTGAGAGAATTGTAGAATGGGGCATGAGGCAAGCAGGTCTACCAGCCGTAGAAACCCAATAGTTGGATCAACTTTCATAAACCTTCTGGGAATTTACATCAACAGTAACTTGTTATTTCGATGGCTTTGATAGATAGACGTCGCACAAGGTGGGGGTTTGTCTTCCGCCCCAGCAAATTGTATTCTCCGGGACAGAGCAAGAGTTAATGTACATATGGTACGTCCAAACAGAATTATAGGAAGAACCTTCAGATAGTTTTTCAGGAGAGTATTTTTTAGAGTACCACTAAAGCGAATTTTTTTGGAAAAAATATATACACAAAATATTAATATTGCCTTCATATACTGTCATAATATTTCGCAATAGCCGGCGTGCCAAAATGACATGCCATCATGGTATGTATGTATTTCTTTACACCGTGAATTGAGGTAAATCACGGACAATCAGCGAACAGCGCTTGATGTCAATTTTTTTGTGGCTATTCTTGTAGAATTCACTTAGGCGAGACAAATCGTAAATAAATATCTGATTCGCGGTGGTCTACTCGGAGATCTGCATGCTTTTTTCAACGCTTGATCAACATTTTGTATAGCTTAATCGATTTAATTTTTTCAATAACTTCCTCTAAAAGTTTTTATGGTGGGTAAATTGAAATAGACAATTGCTTATGATAATTAGACGCTATATAGCGATTTTTTTCGGTAAATCTTTCATGAAAGCCGTTTCAATTTTACACCAAAAGCTGTAATGAGTTTCAAATTGGTAATATCGATCAAAATTTATCCCAGCCAGATTTTCGCCAGTCATATGAAATAATCATGTAGTTCAACTTATGTTTTACTGGACTCGGCAGACTTTATCATAAGATGAGGAATGAAACATTAAATTTTGAAACTATTTTTGTGCTTTGACAGCCATGTCAGTCAAAATGTGAAGAAAATGTCATGACAGTTTATTGTTGATATTCAATCTCATAAGCTTGATGGAAGATGATTCAAGTATTGAGCAGTCCTCCATCTCTAGGGCTGAGAGACCAGCTTGTGAGTCCTTTGTCAGAGTAGTTGTCTGAGTCTTCATCGCGTTACTCGGAACTTCATTCGTAGATCCCCATTCCACTATACTCTCAATGTCCTCATTAATCTGCACAACATGCTGCACTCGCTGAAGTAAATTCTCTGTGGATGGTAGTGGTTTGCCGGGTTCCATGAAGGAAATAATTGATGTACATCAAGAAGAGCATTGGACTAAAGACTGATCCCTGAGGAACACCTGTATTGATGGAAACACATCGGAAGCATATCCATAGAAGAAATTTCATTAATAATAATATGATCTGCAAATAAGCACTCTATATTTTTGATATTACATTGAATTGGAAATTAATAGCTTTCTTCAAGCCATCCTATTAATAATAACATATCATTTTTCATTAGACTATAATGTTCTACCATTATGGAAGGGAAAATCAAGGGCAAGAGAAGCTAAGGAAGACGAAGATCCTCTTGGCTGAAAAACTTGAGGGATTGGTTTGGAATGACGTCAAATCAATTGTTTAGAACAGCTGCAAACACAGTCAAGATTGCTATGATAATATCCAACCTCCGCTAGGAGATGGAAGTTGAAGTAGAAGTAGAATGTTCTACCTACCTAATTCTCTATTACAATAAGCTACAACCCTATCCGCCCTGAGCTGCGAGGTCATAAACAGCAACGTTCCTTTCGATATGACCCCCGATCCCAGCACGATGACAAACGTGAGCAGGTAGGCAACGACCTTGAGGATCTTCACGGTGATCTCCAAACATCGCTGGTTGGCCATGGAACCAGAAACCTCCTTGATGGGAGGGTCCCGGAACACGTCCCATCCTTTCGTTTCCTGGACTGTCCGTGTGCTGAAACAATTGAGAGAACATGTTAGATGGTTGTTTGACATTTGTAGACCGGAATGTGTAGATGTTTCAATGAAAGTAATTTCGCCTGAGGAAGGTTGAATACAACACATCAAACTATCATAATCTTCATTCTATCATAGAATGGTATCAAGTAGGTTGACTCTATACATCCATGAAATGGTATCATTATGAAAATAAAAATTCGAATCTGATTTTGGAACTGTTTATTTTTTCCTTTTTTTTAACGATAACATCACTCTTAATAGACCGATTTTCAGATACTACTAGGTTTTTTGTCCTTTTCACACTAGTAGCCTAGTTTCAATAAAATCCAAAAAGTACATAACCAGTTACACAGAGTGCTCCATTTTATAACTTTCTTATGGTTATAGAACAAACACAAATAAAACACTAAAAAACGACTTGGATATGTGAAACGTAGTGTCAACATTGCACAATTTTATCTCAAAGTAGTTCTTCCCTTCGCTGACTCGACTCACTCATATACTCTTAGCGTTCAGGCCGAAACAGCCTCAATTTTGCTTTCACAGTTGTTTTCCATAAAGAATATTACACAATGTCGAAGATTGTGCGGTACAAGGACTGGTTCCAGAAAAGGAAGATTGCGAAAAGAGGAGGGTTCCAGATGTTATTCCTTTATCAACCGTCAGATTTTCGTACCACCGCTTGCAAATGGACATACAGTGTTGCCACATTTCGTAGTGACACCAAAAGTTGTCGACTTTCTCTTTGGATAGACAAAAACTGTGCTGAAATGTGACTTCACACTAACGCGAAGGGTTTATTTCTGTGCTCTTTTAGATAAAATTTATTTTTAGTCAAAAACTATGATTCAGTGCGGCGGATCATGAAAAAACTAGAAAAACCCTCCACTATAATCGTTTTACGGTGGTTAGTGGCTCAAATCGACTCTAATTTTGCAAAAAACTGTGCTGTATATAAATTTGGGATTTAAAAAACTTCTCGCACTATCAGGTTATTAAGTTGATGCAAATCTGCAGAAATTTGGTTTCATGTTAGGACCACCTCAAGGTATATCACAGTAAAAAGCATCTGAAAAATGAACTATGGTACTTTTATAATCTTACATAGATAGTTATGTTCGTCGTCATCCTGATTCTTCGTATTACAGTGCAAGGCGTTACATGCACGGCAATGGTACCGTGCCCAGATTTGATTATCCTTGGCATTTCAATAACGAGTCGCTTCAGAAGTGGACTCGGTGCGACTGGAACGCTATATCGACGATTACAAGACAAAATGCCCTGATCAAAATTTCTGGGCGGGAATTATAACATATAATCTGGTCACAGTGGCATTTGACTGTGGGAAATCAGGGTTATACTTGCTCCGTTGACCTGTAGATATCTATAATTTTAGTGTTCCATGTTAAAAAAGTCTATATTCATCATCGTCAATATCGACGATGGTCTCAGGGCCAGATCTGTAGAAAATTTCGGCGTGTTTCTATGACAATAAAAGAATTTTTCGAAAGTTTGATTTCGGACTTCCATTGTTTCGATTGATATGCTATCTTCAATCGTCTTCAGGTGAAATTTTATAGACAATGGAAGTCCGAAATCAACGTTTTGAAAAATCCACTTTGTTTACAAGTTTCAAACAACAATAAAATAATATTGCGCAAAATCAATTTTTATGGAAATAGTCAATATATATTGTCATCGCTAGAGGAGGTTAGGAAACGACGACTTTTTAGATTTTCTACTTAGTACAAGTATTGAATGCATTACTTACAATGGACCAGTCTTAGAAAATTTAAAACACATGTAAAATTCTAAGTGGACAGCTATCAGAAATGTTTGATACAATTTTTTTTTTAAATGTTCAGGCGTCCAAGAAACGTCAGCAACTAAGTTTGAACGTTTATTGAAAATCTCTTTCGTTCTTGTCATAACAGTAATCTAGTGTAAAAAAGCACTACCGGACAGACAATACCCTCCCCATTGAATTTGATTAAAGTCGATACTGCGATTACTGAGATAACAGACCTACAGGTTGACAAAAATGAGTGACATGAATTTGTGTGATGTAGACTGACGTTTTAAGATTGAAACATCCTAAACAAAATTGCGTCAAGTATCTTCACATTATACTTCACACCCAGTGGCTTTGAATCTACTGAAACACTTTTACGATTCAAACAATTTCGAAATTTTCAAAATTTATAAAATCTCCGAAACCTACTCTAATCTACTTATTTAGGAAGAATAGTCTGTAGTGTACGCAATTATTGGAACAGAAGCAGCACCAACTAGAGTGTTAGGGTAAGCGTGGCAACGTGCAAAAAGACGGGAGCGTTTATTAACATTATATGTATGGACTTCTAGTGCGACCGTTTATCAGTATAGCTTGAATGGCAGACTTTATATATCGTACGTATCCATATACGTGATTTGATTTTTACCCTGTTGCCACTGAATCAATATTTCAAAAAGTACAAAGTACTAATGGGGCCAAAATTGTGTGGATGATCAAAACGAAGTCGTTTTTGAGATCCTCCCTTCACTCCCTAACCCCCCCCCCCATTCAAGCCCATTTTTTTACCCTCTGAACGTTGATAATTTTTTTTTCATTTTTTTGACGATAACTTTACCGCCACTAAACCAATTTTCAAAAACTACAAAACCCTTTCATCCTTGTCATACTAATAAAAAAATCTGAAAAGCACTTTCCGAGTTATAGAGGTGCCAAAAATTACCGAATGCAGTACAGACAGACTCGACAAAACAGCATGACATGTTTTTTCATGGAACATCAATAAAACGTAATATATTAAATTCGCGATCACAATACTTCTCCGCCTGTTAGCGTGGGATGCTAATATCGTCAGTAACTTCATTATTATTAAGTATTATATTCCACAACAACTGCGCTACGTCTCGCAATACCATTGCTCACAACTGGTAATTGCCCCGATCAAGATTTTTTGGCCGGTTAAGAATATTAAAGCCGGTGTTACTCGTCTCTTTCGAACACCGTTATAAGTGATGGATGTTGTGATAGAATTTTAATAACACCGTCCGTCCGCCCGTTATGAGCAGTTTTTTCATGTCAGAATAAACGGTTTGGCTTGCCGGACGGACCTAGACAATCACGGCATGGGTTGCCCTAAAGCGAACATACCTTAACTAGGTAAACAAATTATATTGTCATTTTCCATTAGGGTAATTGCATGTACGTCAAACGGATAACATCTCCATCCTGAGATTTATGATTTGAGAATGTTCGATGTCTTTGACACTTGAAAATTGTAGGGAACTCTAGTTGAATGAATCAGCATCTGTAGCTGTGTACCATTGCGCTTCATCCTCACAGCGAGAAGATAAATGTTTATCTACAAATTGGCCTTAAGACGCTGTAGATTGTAACCTCCAGGGATTCCCCAGTAGTTCATTCCAGGTTATCCAAGGACGCCACCGTTGGGCTGCGCTAGGTTTTGCTGACTGGCGACTCTTGGTGTTATGCGAAACAGCTGGGTCTAACGTCTATCATGATGATATAGAATACAGACAGACGCCCTGCTTCGATCTTCTGGACCATGGAGTTTCTTCGTAAGGTCCAGAAGCTTTAAGGAGTGCTATGGAGCGTTTCTACTCACATGCGAGCAGTACTTCAGCGATGATCTAATCTGACTTTGTATTGTAGCAGTAGTTTTATCGGAGAATACAATTTCCTGGACTGGAAGAGGACCATCAGCCACTGGCCTGGGCTTCACAGACGTCCAAAAACGAACCGTTTCTATTTTTTTCAAAATAGAAAAATGAAACAAGAAGAACGCTTCGTTTGGATATTTGAGTGGTGTGTCAAGAATTAGGGAGGAAGCTCAATAATCGAGAGGCAATGAAGGCTGGTTGTACATCTCAATCCAATCCCGTGGAGTAAAAACATATTTAAGCAAACAGAAAAGAAGTATATATCGGGCTATGATTCAGCCAGCACTGACGTATGGGTCAGAAGTGTGTGTTACAGATGAAACTATGTCACAAAAGCTTCTGTCAACAGGAACCATGTACTGGAGAAGATGTTCCGGTTCAACTTCACTTGACCATGTCAGGAATGAGACCATCAGAAGAAACTGGAAGTTAAAAATACGATAATGGAAGACATAACTCACAAGGACAAATAGTTTTGTAGTTTTTGAAAATCGGCTTAGCAGTGGCGAGCTATAGTCAAAAAACGAAGTAAATAATAAACGCTCAAACCTCGTTTTTGGTTGTTTCTAAGACCCTCATCATTTTTATAAAACAACTCTGGGGTATATTGAGGGGAGACCTCAAATAAAATGAGGGTTAATAGAAGAATTCTGAGGCAGGTAGTATTCCGAACTTCTTGAAAAATCGTTTTTTTGACGTTCCAAAATACCGCCGAAAAGTGAAAAAAATAAAAAGTGCTTCGTCTTCTCTTTATGTAGTATCCGAAAATTGCAATCCTCACAGTCGTTTAGCCTGGGAAATGAGAAATAAAACAAATATTCATATTTTTTCGATAAACATTCCGTAAAAGGATGTTGCATCTAATCATCTCTCATGCATTTTATGCACTAATAAAAATGTATGTACAATAGCATACCATATACAAACGTGGATGTTATATAACTAGCATACACGTACTTTCTTTTATAAAAAAGTTTCACCGCCATACATCTACAGCATAATAACACCGTTCTGCTATCCGACTCTACAAAGAATGCGTATTAGAGTGTCAGTATAATCAAAACTTTCTGACACAAGTTGTGGTATATGCATCACTGAAGAAAATATGAATATTATTGCTGACACTACGACGTTTCACATTGATGCAATAATGATAGCCTTTTTCATCGAGATTATATAATTTAATATAAACTGATGAAATGATCAAATATTATTCAATGCTTGCGTTTGATTGATGGTTGCATTTTACTTATTAAACTTCACTCCGTCGATTATTATCACTATAATGAATGCTTATGGTTTTTCAGACACTGTTACATTGTCTGCGATGTGAAATTGTGTACAAATCTGTATAAAACGTCAATAAATAATCGCACCAACAACAAGAGTTTATGGATTAAATTGAGTGAAAATAGCGTCCTAAGATTCGATTACAAATATATATACATACATACATACATACATGTGAAGCTAATAAATAGCGTGTTAAAAACTAAAAAAGTTAAAAACGCTCGAATTTTGTTTTTGGACGTTTCCAAAACCCCTGATAATGTTTGACAAATATTTTTTGGCTGGTCATTTGGGGTTGGGGGTAGGGAGAAAAATCTAGTGTTGGTAAGAGACGTCTATCTATATTATAAAATGTTGACTCTCTCTGGTATTATTACTTTATCCTTTCACTTCTTGTTTCATGTTGAAAATAGTGATCTGATATCACCTACTTGACACGCAAGGAATCTAGCTACTAATAAAGTTCTCAAAAGATGGTAACATCAACTCATCTTCATATGTCGCCTCCTATGGGGACGCCCATTGGCAACTGACAAAGTCCCTTACGACATCTGGCAACAAGGGTGAACTGATTTACAGCGACATCCCTTGTTCTACGTAAACACTATTTCTGACAGCTTATATTATTAAATGTATGCTATACTAGGGTGAACTGATTTACAGCGACATCCCTTGTTCTACGTAAACACTATTTCTGACAGCTTATATTATTAGGTTGTTAGGACCTTTGACTTTGTAAGTTGCCGATAGGCGTCCCCATAGAGGGCGACACTTGAAGATGAATTGATGTTGCTATCACACCCTTGACTAGGTTACGTATATCGTCAGCTCTACAGCTAGACCGCTAGGCTATACTGATACGTCTAGGCTAAAGACGAAACATGCATATCTATAGCAGGTCTGATGCATAGTGAAGAGCATACACTCGAAGGATAGTACCTATCAAAATACTGTGAGCTACCCTGTACATAATTATGTATATGAAAAGTTCCGCAAGGTTGTCTTCAACAAAAACTATGCTAAAATAATGTCCTCGTATCTGTTATGAATTTGATCTTTAGGCAAACCAACGGGTCTTATGACATGACGTAATAGGAAATGAAAAATAGTGCGCTGATAGATGGTTGTAATCATCAAGACTATTGGGAAATAACGTGTGAGTCAGATGTAAGGACGTTTTAAATGTCATATTATGGATGATAATGCACTTTTACCGGCCTACTAGTTCTTGGGATGTAATTCTGTTGATATGAGTCAGACACTAAATATGTTAGGATTATATTGCAGTGCAAACTATATTAATGTTGTTATTCTTTTAAGTGGAGCATTACTATCGTTTTATCGAGGTATAACCTAGTGGTAAATTCTCACTCTGTATGTATATTTAAATTATTAACATTTCGCTCAGTGTCTAAAAGACATAATTTATGGTGATGACTAAGAAAAATCCGATTAACTTTAGCCTAACTATAGACGGGATAAATTTATCAAAAAAGGCTAAAGGTGGCCTCTCCATTACTTACATTATTTATTTCATGAAACACAACGTTTGATTGCTCATCGACGTCGAAGTCTCCACAATAAATTTGTTCAATTAAGAAAAATTCTCTGAATTTCGGGACCTTTTCAGCATCACTTGGAATACATGAGGATAGCTTTTCAATCTTATATGACACTATAAAATCTGCCTCAACACACAACCTGTATACGAGAACAAATTGAAACAAAATCAAAATAAAGTCAGCCACATACTCGGCAATTGCGTCCGGCTATAAAAATCGTGTAAACGCAAGGCCGTCCGTAGATCCAGTTTCGTATAAAAACAAAAGTGAACGGCAACTTTCTCGTTTGGTAATGTTCGATTCGGACACAGATATTTGTTTAATGGACATGGTTTTGCTTTTGCAGCCGATAAGTTAAAGCGTTAACCCACAAGGTATTTTTGTAAAATATACAGACAATATCACTGATTTATCGGTTTGAATAAATCCATGTATGGTATGAGAATTTTGACATATTATAACATAATTGTTGCTAAATATCCATCATGTCTTGTCTGTCCGGGTGAGTGGGCCTCTCAAAAGGCAAATAGCATATTATAATGAATGCGTTTGACCTTACAAAGGACCTCCACAGTCTATAATATCGAAGAAGTGTGGCTGGTCTGTCTCTATTATATTCTATAGATGTTATCACCAAGAGGCATCAGTACAGCAAATACTAGAATAGCTGAACTGGAGCAGCCTCAACAGGTCGAGCTTATAACGCCCCGATCAATCCTCTTCCCAAAGTCGTTCGTTTGGAGAACCTGGGCGTTGTGGAATGAGCTACCGGGGACTTTGTTCCCCAAAGGCTCCAATCTACATCTCCATGTGTCGCCCTCTATTGGACGCCCATTGGTAACTTACGGAGTCAAAGGTCCTACCACCTGGAGATGAGTAGATGTTGCTATCACACCCTTGACTGGGTTGCGAATATACCAACCGATTGCTCTCTACAGTTAGACCGCCGGGCTATACTGACGTGTCTAGGCTAAAGACGAAACATGCATGTCTATAGCCGGTCTGATGGATAGTGGAGAACATACAATTAATTTACAATCTACAGTGTACATTTAGGAGATATTATTTCACATCAAGCGATGGTACTGATACTGGTCAGAGTGAAAGATCATTGTACTCAGAGCGACGATGATTAATACTGGCTTCGACATTAATGACTGTCGAATGTACAACTGCTGAAAAAGCTTACGTGCCGCGTTTACTGTCTCCATATACATCTTATTCCGATAGTGACTACATACAATTACATGTCATTATAGTCATTAAGATACTCACACCTACTTGAAATGTGTTTTCTAACGAATACACGTAGCTAGACATAGACATACGTATATTTTATCTAAAGTGATCATTGTAAGAAATAAACTATACTTTCCACGTAATTGTATATCAGTTATAGGATGAGAGCATATTCGATTTACTGTCTCCTGGAGAAATTGAATTGGATTGGCAGTACGTGTTTATAAAAGATTAAACTTGACTGAAATTTTAGGATCCGGGTCCAAACCGAGCCGAAAAATTATGCATGTTTTTGATACAAATTCGTGGTGGAGATGTGAATACAAGGATATTTTGAGAACTGGTCTCCTCTTGTCTCGAAAAATTTTATCTCTAAACTCCGAGACGAGACGAAATGGTTCAGAATTTTTCGCGATTATAATATTTCTCCGCCTATAGGCATGGGAGGAAAAACAACCACCGGTTCAAAATTTTAGTAGTTAGAATTTTCATAGGGAAATACCTCATCTCAACAAAAAGAATACGAAACCAGACTCTTAACTTGAATATCAGCTTACTGTAATTAGTAAATGTCTAGGTATACCTAACAATACAATTGATTTAAAAATAACGTTCGATGATCTTATGAATTATATTGGCAATTTATCATCCAGACCGGTATGTTATTCCAAGATTTCCATAAAGGGAATATAAACGCATTCACCCTTCAATTATCTGAAACAACTACTAATTTCCTTGTTATTTATGACCAAACTTCAATTACAATAATTCAAATGGAATCCATGAGATAGAAGATTATCTGCTTTTTATATTTGGAAAGCAAAGAATGATTTATCACAAGTTATTCCCGTTTTTAACTATAGTCGAACGAGCATCGATGATTTATGTGATTTACTACGAAGCTCAAGTCACTGGAAATTAGTTCTTACTAATTAATTACAGTATTAATCAAGAGTTCTTTTGCGCTTCGAATTCCGATCCACTCTCTAAGATTCCTCAACCACTTGGCTTGTCTTCTACCGACTCCTCTACGACCTTCTATCTTGCCCTTCATTAGAAGTTGAAGGATACGGTAATGATCACCCCTGAGTATGTGACCTGGATAGGACAGCTTTTGGCATTTAACTGTTATTAGTAGTTCGCGGACGACGCGTGCTCTATGTAAAACCGCTTCATTTAGACAAATGGCTACTCATGGGATTCGGGGCATACGTCTATGTAGCCACATTTCAAATGCTTCAAGACAATTAATGGTTGCTGCTTTTAAGGTCCAAATCTCTGCCCCAAACAACAGTATATGTAGAACTTGATCATTCTCTGGCGGAGCTTCACATTTAGATTATTATTGCATTGAAAATATATTGAATTTATAAATAATTCCAACGTCAAAACCGTGCAAAACAGATCTGTCAACATAGCATCAGAGCTCTTGCCCATATTGCGGCAAAAAAATCGCATTGTAATTCATGCGAGTAATCGATCCTTAATGAGTGTCGTTCGCTGTATGAAATCCATAAGAACTAAGAACTTCACAAAAAGCCAGAAGCTCGCTTATCTGGTTTATCTCATCTCAGGGCGATACAACAAAAGCATAAATTGATTCCTTTACCATGCTCCAATGGGCCCCATGAATTTATTTCCGTCTAATCATCTGTACGTACAGGGAGGGAATCCAGAAAAACGTTGTCCATTGTCTATACAATTTTGAGTATCACGACGGTTAGATTGTCGTTTGTGTGGCTAGTTCTGATTGGTTTGGACGGCGTTCCGTTTGAGTTCGTGTCCAAGTTCGTCCGGTACAGTTGTAGTTTCTTCATTTTTATTATCAGTGCCAGCTATATTAGTTTTATTTACACGCTAGGTTAGCTATAAACGTGGTGTTATTGCCGATGAATGGTGACTTCTTTAATATTGCGGTTTCTTGATAATGACCTTAGTGTCGTCCCACATTATTTTATGGTGTTCTGTCCTTGCTCGTCTCTACTGGTGGTGCGTTCAATCGGTGATCCTGACTTCTCACCACTAGTGATTGGTTTCTTCATTCGCGTGGAACTTGGTAGATGCAGTTCTAGGTTAAGATACTTAGTATTGTAATGTTCCTATGTCTGATATTCCTAGAATAAGTAAGTGCCTGGGTTCTTCTTGACTTGTTTCTCCATTGTCTCGTTGTTTCCATTAGCATCTTTAGATACATGTTTCTTATCAGATCTTGTATGCCGGATTGATCAACCAGTCACCATGTCACACCATAGGACATCAATATTCAATGACTGCATCACATTTAACGCAGTTACTTTATACAGTGCTATACCAAAAACTAATCTAATGGTGTCACTTAAACTGGCTAGTACGGATCTGTCTATATCATGGCTAGGGTAAAGCCCCCGGGCTGTATTGGAATCATACGTCTGTTCATAAGAAATAAGAAGCTCATGAAAGTGAAACCATCAGTATTAATTTTTTTATGGAAACATTGGGATATTCACAGTTAAATATACCGCTGATTTCTGATGATCTTTGTATTACGAAATCTGCTACGTAAGAAATGTTTTGAATGGATACTTCAATGCACAAAATATAGTTAGATTCACCGGAGCCTTACAAATAATTAAATTGCAGCAAAAAAATACAATTTCAGGAGCTACTGGGGCTGTACCATATTATTTTGCATGGCAACAAAGCATTTATGCATTTCAAAAAATGATGCAACTGGAACTGGCAAAGATACACAAGATTAATATGGCTTCATTCAAACATTTATTGAAATGCCTAAGAAATGAATGTAAAAGATCCTACATTTTTTCACGTCAATTCCCTCCCGAACTAAGTATTCGTACTTTTTCCAAACAATTGATGGATTGCCATTACCTTTCATTCCTGACAACGTCGGAACAATAGCTTGTTTAGGAAAGGTCGTGAACGAAACAAATCTCAGGCCACCAAAAAGATACCATCAGCGATTCAAGACAGATATTTTTGCAACACTTTTTTCATTGTCTACGAAGTCGCTACTTTAATTACTAATTATCATACGCGTGTTGAGCTCTTAGTCTCGTCAAGGTCGATGGTTACAATACATGCATTGATCGAGTCCACATTAGAATGTAATCATATATTCAATCATTATGTTGATCCTATCGACGAAGCAGTCCTGCTATATATTAAGAATATTAGGTTCATATGTAACTCCGGGACATATTGTCATAAACTCAGTTATTATCATTGTATATGATTCCAGGTCTCAATTCAATTTTATTCATTAATGCTCCCACATCAAACCATAAAACTGCGCTTATTGCTTATTTTAAATGTATTTCCATGAAAAAGACCAATATTCTATTTAAACCTAGTGCCATAGACGCCAAGATAGTCATTAAACTCTACATGTCATTAAGTTGTGTCTCTGCAGATTAAGTGTTTTTGTCATCAAAGCTTCATACAAATATTTGATAGCCTGACAAAATTAGAACTAAATTGTTAATGTAGGTAATTTCCTTAGAATGTGAGACATCGGCACTGCGTTCAGTGTGGTGCGTCTTCCACGTTTTTTTCAAGATGTGGTGTCGTCTTGAAGAATCGAACCTGGACTTTGGACGACATATGTCTGATTTCAATTTGCTTAGCAAGAAAAAGCTTCTATAGCTCTTCTCCACAGTAGTGCTTGCTGCATTTTGTCATAGAAGGTAGCGTAGTTCACACTAACCTGGTACATCATACCTTTTTTATTTCTGGACAAACACCAGTAATACCATTTGAGTAATGAGTGATCAAAAAATCCGCAAGGCACTGTCTTGGGGCCTCTTCTATTCACCATTTATATAAATTCTTTGCTGAATGATAGCATTTAAGGTCTAATAATTTCTTATGCGGACGACACTGTGCTAATTTTTTGTGATGATAGTTGGCTAGGGGTAAAAACTGAAGCAGAAAGATATATTTACATGGTAAACGATAAAGACATAAGTTGGCTAAATTCCAGTTCATTTTAATTACAAGTAATAGTTGATAAAAACCTAAAATTATCAATTAATGTCAATAATTCGTGTGCTAAGACTGGAGGACTTGTGTACAAGTTTCTTGAACAAAAAATTACTAGTGATAATTTCTAAGCACTTGTTGAGTTAATTTTACAATAAATCACATTTGTGTGAGGTGATCTTTACAATGATCTAGAGCCTCTAAATGTAGTCCATGTAAGCCTGTAATGCATCAGAATTATATGACTTATCTTCAGTTGCTGTGACCAATTCTCAAGGCTTGTGATGTTCTTTCTTTCTCAAGGTTTAAGAATAACAGGAAATAATTGTTATTGTTCACTATACTCTATTTTAACACACTGAAAAATCTAGATGCAATAAGTTCATATATTCCCATTCATGGTAATTGTTATTTCATTTGTAATTAAGTTGTAATAAAAACTGTTAAATTCTAAGCATGCATTCTGGGTTAGATCAGGGAAAATACCGCACACTTTCATTCACATCATCTCTAACAACGACATTCACAGAATATTCTTGAGTGGCAATTGAGCAACTGCATGTATATATCACTCGCTCCAGTTAAAAGCTAACAAAGGGACATGTGAACGATTTATTCGCAGGAATAATAAGCAGTCAAGCATGTCAGATATCTACATAATTTACCGTATTACAAGAGGCGGCCTTGAAGCGACTAAGAAGTAGACAATAAGCTATCGCCGCAATTAGGCGTACGGTGTGGCATAGCATAAAAATGTTACAGAAATAGATTACTGTATCTACATCGAGAAACACTCTTTGTTCGGATACGTGCTAATCGAAATCACGACCGTTCATGTACCACCCGTAATATTGTCTGTGGTTTGCACGTGTTCTTAAACACATCAAAAGAAATTTTCTATTCAATTACGTTATCATTGTACTCACTATAATACAACTTACTTGGTAGCAAAATTATGGTTATTTGAACCAAAAAAATTATATTTTCGATTTCGATACTTATTCTAAGGACATATACTCTGAATAGAAATATAATTTTTTTCACAACTAAGATTTTAATGTTTTCTAACAAGTACTACAATTTTATTTGGCATTTTCATCACATTTTCTAATGGAGCCCCCCTTTACTCGTTTACTTCGATCAATAAAACATGAATTATAGAGCCTGTATTAACAATATTGGTTCGAAACTATACGCTGGCGCTGCTTTCCAAGTATATCTCTATTCGCTCCAAGTAATTCATTTATTTCACGTCGCCATCTACGTCAACGGCATTTCAGCGACTGACGTCTCCTATTTTATGTCCGTTTCCGCATCTATCCTTTTAGATTGATTTATATTTTTATCAAACCCTCCCTCAGAATAATTGGATTGTTATAAAGTTGGGTTTGTGACAGTTGTGAGTATATCATGGAGGTGTGCATGTGTTGATGTAATGTATACGTTGTGAATAGGCTCGAGAAAAAGATAAGAAGTGACAATGGTATAGTTTGGACACTCTTTGAGTTTTTCCTTTGGAAATTAATGAACCAAAAGTGGCTTTGCTAACAGCTCAAAAAATGCCTTAATGCTCATACCAATACTCTTGGTTGAAGTTGAACTATTTGCTCCAAGATTATTAAATACTTCACACAACATTAAAATATTCTTATCGGTGAGATATTCTTTTTTGTTTTCTTTCCCGGATTTGAATTGAAAATGTTTACTTAAGTTAACGCTACATGATCAAAAATTCAGTATTCTAACTTTGAGTTTCTATAGCCTTGCGCATATAGCAAGGTATGGTATACTTGAATGGAAGCACATTATTATTCATCTGAGAATTTATTTTTATCTATGTGAGGCTATCCAAAACGAAAGCTAGTAATACAATATAATTTTCACACCGTCGTGTGGCTACAACAGGATATTTTCCGCTTCAGATCGTCTTTAAATATATGTCAGTATGTTGCATAACTGCTTATCGAATGATGAAGTAGCTATGCATCCAAAGCCGGGTGTTTTAGAACCGGATTTTCAATACGTAAGTGCAGCTGGGTTCATAACTGGAAATATTTAGGTCACTTGAAAATTCTGCGTACAAGGCAGAACGGGCCAGTTTGAAATTTGTGGAATGAACTCCGCACAAGTCGAATGGGAAAACTCCCCCTCTTTCCTCATGGTTATAGTATCTGCGATGAATATTTGAATCGGATTTTGAAGCTATTGATATTTTTAAAACGATGTTGCAGCTACTGAAAGACCTTAAATATTTTATGATTTAAATAAACACCAAAATTTCCTAAGACTTCCAAGATTTCAAATTTTTCCAAAGAAAACTGAACTTACAACTGGATTAACAGTTCTGAATACAAAAAAATTACTCACAATATGATAATTCAATAAATATCCGACCCATATGAACATCGTTAAAAAATGAAGTTAATTCAAAAACCTGCGAATTTCCCCTTACCAAATTAAATTCTTCGACAAAGACACAACACATTCAAAAAAGGACCTAAAAAATCGTGATACACATTTAAAGATCAAAAATAACATACTTTGAGCAACAAATGCAAAAATTGTCATAAACTCAACTATTCATTGTTGTTTTAAAATGATAAAATAAAGAAGAATTGTTAGGGTGGTCAGAATTTTTATTAACATCCATTTTACTGCAAAATATCTCAGTATTGACCCTTTCACAAAAAAAGAAATGCATCTCTACCTATGCTGACTGGACAGAGTACGTGTAATAAGCGTGTAAAAGTGGTAGCACGCAGACTCACCTTGAATAAAGTTTTATTAGTCTTTTGATCTATAGGTTAGCCAAGAATTGAAGATGAGATTAACCGTGGGAATTTATTATATGCAAGCTGGATATTGCTTTTTAATGAAACTTCGTGGAATCCAATCCTTTCACAGCATTTATTGCTCGAGCTTACTTACTAGGCATCTCTTTACATGATGAATAGATAATATTGGGGCGTTTCGTTGATGGATTTACCATCTATAACATGTATTTTGGAAAAATTAAGTTATCGAAAATTACAGCCACTGCTACGCTCAGATCAGACCACCTCTGGAAACAAAATGATTAAGCGAGTGAGTGGGGATGAAAACAAAACAACAAGGTATTAAAAAAGACTACCATCATTTTCATGGCCATCTAAAATACCCATAAGTGAATCATTCTCAATTTGATATGTTCCTTAAAAACACCAAAAACGATTTTGTCTTTAGTGCAACACTTTTCACATTAGACTGACGATATTTCATGTTATTTGCCACTTGTACTCATAAGGAATCCCCAATATGATTCTGCCTCATGACTCAAGTTTCTTCACCTTAGCTGGAAAAAAATCCCGCTACACATCAGCATGAGGAATATTCCGCAATTATATTTTACGACTCTTGGAGTGTAAAACCAAAGAAAAAGAGAGAGATGGTATTATTCATGGGTGAGTAAGCTACATTTGGCGACGTCACACCCAAAGCCGAGTTACAAACCACTATGATAACGAGTCCGGTTCTCGCAAAGCCAATCGCGAAAAAACGGGGCTTCGTCAATCTCGTTTTCAACCTTCCAGGAGTGAAAGAACGGCCTTGTTTTTTATGCACGCCGATATACTACAGAGTAGGTAATTTGTTACTATGCTTCGCGTGCTAGGCGAATTCCATCTTAATCAAAACTGGACCTTACACACTTTCTTCTATTTGTACAGTATATGCATCATAACATTAAACTTGATGAATTAATACTTCCTATTATTGTGTCACACGGAATCTTAGGCTTTTTTCGGTGGTTTTGACACAAACCCTTCAAAAGCCTCCCCCCACTGGTGATAAGCGAACTAAACTTGGAACGTTTATGTATTTGGTGAGGCTGAATGCAAAGATCTTTTTTAAGGTGGCTCAAAACAGAAAGGTAAGATTTCTGAACGTTTCGTTAATTATTAATCTTGGGCAGGTTGCAAACCCGAATAAAAACGGTATTTTATAAATCAAGGATAACCTCACTGATACAGGTTCTTGAATGACCGCCAAACTGTGTCCTCAACTGTTAAAAAATCTATACCTGGATCAATTTGTTTCTGATGGTTTTGCATACATTTTAAGTCGAGCTTTGTATAATTTGATAAATAATGGATACCAATAAAAAAACATCTAAGAGATATTTAAAAATAAACAGCTACTGATTAGTGAACATCTTTATATTAACAGAATCCAATTGAAATGGCTTGGAGAAAATCCATATTTATTAGAGGAAAGTTTTGCTAATTATCAATCCGAATACATTACTATATAATGTTTTTTTTTTAGAAAGTTATACGTATCTGGATCAGTCATTCACGTGACTCCTTCTTCCTAAGCTAATGCCCGAAGAAATTGTTCCCAGGACTATAGGCAGAGGAAGTATTGTAGTCGCAAAAGGTGGATTACTTCTCACACTAATTAGCGTAAAATTATTCTAATCTGGCATATTTATCCATCCAAAACACAAAGTATGATAGGATTTACATATATTGAATACCATTGGGGGTTTGAACCCGTAAACTCTCCCATCACTAAGCCCCTGCATACACATAACCCAAATTAGAAAGATGTTACGATAGCTCAGCAACATAAATAGCAATATATTTTTTCTATAATCATGAACCATTTAATTGTTCACTTTTTTAGTAAAAATTAACTGATTCGTAGAACACATACAAAAACAAGACAGTATTAGCTAATTCTTAATTTTTTGGCGATATATTTCAGATATTCCTACTATTTATAGTTACTTCTATATTTATAGAATTTTTTTAGAACAGTAGTTTATGAAAGTATTAGATAATATAGTTGTTGGGTCATTCCGAAACATTAAGTCATTTATACACCTAGTAGCCTCGACATCTAAGGTTGCCGTAATTGAATCATAATTAATTAACAATAGTAATAACGATGTTTAGCATAACGATGGTACAACCGTTTAGACAAACCTTATAGCTTATCGTGTGAAGTCTTCATAAATCATTCTCTCAAAATGGCGACCTTTGTTAATGTCATGAAAGCGAGGTACCGTATGGAAACCAAACGGTTATGCTGGATTAGTAGCATCAACATCAAAAAGTTCAGGATATCTGGTTTGAATTTAGTCTGGATTTATTGGTGTAGACAGATTAAATATTCTCTGTCACTTTTGTTTGAAGATGTGGAGATGAAGGGACGCCGAATACTGTAGTCACTTCCATCAAGCTTCTGGGAATTAACTGACGACTCTTACGAGGGCCACGCAGAAAGTCTTTAGATATTCCTAATCTATACAAGTTTAAACAAGTTTGAGCACGCACCTATTTTGTCAAGTTGTAAGTGCTTACACGCAAAGGCAGCGTTTGAATCTTTCAGTAGTTGCCTTGCCAGGGTCTCGAATGCATCTAAGTGTTGACCAAATTTCAACGGGAAAATGGAACCGGGCGATTTTCGAGTCATGATTTTGTATGACTATAAAAAGCGACTAAAACAAGCGCAATGTCGCGAAAGTTTAGTGAGTTGCTTTGGGGACTCTGCCCCTTCTAGGGCTACAGTTTCTAATTGGTTTGCTGAGTTCAAAAAGGGCCGGGTCTCACTCGATGACGAACCTCGCTCAGGTCGACCGCCCACTGCTGTTACTCCGGAAACTGTAGAAGCTGTGCAAAATATGGTGAAAAAAGATCGACACATAACCTACACCAAGATTGAGGCTTCTCTGGGGGATTGGATCGGCATATATATATAGAATACAATTTGATTTGACTATGTTATATAACTAGTTTTTACATCCCTAGAAATTTTTAACAGGAATACAAAAAGATACCTATAAAATACAAAATAAGACATATATAATATATCCAACTAAACCATTAAATTAACCTTAGTGAATAACACTGTGTTAATATTCGTCAGAATCAACACGTACTTATCGACAGAGTAAAATGCATTCTTAGGAGGTAAATCTTCATCGCGAGGTCCATCGGAACCATATATTATGCGTATTGCATAACTTTCACCTCACCATCATGCAGCTGCATACAAAATGAGAAAAAAATGCTACCGAGCATTGTTCTGTGAATGCATCGACTGCTGACGTGTTAATCTTTTGATCTCAGATCAATCTGACAAGTCCAAGGTAAGGACATCGCACTGGTCGGCACATATGATCGACAGCGAAACAACGAAACACTTTCTTGACGTATGCATACCCTCAACATTTTTCATCTATATCAATTGTACATGCCCTGAAAGCATGCCTATTGAAAGGGGGAAGGCAAGAACTAGATTTTAGAGGACGCCAGGAATTTGAAAGAGGAGCCCGTAAGTGATAGACTTTATAAAAATGTTCCAACTTTCCATAGTGTTTCTGTTAGGTTCTGATGATTTTTTTTCTTTCCTAGGAGCCGTCCGACGTAATGTCTACAGCAGCCTTTTAGGCTTATTGTACTGTATATTCCTTGGCTTACAGAATCCATTCTAACAGTCTTGAATCCTGTACTATTTTGTACATTGCTTTTATACCAATATTTGAAGGTGCTTGAATGTTTTTGCCAGTAATTTTTTTTAGGTATATATTGAGCCACAATACGGTCAATAACTGACCACCATCCAACATTCTACTTTGGGTATGTATCGAAATGGAGCACTAGCTCCTACGGCAGACTTCTACGAACGGGGACTATTTGATAACTGGTCTTCCCAAAAATAGAAAATTGGGTTAATCTGGAACTTTAACGGGAAAACTTAACGTCGGTAGTACTGTTACAAGCAACATTATTAAAATTCGCACTGCCATATCAAGTAATCGCTAGTTTCAGCAACATAACTGTAAGGGTAAGGTCGCAATTTTGAGTCACATCGAGAGTCAACGCTCTCTGGTAACATAGTTCTTCTTTTCAACGCTCTGACGATGATCTAATGGAAATAAGCATAGCATCACGTCGTACTAACGCCTATTCACTACCTCCTTCGGAACAAAAAATAGATAATCAAGGAACGTAATTATCCAGAAGAATGAAAAGTTTGCTGTCAGAGGTTACTGCGATTGGAGAACCGTTGTTTTCGATTATATTTTTTGTTGTTTTCGTGCATCATTGTAGCCAGAATGTCAGCAGAGTGAGACATTTCTTTGCAGAAAGTATGCGGATTACTGTATAAGTGTACTACAAATTTGCAATTACAGGTTGCAGTGTTGCCAATTTTGAAAGAAAAAAAACAGATGTTAGGTGGCAAAAAATTTTTTAACACTACATTTTATCCTGATGTCCAAAAAAATCTACTCCATTTGCTCTTGTTTGTTATAAGATGAAGGCTAATATTATTATCTCATTTTTAACACGTGATTGATTAAATATCAATATTGGTGTCTTCCGTTTTTATTAGAAGTTATTATAGTAATGTTTTTGTTTGGTGTTGTGGAATGAGCTACCAGGGACTTTTTCCCCGATGTTTACAATCCACAGAGCTTTGAGGTCAATGTGAGTAAGCCTTTATCCTCCCGCAAGAGGAACCCAAATGGCGCATCTTCACCAGGTTGATCTTCAACGAGCCTCTTCCAAAAGTTCTTGTGAGAAACTCGACGTTATGGAATGAGCTGTTATGGTTACAATCTACATAGTTTTAAGGTACTTTTGAAGCGCAATAGACTTCCGGCCTTTCCATGAGGCTATCAAAAAAAAAATAACGATTGGAAGACAAAATTATGGTAAGATTCTGGTAATTACCAGGAATCTGGCAACACTGGATTGACCATACTTTCTTCGTAACTTATTAAGTTTCCTCTGAACAGTATGATCAATTTAAGACTGTTACAAAATATGAATCCGTAGCTTTGTGTACAAACACTTTAAGAAAAATCAATGTGACGGATGAACTCGCCCTGTATCCCTCCTCCCCCTCTGTGCATGTCCCCTGAGGCGCGCCACCCACTTTGGAAATCATTGGTCTAAAGGTGCGTTTAGACCTGGGCACGCATGCACTGAGCTGCCGCGCACACACGCTCACGGCATTCGTGGAAGGAGAATTGACAAAAATGGGCCAAGAAACAGCAGCGGCAGCATTTATTGTGATGTATACGTCTATTAAAAAAAAAGAGAAATAAAACGTACCTGCTTTAATTTTACTTTTTCCCCTAAGACTTTTCACCTTTTTTGTGCTTCTGTTATGTCTAAATTTTCAATATTTAAATTGTTTATCAGTTGTTGCTAGGCGTCATTTTTTTTTTGATCACGCCCTACTCATAGGCCGTTTACACCTGAGCATTCGCGATGGATCAGTACGTGCGTGCTGAGGTCTAAACGGGGCATAAGAAGATGCGCCATTGGCGAGGACAAAGACAAACGATGCAAATGCGTTGTTGATGTGCCGCCGCTGCGCTGTCAGGTGCACAAATGGCCGTGCTTGTGGTCTGTGGCATGAAAGCGGCGCTGTGCGATAGGCAGCGGAAAAATGCTGTTTGAATTATGCACATGGAAGGTGGGTGTAGGATGGCCTCTTTGTCAGCAACCGTGTGCTGTGGTGGCCGCAACGTACCACGCCGGATCCGGATGACGATGACCTTTGAGCCGCCTGCGGTGGCCTTGGCGAATCGACGGGGATCTCATCAGAAGGGGCGATGCCCTTCCTGCCAAATTCGAAGGTGGATATTGAAAAATATCATTATTTTTCTTGAGTTAACACCATCTGCCCTGAGTGCACGAATTACGTTGTAACACGATGCAAAATTCCATAATTGAGGTTGTACCCCATCCGCAATTGTTGTTTCATTATGTTAGTTAGTAATATACATTGGATAATTTGTTATTCACACGTGCACCGATATTTGATTCAATCCTTACGTGTAAGGATTTTCTCCTTTGAAAAAATATGTGAGAATTCATGCTTCACAGGGATGTTGTGATTGAGGGATTTTCTTACCATTTCAAACATGAGCTCCCAAATATTGTTTTTCTGTATTCATAGCTATGTAAGATCTTAACTTTTATTTATTTTTTTACGTTTGAAATCATTGCATTTTGGGCTATATATATTTTATTTTTTCATAATTATTGTTCTGATGTGCCCGCCATAAATGTGCAATAAACTGTTCTTTATAATCGCCGCAAGACATCTGAAGCATTTTGGACTAAAAACACCTAATAACGATGGCCTTCTTTCTCTCCAGGAGAAACACCCCTTCTTTTTCTTCATAGTCTTTTTCTTCACCGAAGTTTTTTACGGAGCTTTTTTTCGGCGCAACCTTTTCCCTACAGCCCTGCTTCGCAGCCCTTCTTCTCGGGTGCAAACAACAATGCTGTCCTCCAGTTGCTGAGACTGACCATGAATATGGGGAAGTCAGAATATCCCCAGCCCTAGATAAGTTTTTTTTTGTAATGTTCATATATGGCTGGTACAGAGACATTTTGTTGTTTTTCTAATTTTTTTAAATAAATTGATCACATTTAAATTTTGTATGCGTTTTTCTTTCCCATTCTTTCCACCTCATGCCTAGTGACTCACTCTCTGATCAGAGTCTCATCTCTCTCTGTGCTACCAGTTTTCCATAGGAAAATTGGGGGAAGTTGGGTTATAGCATGCTCTCCACTATGCATACACGTCTTTAGCCTAGACTCGTCTATATCAGGTCTGATGGAAAGTGGAGAGCATACACTTAATATCATAGAGATAATGGTTCATCGTAAAAGTGTTTACGAAGAACAAGGGATGACGCTGTAAAGCAGTTCACCCTTGTTGACATAAGGGGCATCTGTTGGCGCTTTAAGGCAGTTCAGGTGTTAGGACCTTTGACTTCGTAAGTTGCCAATGGGCATCCCCATAGAGGGTGACACTAGGAGATGAGTTGATGGATAATAAGTGCCTGTATAGAATGCAGGAGGTTTTAGGTTCGATACCCACTGGCGACAATTTTTTCTTTCAAATTTTTATTAGTTGTCCTATCACAGATTGCTGTGAAATCCGATAAAACTCTGTCGTGCACATTGAGTGTCATGGCAAATGTGATTGTGAAGGAGTGTTCTTTACTGGATGGAAGATTCGTCGATTGTAACCTCTAACTAAGAAGGGCGAAGAAAATATACCCTGCAACTATGGCGCTGCCAATTTGCAAGTTACGAAGACAAAGACCCTAAGACCTGGACTACCTTGCAGTAAGTTGCCAATGGAAAGCCCTAAAGTTGGTATCACACCCTTGACGGAGTACGTATATACCACCCAATTTCTCTCGACAGTTAGATTCAGACCCCCAGGCTACACCGACAAGTCTAGGCTGAAGACGAAAATTGCATGTCTATAGCAGATCTGATACATAGTTATTTAATATTTGCTCTGATTCAAACATCTACTGACCGCACTTGTCTACAGAAATTGGTTTTCATACGCTGAGATTCTCTGGAAATAGTTTTTTATAATCAATCTCAGGACAAAACCACTTTTATCCTAGGAGTCCCCTTGTGAGCCTTTCGTAAACTATCTTTGATCCTTCGACTAGACTCTGGCTTTTGTTTCCATCCATTGCCCCGAACCCCCTACAAAATATTTGAACAAAGTTCAGTTCCTTATCGTGCCAACGGCGGTGTTAGGTCGGGGTTACATGACAGAAAAGAGAAAAGTCGAGTGTAATCGATAGTACCTTGCGTGTTTACATGAACGCGTGGGAAGCTGGACACACTTGGAAGACAATAAAAGAAAGGGAAAATGTGAAATCAGATAGTATTGCGATATTGAAGTACGCATGGGTATAAAACGCAAAGTCTTTCATCAACGACATACGATATGGATAAGGTAAGGACAATATGTGTGTATAGATTATTATTTGTATCTCTAGATACGAACGACGCGCGCAGCTTAAAATTCGAAAGAATGGCTTTTATTATGTGTTATTGATTATTAGCAAAATACGATACTGGTTACCTCGAGGAATGTCACCTAGATAGGAGGATTTTTGACATTTTATGAGTTCTCGAATAGTTTTAGCTCTTCATATCGTTTTGCAACCAATGGTAATCCGTAGCAGTCTTTCATCACTAGGGCTTCTAGACGATTTATAGCGGCTGTTATTAGAGTCCACATCTCAGTACCATGCAAGAACTTTGGCCATATGTAGCATTTTACCATCCTCTGTTGAAGCGTTTGATTGACATCATTGCAGAAGACAAATTTCAATTGGGTGAACGAGTTCAATTCGATGTCTGATTTCTTCACCGGAGACCATTTGCACTGTGACATAACTTCCCAAACACTTAACAACTACTGTTTCAATTGATTTTCCATGAAAGTATAAGTTTGCAAGAAGGTATGATCGCAAATTTGATTTTATTCAATTTATATTCAAACACATTTTTTCTTCTACTACAGTTTCATCTGCATTCCCGATATTTTTATGATTTCACCGTTTACATATTTATGCTGTGTTTCGTCTTCTGTCTATGACCGAGTAGAAATACCCGAACACATGAATTAGTCAACCTGCTTCAGCTGCTTCTACTGAATATTTCAAGACCACATCATTATTTATTATTCCTACTGGCTTTATGATGAATTATACAACGCAGATCAGTTGTTAATGAGCACTTACCGATGGTTTTGGTATGTTATTTTAAAATGATATTAAAATATGGGGTCAACATAAAGTATGTGGAATATTCAGTAATTGGATTCAAGCACGTACCCAAAAAGAGGGCCCGAGGGGTCCTGCATTGTGTCAAATACACTTTCATACCTCAAGTGTTCTGAGAATGTTTGCGTTTCACAACCAACAAATATAGAATACTTCCTCAACCTTTCAGCGTGGGAAGTAGAAGCAAACTTCCTATTCCCTACAATTCCTCCACAATATGCTATCGACCACGCAGTCATCATTTCCTATCGCGCGGCAAAAGATCAGAAACTCTCTCGCTTCTTCATTCCAACTTCAACCATTCTTCAATAAATCCGTGCATATTTTGCTTTCAGTGAGAGTGTAAAAATCACATTCGATACGCCAACATAAACTCGTTGGAGCAAATAAAGGAACGAATTCTCGTCTTACAACGATACCAACAAATCCTCCCGCGTTGCGAATGGCAATAAAAGCAAACAACAATTGCAGAAACTACATATACAAACATACTGAAATGCCTACCGACTATACAGTGAAAATGTGTGACTGCAGAGGCTGCCTAGACGTACTGGCCGCGCTCTGACATCAACCGATTTATAGTAAGAGAGCCCAGGTTGCTGAATTAGGACTTTGAAGAAGAACAACTTGGGGATTTAATTTTTGCTTCAAGTCATTAATCGTCTGCGGCTTGTTAGAATAGACTTTGTCCTTAAGGAACATCACAAGCAAAGTCCAGTGGGATTAGATCGCGTCATCTCGCAGGCCAGTGAATATCACCGATGCGAGAAATAACGCGGCCAGGAAAAATTTGTTAATCGCTGAATGTGTCGTTTCCCAGAGATCTGTTCTTCTCCAGTTTACAGTTTCGTAGATGATAACGCCCTTATATGCTGTATGGAAACTAGAAAACCACTACCATCTTGAAAGACTTACGAGGATCACGCTGAAAGTCTTTAGATATTCCTAATCTATACAAGTTTGAACAAGTTTGAGGACGCAGTTGTTTTGTCTAAAGGTGTAAGTACTGAAAGTACTTACACGAAAAGGCAGCGTATGAATCGTTCAGTAGTTGCGAATTGTGTTTGAGCTTCCACCATGCCGAAAAAGCAAGCAAGTGATAGTCATGAAATAAGAATACTAAGATCAAATGTCTCCACATTTATATGGAAACTTACCTTCCGCTATAGATGTTTTCTGTGAGAGGTGTGCTTTCGTCATCTGATAAGTTAACATCGCTATAGGAATCAGCTCGGGGTGCATTGGTGGTCATTTCTGAAACAAAAAACGAGAATTAAAAAAATATTTTTTTATTGGTAGCTTGATTCCGTTGTTAGAATCCAGTTCTGATGATGGGATCTATTACTATTTGGGGGAAGTCAAATTCTATAGGCACACATATAGCAAGTTCGATATGAGAAGTATTTCATCAATGGCGATAAGCTATCTCAATTAAAAAAGCTAAGCTACTATGATGAAGCAAATGCGAATAAATTCTTTCGCTGAGAATGGTACCAGTAGTAGCAGTAGTAATGGTGAGGCAAAGCCTGTCCAGTAGGCTACTTTTGGCCTTTTTTGCCGTCTCCGAGGACCATCACTGAAACTAGGGCAGACATGGTAGTTTCTCAGTGTCGAACCTTCCAGACCTCCTAATCAAGGTCATGATGTCCGACCATTCCGCTGAGTAGCTCCCTTTTCTGTCAAACTCTGCTGTGTCGAACACCTCAGCCCTAAAGGCTGCTGTATGCGGCACACTCTCCCAGGAAGTGGAACGAGGTCTCATCCTCCTCCCAGCTCTTCTGACAGATTGGATCTTTGACCACTCCTATGAGTAACAGGTGCCTGCCCAATCTGCAGTGACTTGTGAGGGTCCCTACCAACAAGCGGAACGAATCCCTCCTCCTCCCAGCACTTCTGAGAGATTGGGTCTTCGACTACTCCCATGTGCCTATTCAATCTGCAGTGACCTGTGAGGATCCCCACTGACAAATGGAGTTGATCCCTCTTCCGGTTCAGTAGCCATAGCTCCCTACATTTGTTGGGGCCTGCTATGAACCTCTTGGACTGTTTGCAGTCATCTCTCTCCAACCATAGTTTCGCCAGTTCTCCGGAAGATATTCAGCGGAAGCCCGTAATATAAAAAATTCCCCAAAAGGTAAGTAAGAAAGATAAACGAAAAACCCGACTCAAATGCTAAGCTGATACCTTTGTATCAACCTACTTGACGCCATTTCTTAAATCAAAACTACCCACTCGTTCGATCTACATTTAGAGCAGCTATAATTTTGAAATTATATCAATATATGTAGGTATCTTTGATGGCTCGTTAAACCCGTACCAGCTATCTAACGTTCGCTAGTAGGTTTCGACATAATATTTTGTCACTTACGCCTACGAATTTGAAATAATAATCCACTCTATGATGTAATTACTTGCGAAGTATGTGTACAGCACACGTTATGATTTCTTTTTATTGTATTGCCCCGAAAGATATTTTCGCCACTAATGACGCTATCTAGGAAAAAATTTCACTTTTCTTGCAGTAACACTATAATTCTTAACGAGTGATTGTTGCTTCTTGAGCTGAGAGGTACCTAAGTGATTTCTTGTCTTCATAAAAGGACAATGGGCTGCAATACGTTATCTAGGCCTCAACGCAGCTAGGTTTCTTTGAGTATTCATAGAGTTTCAACTGAGATTCTGAACTTATTACAGTTACTTTATAGGTCTATTTTTTGCATTTATCATATGCAGAAAAGTAGTTCAAAAGTGCAGATAAAAGGATTGTGTATTTAACAAACAGTTTCACAAATGATTTTTCCAGTGAAGCGTTTCAATTTATATTTAAATCATCGTCGGACTGTCATATTTGACTTTTAACTAGCCAGATTACTTACTAATTAGCTAACTAGATCTTATCATGGATACAAAACTAGAGCTCTCAAATCTAGCATACTATTTATGCTGTCTAGCTATTCTTCTATTAAATTATTTATTTTTTCCTTCTTTTGTCTATCTTAGGGGACATTTTTTTTGGCGACTGCATTTGCACTAGTTAAGGGAAACCCCTACAACACCTTAACCATCGCCGTCTAAATGTTCTTAAGATATTTCACGTTTTTAGATAGTTTATTTCTTGATCTAATTCATTCTTCATGATACATTCTATGACTCTATATATTTCAAGAATGATTTACCATAGAATACTAATATATGTATTTGTAAAGAAAAATTAAATAGCTTAAGAAATACAATATCAAAAAACGTGAAATATCAAGATTATTACGATAAGAAATCGATTTTGTGACGCTAAAATATCGCATAAATTTTATCCAAGATAATGATAAAAAAATGTGTACGGGAACAAAGCAGTACCAGGTAACGCCGGTACTTGGGTGGGGTCTAGAATAATATAAAAGTGCGTTTCCTTGAGAACTGCCTTTGAAATGCCAACGGCATGCATGCGATCAAGCTTTCTTTGTTTATCGAGAATTAATCTGCGTTTTTTATGTCTTTTTTTTCTTGCGGCAGGCGAGACCAATTTGAAAAATGTTGCAGGTATGTGGGAGGATATGTTCTGGTGTTCGATATACTTTATGTGTGTCCGTATCTCATGCTTAATCGTCGGCCTATTGTTTCTGGCGATAAAAGGCGGTATGGTAGTTCACCTTTCGTTTGAATGACTAGCTTGTTTGCTGCGAATCGGAAATATGATAATTACTTATTTCAAAATAGGTGCGGACCAATACAGTAAATAGGACTTTTGCTTCCGGTAACACCCTCTTGGCTATTTACCATCTGATCAAATTTGACTCGGACTGGTTGAAAAAACAATATAAATCTATAGTGTTGACTTCAAATTAGGCTCCTCTTGACTCAATACAAGCATGGCAACCGTTCATCCAACTTTTCATGTACTTTTTTTTGGCGTCGGCCGGAATGGCCTTCAGTTCCTTCAGTGAAATACTTTTTACGACGTCAATCAACTCATGACGCGTTCCCCGGAGCGCATATTTCGGGAAAAAGTTACATGGAGCCAAATCTGGCAATTACGGTGGCTGAACGATGACCATTGCTTCGTGTTTGGCCAAAAATTCATTCAGAATCATGTTGGAATGTGACGGCGTATTATCGTGGTCAAAAATACATGAATTGCCCACAATTCCGGCCTTTTACGACCAATTGCTGCACGTAGTTGCCTCAAAACGTCAAGTAGTATACCTTATTGACCATTTAACCCTTTGGAAGGAGTTCTTGGTGAACTAAACCACGATACTCGAAGAAAAACAGCATCACTTGATTTTCGATCGACTTAGATTTGTTTTTTTTTGGTTACGGCTTATTTTTGACGCGTCATTAACTAGATTGTGAGGCATATTCATAAATCCACGTCTTGTTACCAGCAATGATGCGTTTGATGAATGTAGGGTCATCAGCGACATTGGCAAGCATCTATCTCATAGTCTTGTAATTAAAACCATGCTTATATTTCCCAATTTTCAATGAGGAAAGAACACTGATTTTTTGACTTACATAACGTCTACAGCTTTAGGTACTATAGATACCTGATATATTTTCATTACCATTGCGAGTACAAAAAATCCGTTTCAGTAATTTGTTTTACGTATGTTGATACAAATATAAACGTTCATTATATTGTATCTACAAGTGAGTGAAATAATTGGTTTTATGGTCCAAATGGTATAACACACTTCTTGATGAATAGCATTATTCAATAACGGAATAGTACCGTGATAGGGTCTGTCGACATTTTGAAATGACTGATAAAATAGGATACGGTTTAAACTCGACTACGATTTACTCCAACGCATGAATAAACAAAAAGAACTGCTGAACAGCATCGAAAAGAGGGAAATTCAATACTTGGGTCATGTGTTTAGAGGTGAATGATACGATTTAGACTCATATTAAAGGGTAAATTTCAGTAGGAAGATGCCAGAACTCATGGCTGAAGACTTGGAGAGCCTGAGGAAATGGTTTGATCTGTCATCTACATCTACAGGAACTTCCGGCTCCAGTTTCCAGAGGGTAAATTTCAGTAGGAAGATGCCAGAACTCATGGTTGAAGACTTGGAGAGCCTGAGGAGATGGTTTGACCTGTCATCTACAGAAACTTCCGGCTCCAGTTTCCAGAGGGTAAATTTCAGTAGGAAGATGCCAGAACTCATGGCTGAAGACTTGGAGAGACTGAGGAGATGGTTTGACCTGTCATCTACAGGAACTTCCAGCTCCAGTTTCCAGATAGTAAATTTCAGTAGGAAGATGCCAGAACTCATGGTTGAAGACTTGGACAGCCTGAGGAGATGGTTTGACCTGTCATCTACAGGAACTTCCGGCTCCAGTTTCCAGAGGGTAAATTTCAATAGGAAGATGCCAGAACTCATGGCTGAAGACTTGGAGAGCCTGAGGAGATGGTTCGACCTGTCATCTACAGGAACTTCCGGCTCCAGTTTCCAGAGGGTAAATTCCAGTAGGAAGATGCCAGAACTCATGGTTGAAGACTTGGAGAGCCTGAGGAGATGGTTTGACCTGTCATCTACAGGAACTTCCAGCTCCAGTTTCCAGAGTTTCAATTGCCATTTGATTGGCAACCTTGGGAAGGAGGCGACGCAAGTAGAATGAGAAGAATTCAAATAAGTTATGAAGATAAATCCTATCTCGCAAAACAGTCGTGATACAATGAAACAATGGTCGTGAGTCGGAAAGTTGGACTAAAGCTCCAGAAGGTATCGTCTGATCAAGCCACAACCCTGATAAAAACACATGAAGGTCTGTCATAACCGAGAAACGAGTAGTGGATGCACCTGACCTCACTAAGGACCTCCATATTCTGGAAAAGGGTGCTGGTCTGTCCATATTATATAGATACTATCATGTTTTAATGAAATTTCTCTCGAAATAACACCGAGAATCGTCAGTAAAGCAAACACGAGATGTTCTAACGCGCTGAAACAGCCTCTTTCAATTTTTTTTTTGAAGACCTCATCGTTATGGAATGAACTGGCTGGGAGTTGACCCCAGAGTTACATTTGATTTTTAAGGTCAATGTGAAGTTATTTGTCCTGTGACAGCGCTTCAGAGAGATGGATTTATAACATTAGAAAAACTTAATACCTCGAATTCTAAACATTTGCCACCACCCTTGCAGTGGGAAGTAAACTAACCACTTGCTACATCCATGAATATTCTTAAAAGCTGGGTATGGCCGAGCAGACGTATAGCTATAAATTTTTGAAACAAATATCAATAACTTAGCATTAGTTTCAACGTGAAAATTAAAATGCTTATATATACCAACATTCCTTTTCTTTTCTGCCACGACCAGTAAATTCTTAATCTGTATATTTAATGGAATAATAATCTGATACACCCAGAACGAGAATAATAATTGTAGCAGCTTAAAAGGCAACTGTGAATATTATCTTCAAGAGCAACTAGTTTTTTATTCCGTACCACGCCTTGTCTTCGGATATGTGGGTATATTAAACGAGCCTACTCTGAAATTGTTTTGAATCCACTACCTTTTCCTTAACAATCGAAATGAAAAGAGTCTCCATTGTTCTTCACGGTTATTAACTTTGGAATGACCGTATTTGGATACATACGAGGGTCACTTTGAAAGTCTTTAGATATTCCTAATCTGTACAAGTTTAAACAAGTTTGAGCACGCAGCTATTTTGTATAAAGTTGTAAGTGCTTACACGCAAAGGCAGCGTTTGAATCGTTCAGTAGTTGCCTTAGTCACTAACAGTCAAGCGACACTCCGGGCATTACAAAGTCGCAAAGTGTACAACAAAGTAACTTTGGAATGGTTACCAGGGCGCACAAGAATAATCAGCAATGGAAAGGCAGATGAGCTTGCTAGAGAGGGTTCATCTTCCTTATTCATCGGCACAGAACCAGCGTTGGGGGCTCCTTGAAACACAGTAAGGAGCCAAGTCAAGGAATAGGTGAAACTTTAGCACAACGAATACTGAAACTTCATGACTGGATGCATAATGAAAAATGGTTAGAGGGAGAATTTTTTCAACAGTGCCATGCAATCTAATAACTATGTATAAAGTTGACGTAGGATTGATGGTCTAAGATCTTCGTACATGCCCTCTCTAGCTCTGTAGCTAGAACGTCTTTGACCCTGGAAATTCGTTCCATATTGTTTATGCGCTCTGCCGGGCGTTAAACGTCATAGCTGTCAAATTTAGAGGTTATCTATAAGCGGTCGAAGGTTGATGAAGCGAACAAAATCGCACAATACAATATGATAATCTACCACTCTTATCAATATTTTTAATCGAAATGAACAGCAGATAAATCTGAGGACGACAGATACAGTAGTGGAGTATTTATCTCGGCAAGACTGGAAAAAAATGTGGGTGACTATTTTTGGACTGGAAAATAGCAGTGCATTCAAACCAAAACAAATTTAAAGGGTTCGTGTTATATAATTTCCTCTGTCTTATTATTTATAAACCGTACGTTATTTTAGGTCGTCAGCACAATAAAAATAAACACATTGGACCACATTTATACAGAGAACAGTCACAATAGATGATCCTCACTGCCTTCAGTTGAGGATTTAGATATTACTAGGAAAGTGCAACTTATTCAGCAGTATTCGATAGTGCCCCTTGATTATCGCTTATGATGTTTGCTCATTTATTTTAATTATATAATTTTATTAAGTTTGCCTAGCTTGTGCCATGAGAAGCAATTCTTATTCCGCCTATTAAATAACTGTGATACTTGTGAATGTGATATTATCCCTATTTTAAGCATTTCCTAGTACAAACGTCAAACAATGGATAAAAATGATCAGAAACAGAAATCCCAGAAACGACAGGTTTCTGCAGAACAACACAATCGTCACAGTGTCGCTAGTTCTGGCATCTTGATGGTGGGTCCTAACTTTAGGGTAGGCAAAAAGATTGGTTGTGGAAACTTTGGAGAGTTGAGACTGGGAAAAAACCTGTATAATAATGAACATGTGGCTATCAAGATGGAACCAATGAAATCTAAAGCACCACAACTCCACCTGGAATACAGATTCTATAAGTTGCTTGGTACCCATGAGGGTATTCCTGATGTCTATTATTTCGGGCCATGTGGAAAGTACAATGCACTTGTTATGGAACTTTTGGGTAAGATGCTGTTAGAAGTCTATAATACACTGTGCACTGTCCTGTGTTATTCTTCCAACAAAAATAATTTCATTAGCAATATTATAGTGTGTTTTAGTTTATCTGTATATGTCAATATATCGAGGTCCTTGAACTGACATATCAGAATGACATGGGGGGCTAAAGTCCCTGGTTCTGGATGGGGAAGGAAAGAAGGAGTAGCTTAACAGTGGATTCTCTGACAAATATGATGTTCCACATTTTTTATTTAGTTTGCAATTTTTTTTGTGAGGGGCTACAGCCTACCTGAAATTGTATAATCTTTGTTCATAAATAACTAGTGAGAAGAAAATCATAGGCCAGTCCCCTTAAAAATTAAATGTTGCCAGACTACTTGATTTGTATACTATAGTAAGCATCAGCTGATGATAAATTGCAGGTCCAAGCTTAGAAGATCTGTTCGACTTGTGTGATCGTAAATTCTCCCTGAAAACGGTACTGATGATAGCCATACAGCTACTGCATCGGATAGAATTTGTTCATTCTAGGCATCTGATATACAGGGATGTGAAACCTGAAAACTTTTTGATTGGACGTAACAGCACTAAAAGGGAGAAAATCATTCATATTATTGATTTTGGTCTTGCCAAGGAGTATATTGAGTTAGAGACTAATAAGCATATACCTTATAGAGAACACAAGTCTTTAACTGGTACTGCTAGATATATGTCGATTAACACACATTTAGGTAAGTATCTGACACATTTATTTGTTACTATGATATATTGCAAAATGTACTGCTATTTTACTATCTGAAGCTTCTGGACTCAAACCAGAGAAGAGCATTTGGTCTGGTGGATGAGACTGAAAATTGGTTGATCTGCATTTAGATGATAGTATGCTAAATATTCTACCACGCTGTCTCTCATAGTAACACCAAGAGTGATCAGTACAACAAACACTAGATGGGCCCAACAGAAAGATGAGCTTCCGCTGCCACTAACTAGCCTCTTCAAAAAATCTCAGCATTCTGAAATGAGCTGTCGGGGAGTTTATTCCCTCATGGTTACAATCTACAGCAATTTAAAATCAATGTGAATAGACATTTATTCTCTCGCAGCGCCTCTGGAGCGCTATAGGCAGAAAGCCTCTGTATTTATTTACCTCAAATACCGGCTTTCTCTAGGAGTTTATCGGAAGAAAATTCGGAATCTCCTCCCATCCCTAGATACCTTACATACTGTGAATATTTGATGTCATTTTTTTCAATGATGACTGTTATAGAGGAACTGCTAACATTACCGGGTAGTAAAGTCTTCTGCGGATTTCAATTATAAAACGTTTTATAATGAGGGACTTGACACATTTTATGACATTTTTAATTAATATAATGGGCTTGTTAATAATAGGTTCTATAAATAAGCATTGAATGTGTGTAAAATTGAAACAGAGATGTATCATGATTCATTGTTTTGTTTACATAAATTATGCGTATATTAATATATTATTGATATCACGAAAATTTCTATTCACTTCCAAAAAAATTGTACATCAATATTACGAGTATTCTGGCCAATATAATATTATGCTCTTATGTTTCCATGAGAAATGGAATCAATCACGAATATACAAACAAAATTATTGGTTTTATGACGGGAATTATCAATTGAGTTCACTCATCACTATGTATACTTGAAATACATGATATTCGATTCAAGGATTCCCAGTTTCACATTATTTAAAAGGGGGCTATAGTGATAGTAATATATTCATGGAAGTTTAATTGGAAGTATTTGCAGAAAATCGTAATTTTAAATAAAAGAATACGCCAGTAAGCTTTTCGCGTTCGTCCAAAGTCGTTTTACAGAGCACCGTTTTTTATCTATCGAAAGAGAAAGTAGACCACTTTTGGGCTTCACTACGAAATGTGGCAACGTTATCCCCACTGTAGGTCCGGCAGCGAGCGGCAAAACGAAATTCTAACTGTCGATGATGAAATATCATCTTCTTCTTTCGTAAACTCCTTTTTTTTCGAAACAGACCCTCTACCGCTAATCTCCGAAATTGTATAATATTCTTTACGTCAACTGTCAAAGCGAGATTGAGGTTATGTTCTTCTGAACGCTAAGAGTATAGGAGTGAGTGACACAACAATAAATATAGAAAGAGAAAGGGAACGCATTGTTGACTCTCGGTGTGACCCTTGTGTTTAAAAATAAGGACCTCGCTCTGGAATAACTACTTTAGTCCCCATCTGTGACGTTTTTTCCTTCCCCGCATTGTTTACAGTTGTTTGCTCTGAATTCAGGTGACGTTATTTCCTTCCAGGTAAAGAGCAGTCTCGTAGAGACGACCTCGAGGCCCTGGGCCACATGTTCATGTACTTCTTGCGCGGCTCGTTGCCTTGGCAGGGCCTCAAGGCGGATACGCTCAAGGAGCGCTACCAAAAGATCGGAGACACCAAACGGGCAACGGCGATAGACGTTCTTTGCTTCGGTCACCCCGAAGAGATGGCCACGTACTTACGCACCGTCAGGCGGCTGGACTTTTTCGAAACGCCCGATTACGAGTACTTACGGGGTCTGTTCGTCAATTTGTTCAAGCGAAAAGGGTATGCGGACGACGGGGAGTTCGATTGGAGTGGAAAAACTACGAGTACGCCGGTTAGTTCGATGCCAGCGTCGGCGCAGGATCAAGTCGTTTCGCCTAACAGGGATAAGCATGTTACCGTGAAGCCCAAGCCTTGGCCCGAGGGGCCGAAAATGCATCATTTAGGAAGAGGTATGTACCGAATTTCGCATAGGGAAAGTTTGAGTGAAAACTCACCGCAGATATCCATAGAAAGTATTTCAATCTTAGACTATTTAACAGTAGACAAAAACGTTCATCGGATTTCTTGCAAAACTTGCATTGGCGACCCACATCTAGAAGTCACGCACATAGAACTCAAACAATTAACAAACGAACTCACATCAAACTAGTCAACACTAGTTAGCAAAAATTGAAGGCAACAAGAAAACCGTTGAACTATCGTAGTACCTCAGGCTCGAGAAGCTCAAGCAGTGTTGTCATTATAATTTTTTTTCCGCATTTAACTATGATTTTTGTTCAACATGTTTTCTATGAATTTAACGACGTACCCGTATAATTGATCACCGTCCCTTGATAAACAGTAGGCTCTTTCTTTGTTAAATAGTCCAAGGTTTTATCACCGTCAAACCGCTTTTTTAAACCCCATACGCATTTCGACAACTATGTTGGCATCTTCAGTGGAAGAAAAAATGGTTTGGCGCGTGATAAACCTGTGTAGTGTTTGTGGTTGCTCCAGTATCTCAATTTCCTCATGGCTTCCAGGAAACCTGACCCCTGGTGATCGACACGGTTCGGTGCAAGTGGTCAGCTCGACGAACGGCGATCTGAACGCCGACGATCCAACGGCAGCTCAAAGCAACACCCCCATCACTCAACCTCACGAGGTAGAGATGGTGGACGAAACAAAGTGCTGCGGCTTCTTCAAACGAAAGAAGAAAAAGAGCGCCAGAGGCAAGTGACAAAGACACGGAGAAGGAGATCAGCAGATCAAGTTGTTGCCCTGCGGTAACAGCAGCGCTGCCACGTTGACGTAAGCCGCGGTGTTGCCACTTTTACTTGAACGTTGGGCGTTTGAGCGATATGTTGTATCGTTGTCGTGTGAAGAAAGGTCGGTATTGTCCTCTGGTCTATAGTTTGATGGTGGTTGGTTCTAGTATTTTGTGAGAGGTACTATTGTTGCCTTCGTAGATAGATTTATTCGAAGCAAAATAAATTTTAACTTAGATAATTTACTTCAAGCGCATGGTCATTGAGCAACATATGTTCAGGGAAAGTTGTATATTTGATGAAGCGTTGTTATTTGGCGATTCTACAAATATACAAATATACGAACTCCACAACGACTAACTGCCAAGTATTGAACAAATGCCAGAATGGCATGACCTTGTATTTATATTGCTTAATGGATACAGACTTTTATCGCAATATCATATTAACTGGTACTTCTCTAATATTTATTCAAGGCAGCTGCAGAGTTAGCGGTTAAGAAATATATTTTATATCGATTAAAATTCAAAAGTTACTGAAAAAAGCCTGACTTTCTCTTAATAGCTATGAAAACTCTTGGAAACTGGCAATATTATCGTATTTACTGGCACTTATCTAAGACATATTCCAATCAGCAGAAAAGTCGATAGATTTTAATTTTTTCATTTTTCACACTTATCCATGTATTCCTCTAGCCGATGTTGTAGACGATCATCTGTATTTTGACGTTTTTCTTTCAAGAAAGCTGGTGATAAAACCAAAATAAGACTAACTTAGTTTTTATTTGAATCCAAGATATAGTTTGGATTAACACTAGTCATCATACAAAACTAATAATACTAATTAGTATTGCCAGTTATTTCTGAAACAATTTCACTACAATGTATACTTTTTCTTTTACTAACTAGATCATCTACCGTTTTATTAACATATAAAATATAATAAAAGTATCAAACATTTTAACCAACATCAATTTTAAAACTTCATCCGGATCTACAATTCTTCTGTAACGTTGGTAGTCTGATATAACGTAGTATTAAGCTATAAAACCTCATACAACCATATAGGCATGTAATATAAATATATTAAACTTCGCTACTTCAATATTCCTTTTTTTCATACGCTTTATATTCGAGCAATTTGCTATAATCGTTCTTATTATTCTAAAAAAATAGAAATAGAAACTTAAAGTGCCATGGCGCGAACAATGTGGTTGTGTATGTTCTACCCGAGATCTTCATTTTTATGTACCTGATATGTTTGCGTTGATATAAAGACAAATTAAAAGTTGGGTTGAATACTAACAAGAGTCGCAAATATAACTAAAAAAATCTCAGATTTGGTCAATTATGTAATCAAGGAATGTCCCATTTTGAATGTGCTTTTCTAAGTTTTTTAACCAATTAATATTAGATGCATCGTTGATTTTCTCAAACTTCCTTCTCCAAAACCGACCCTTGCACCGCATAATCTCAACCGTCACAGCGAGATTGAGGTTATGTTGGTCTGTACGCTAAGAGTATAGGAATGAGTGAGACAGGAAGAGGAATGCAATGCTGTCGCCATGCTCTGGTATAAAAATAACAACGTTGCAAGTAGACCTGCCCAAAAGCAGAATTCTCCCTGGTCCCTCATTTTCACGTTTGAAAAAGCAAACATTGTATCTATATGAAATAAAGTTAATACTTCCATTGCATAATATAACGAGTTCAGTTATTGAAAAAATGTCTACCCCACCATATCATATGAAAATAATATATTATAATGTACTATTTACTCCTAATATATAAGACAATCGATTGTTGCCGGCAAACATGTTGACCTTGAGAAGGGGGTGGCTACAAAAGCATGAGGAAACGAGTTGAATTCAATACAAAGTGTAAGGAAATATGTGGTCTAAATATCAGATTCATATAGAAAACACTGAAACAATATATGAACAGTACCTTTAAGACAGGTACTACAGACCTCACTTACGGCGATACAGGCACTTTAAAAAACGCCACTGGAAATAGGTTTTCAATTGCATAACTTTTAAAAGCCATCGTATAATTCCTACCTAAGTGCAAATGCCGTTGCCAAAAAATATCCCTAAGACGGAGTAAATGTCAAAGGATTCAATAGAACAAACAATAGCTAGACAGGATACACGAAATGATAGATTTAAGATCTTAACATGTTTTCATTTCTGTATAGATCAATATATGGACACTTGATGTGCTGTTGGTCTGTAATTATGTACGGCTTCCTTCCATATTGACTTCGATATTTCATAGATTATATCTTGGTGTTTGAGATGAAACGCTATTATCCCCCCTCCACACAAACGTAAAGGTGTTTTTTTAAGATCACATTCTGCGTGAATTCCCACATATTTGAGCCTCATAACATCTTTAAATGGATGAAAACAAATTATTTGTTTTGATTTTTCGGTATTTGATTGTTTTATTTTCAAAAGAACTCCATTCAGTTTTAGACTACGATTGTCTGTTATTTTTAATACGTAATAAATAAGGTACATCAAAAACACAAGTAAGATATCCCACAAAATATATCTGAAGAGCTACTAGATATTCTACTGGAGCAATATATAATATATGTGTTAAATCCCTTAAGAGGGGACTCTATCTAGGATAAAATGCGTTTCGCATGGGTTTCCAATATCCCGTTTCCAGCTCTTTTTTTCAATATACTGGACCGATTTTTTTTTCTAAAGATAGAGAAACCGAATATTTCTTACAAATCTGCAATTCTTTTGATTATTATTCTATCCTCTAAGGCAGGTAACGAGTGAAATTCATTATCAGCAAAAACCTCATTGAGATAGACATGCTTAAATGACAGAGTGCATATCCGAAGAGTATTTTTATATGTACGCATTGAGAAATTGTAAGGTTCGTTTCTAGAATACCTGAGCCATAAATGATATCTACCACAAGCCGTGAAGTAATAGATCATAGTAATTATTTTTCTGCCTTGTTGATATTGCGACTTTGTCAATTTGCATATTAAGGACATTTTGAAGGCGAACTTAATTTTTTGCAATATGTACTATTCAAAATATGCAAAATAATCAATTTGGAACAAATATAGTTATAGGTTTTTTCTTGAATATGTATGAAATGTCCAGAAATGCTTCACAAAATAGAGGTGCACTTTATATATATACAGTTCTGGCAAAATTTCCGTTGCATATAGAAACAATGTGTAAGAAAAAGACAGAAGATGAAACACAAATATTAGAATGAGCCCTTTGCAAGCTCGCGTTATAGTCTAGTAAAATAAGAATTTCAAATGATGTTTGTAGACAGGATGTTAGCAACGTATTGTTATTTGACAGTATTAACATATTTCACCATACATTTTTTCATCATAAGGTGGAACGTTACGTTATAGTGCATTTACGGAAACTCCCAACATTTATAAAATTCATACGAAAAAAATAAAGTAGTTATTCTCAATCCTCAAAATAACAACCATCTGAGTTCACCATTAAATGCAGAATACCCCAAAAAGCTCAATATTTGAGCTAAGTTTACTAGACTTTTACGCAAGCTTGATTTCGCAAATCTACAAAAGACAGATGAAAGATTACTAGGGCAGCGTTGCCACACGTTTTGAAATTCGTGCACTCATTCTAACATTTGTACTTTATCTCCTGTCTTTTTTTTACACATTGATTGTACAAGCTGAAGGAAATTCTGCCAGCACTGTAGGCTTCATCTAACTAGTCATATGACTGAATGTCGAAAACGTAGAAATATTTTAAATACAGATATTTCAAAATTATAATCGAAATACCACTTAAGTTTCAGAAGTACCATTATATATATACATATTCCTGCAAAACATATTTGTTTTGTTGATTAATTATTATCTCATACTATGTTAATAGATACTCTAATTGATGAACATTATATTTTACTGTCCTTATTCAGTACAATTCCGGGGGCAATTTCTTTCAATCAAGACTTTTACAACTAAGGTTAAGTAACCGTGGCTGTTTATATTTTTTTAAATATCTTTTTTTCGCAATCCACGGTTCTGAATCGGCCGTATTACATAGTCATATCTTAGAATGTGACTCAGTTTTCGGGAAAGCTACATCCGAGAAGAAATTATCTTTGGAATGAATTAAAAGCAAATACCATTTTATTATTATTCTCACCATCCGTTAATCTTTACGTTTACTTGTAGATAGTGTAATATTGTTTTATAGTTTTTATGAGCTTTTAATATATTATTAACTGGAATCTTGCCTTTAAAAAGACATCAAATTGGTGTTAATGTAGATATACATTTTGCCTCAAACGTTATATTAATTGCTTTCAATAGATATTTGTGACAGATTACGTCAGTGATTCTGAAAGTAATTCATATATGCTGCGACTGAATGGGGTAGTTGACTGCTTTTTAGAAAATACATTTCGTTGTAAAATAGATAAACAATTAAGTGCTTTTGTAAACTCATGTTCCGGAGTTTGACATTTTCAAATCATGGCGTCACGAAGTGAAAAAGTACCCGAATTCTGTTCTATTTCCACAATCTGGCAACATGGCATCTTGGCATTTGGTTGCAAATTATTAGGGAGCAAATGGAAACCAGTGATGTTTCGTCATAATATCTTTGAAGTTGATATTTTTCTCATGATTTCTCACACATTATCAATAAATTATGACTTTCAGTAATGTGTGAAAAGTAATAAAAATGTTGTTTCTAACACATTAACCAAAATCTGTCGGCTGCTTCAGCTTTTAAATCCTTTTTGCCTCATCGGTGCTGTGAAATCACATGGCGACGCGACGTTGCCAAACGTTCAGTTTGATAAACCTTTGCCTATTGTTTCCTATGAATTTTTTTCACTTGATGACGTCAAAAAGTGAAATTTAAAACAGCATTGATGCCACTTTAGTACTGTAAGATTATTTTATGACCTTACTAAATTAAACTACAAAAACTTTTTTCAGTTAACAACCCCAAAGTGAAAAATTGATGAGATTTGAAATAATTTTTTTCACATTATTATCTAAAAGGAAATTATCTTTTCTTATGATACATATTTGTGATAAATGAAAACTGATTCACTTCATCTGAAATGCATCTAATAATAGTAAAATTATGATTTTTCATCTATCAAGCGAGAAAAGCCAGTTTTGTTTAGTACTATATGTGGTTTGGTAATTTTCAGATTCCTCAATACAAATGATATGTTTAAAATAATAGTTTTTCTTATCATAAATAAACTTCGAACCATCGCATTACACAAATATTTCAGATCGTACACAATTCGCATTTTGAAATCCGAAAAAACTGGCCCAGTGCGGGAATCGAACCACACACCTTCCGATTGCCGGTCGTAGGCTCTGGCCAACTGAGCTAACTTTGCGCCTGCGCACTCATAGTAGAGCGCGGAAGAAAAAAACTAGTCCAGTGCTGGTTCGAAAACGCGCAGTTAAAATTCGGAAGAATCGCTTTCGCGGGCGGGTACCAAGTTAGCTCAGTTGGTTAGAGCGTCCGACCGGCAATCGGAAGGTGGATGTTTCAAATCCCGGATTTCAAAATGTGAATTGTGTATCCGATTCCACCTTGCGGAAAAAGCAAGCAATCGTAATATTTCAGATCCTGTATCGGTTTTCATTTTGTAGGAACTATTATTATCACATTTAGGGGACTTTTATGGATTATTACGAAAGAGGTGAAATCTGTCGGTTAAGTAAAAACATGTATTGTTACCATCTTATATAAATTTTGCTATTGTCTATTGTCTATAATCGTTGATCTCAAACTACAATAAGTACATATATGACTGCTATGGTTGATTGACTTGTGACGTGTACCTATTACAGATTTATATAAGTGGAAAAGTTAATGCTGTCATTTATGTGGCTATATCACAAATATAGGACGTTAGAGTAAACTTGTGTTTCATTATTCACACCTAGAACCAGTGGCTACTCGTTCCTGTACCTGTATCACATGGGGGTGTAAGAAAAAACAATTTATATATATATATATATATATATATATATACATCGTACACAGGGACGTATTTTAAGGGGGGTCTTTCATGTATCATTTTTCCCTCAAGGGCTCCATTAAAAAGATACGGGGTGTTGAAATTGAAACCTAAGTATTGTCCATATTCAAAATGTTTTTTATTTTTGGATTACAACACCCCGTATTTTGTGAATCACCCTGTATATATATATATATATATATATATATATATATATATATATATATATATATATATATATATGTTCCAAATAAAATGTTCCGCTAAATTATACTATACCTTGACTTACACCTTAAATGTATAACGAATGCAGACATTCCAAAAGTTAGATACAATCTACATAACTGGGTGAGTCGATTTCCTACACATTTTCAAAGCCAACAAAAAACCTTTGACTCGAAAATAAACAAGACAAATAAGTTTTCGCTGATCACTGACTATTTTCCTTTCATTATAATTGAATATGTATGGTATGACATTTAATAGAGATAATGAATCTGTGCAGCTTTTAACCTTGATTATATTCCATAGCAAGCCTCAAGCGTTGGCTCTCTATGATTACGTGTTTTAATCGTAACTGTTTCTACATACCTATGTTTATAATTATAGAGCACTGAAATCATATGGAGGTATTTGATTGATGCCTTGAGTGGTAGATCAACGTTGGGAAGTTATATCATTTTGTTATATTGGATCTAGAGGCTAAATAATATACGAATCTTGAAACCGAGTTCTAATTGTCATATTTATAATCTTTCGGTAAAACCTCCTCCAATCTTAGGAACGTCTTTTCTATGAAACGCGATTTATAGTCAGTCAAGGCTTTCTCAAAGTGTCCTTAAGGATAAAGTAGCTTGGTTGCTACCTTAAGGGGCTCTACGTTAATTATTCGTCAGCTTTTTTTTAAGAGGGGACTCTAACTAGGATAAAATGCATGGATTTCCAGTTTCCAGGGCTCATTTTTTCAAGATAACGGAAATATGTTTCTTGCAATTTATAGAGAGTTGGTACTATGCTAGTGCGAAGCCCTTTTTGCAAGTTCCCATATAGAACCAACCTTTCTGTATCGTTTTCAAATGAAAACGATTCAATCATCTTGAAAAATGAGCACTGGAAACGAAATCAAAAGTTTGATTTCTATAAAATTTTGAGTATCACGACGTTTCTATTGATATGCTATCTTCAATCGTCTTCAGGTGAACTGGCGAACACGTTCCTTTCACGCCTATTTATACCCGGCCGGTGACGTGTCGTTGTGCGCGGTCTGTTCTGATTGGTTCCCGATGCGCGGTATTCCGGTCTGCAGACGTGGCTGTTTGTCGGTCATTGTTTGTTGCCTGGTCCAGTCGTAGTCTATTGATCTTCTTTATGAGTGGCTGCCAGATTGGTTTAATGTCTACGCTGGGTTTGCTGTACACTTTGCTGTTTTTGGTGATGAATGCCGCCTCCTTGAATTTCCTTCGATACCAATGCGGTTCCTTGGCAATAACCTTAGCGTCGAAAACGAAATATTGCGAAACGCCTTCTATTCAATGTAGAGCTCCTACTTGAGGACGTTTTTGGGAAGCCTTGGCTGGCTATAAATCACGCTTCCTCAATCAATACTTCCTTCAAAATGGCTAAAAGTATTCGCTACGAACATTTCACCTGTAATACCTCAGTCCCGATTCAGCAAACTGTATAATTAATTGTTACACAAGTCATAATGTATAAAAATCAATTCATTAGAAAGCCTGAATACTTGGCAACTGTAGCGGAAAATAGACGCGGTGCTATTGTCTATTGTTTAATATATTTTCTTGTGATGTTTCAAACTATGGTGCGAGTAGGTGAAAGAAAGTGGTAATAAAAAGTAACCTGCATAGTTATGTAAGGAAAATAATTTTTGTACGGTTGAACGTATATTAAATTTTATTTCTAGCATACATAATTTCTCTGAAAACTCATAAAATCCATGTGTTACTCGAAGCAGGATAATTTTTATAACTGTGTACGGCATTTCAGTGATAATTGCAAGATTAGGTAGTTGATTCTGTATTTCATTTGCAGTGTTATCTGTTTATTTGGAGGGAATTCTGGAAAGAAAGGAAACTATGTAAATTTTGGAAAGCATGAACGTTATGAAGTATTATTTTTTTTTTATTATAAAAGGTTTGAAGTTTTTAGAATTCTTAAGAGACTCCCACGTAGTTTACAGTATTAGTGCCTCTACCTGATGATGATTGAAGATACCATATTAATCGAAACGTTGAGATACGCAAAAGTCAAAATTTGTGTTATTGAATCAGTGCTTCTATACAGTCTGATCACTTAAACTGATCCAACGAGACAAAAATTTTTTTTGAAAAATTACCGAGATAGTTCATTTTTAGATTGAAGTTCGACGTAATTTTGTCTACAGCTCCTGCCCCGTAAGGGGAGGTGAAAATTACCCCTTGATTTAAAAAAAAAATACATTTACGCATTCGGTAAAACCACTTGTCAAATTCTTGTGACCAACGTTCTTTTGAAAGGTTGCTAATTTCCTCCTCAAATGCTGCAATTGCCTCTCCATCGGTGGAAAAATGGCGACAACGTAACTTTTCTTTGATCTCAGGGAATAAGAAGAAGTCGCACGGAGAATAAGATGGGTGAGGCAACCTGTTCAGCAAAAAAAATCGAGTGTTCTAGCGGCGCTGTGGGCAGGTGCGTTGTCAAGGTTCAGTCAAAGACCAGTCTTTGGACGGCTCTTGCATAGTTCTTGGAAGACTACAGGAACAAATTTGGTTATATACCATTCAACTTTGATTTTCCAAGGCTGCTGTTGTGATGTATCCAGTTTTAGAAAAAAAAGATGTGACTACTTTCTTTCCAACACTCTTGGAACGACGAATTTTCATTGAAGTCTGCTCATTTTCAAAGCACCAAACTAATGACTGCTGTTTAGTGTCGGGATCATATTGATATAACTATGTTTCGTCTCTAGTTACGATAGTGTTTTTACTCTGCCCATTATCAAATTTTTCAAGCATAAACTTATCCCAATATCTCTTTGTGCTTTTTGCTCACTGGTCAACAAATGTGGGACCCTTCTGGAACATCGCTTTCTTAGGCAAAGGTGATTATGATTGTTTCACCATATTTTGCACAGCTTCTACAGTTTCCGGAGTAACAGCAGTGGACGGTCGACCTGTGCGAGGTTCATAATAGAGTGAGACCCAGCCCCTTTTAAAGTCAGCAAACCAATTAAAAACTGTAGCCCTAGAAGGGGCAGAGTCCCCGAAGCAACTCACTAAACTTTCGTGACATTCCGCTTGTTTCAGTCCCTTTTTATAGTCATACAAAATCATGGCTCGAAAATCGCGACTACCCGGTTCCATTTTCACGTTAAAATTCGGCCAACATTTAGATGCATTCGAGACCGTGGCAAGGCAACTACTGAACGATTCAAACGCTGCCGTTGCGTGTGAACACTTACAACTTTAGACAAAATAGCTGTGTGTTCAAACTTGTTTAAACTTGTATAGACTAGGAATATCTAGAGACTTTCAGCGTGACCCTCGTAGCTAGAACTGCTTGGCATAGGCCATAGCTGCAAGTGAAATCTCTCTAATACAGAATGAACAACATTTCATTGACACCCTGTATGAGATTAACTCTAAGTATATTTGTCCTCCTTTTGTAGATCTATGATGTATGAATATGAACAAGAATCCAATTAAACGTAAAGTGCCATACACCAGACAACCTTTCTCGCCTTTACTTTCGGTTTCGTTTTCATAGAAAGGAAAAACGACATTAGTCTTGTAAATTGGTAGAACGAGATGCTTACCTAAGGTAATATTCAAATCCCGTCACAAACAGGTTTTGAATATTTTCACCGTTACTATATTAATAGTTATGATTCGCTTGGGTGGACGTTTAGCGGCGTTTCGGAATTGCTAATTAAATATGTTCGAGTAAAAGTGTATTGCCACATTCATATAGTTTAGTACTCGTATCTGTATGGAGAATTTTATACCGATGCGGTAAACAGTTTTCCCCCTATTACTTTTGACCCCTGTCCGATGTAAAATTGTTCGCTGAATCCAATAGTGTGGTCAGATTTGCGCTACAACGTTTCGTTCCACGGAAAAACATATTTTTTTCAAGAAAGTGCATATGCGAAGGAGGGGTGATTTTATTGTAACGAGTATCTCCACCCCTACACTAAAGGGTGATGCACATAGGTTAGAAATTCGTGTTTTATAGCACCTCAAAATCACCAAAGCATACACAGAACATTATAGTACGAATATCTAGATTTAGAAGAAAAAAATCATGAAACTCAATTCTTTCACCAATTATTATTCGTCCGTATAATAAATCTCACACTTCTACCCTGAATACATTTTCCAAAACAAAATTCTAACGGTGCTAATTACCACTGCTAAACGTCCTTAATACGTCATAGTTATAGTGAAGAGCAAACATAGATTCGTGAGAACTGGAGCAAACAATGGCTTCTTCATGTAAAAATTGTGTACATCTTCGGCCATACCGCAATCTTTGAATTGTTATTACGGGCTTACGATGCATTGTCTACAACAACGTGTAGACTTTATAGTTTTATCCTCGTGATCTAATTAGATATTCATGAAGCTTCATTTTATATTCAGCGTAATAATATATGTTTTCTGCAGAAGAGCGGTGAAATATACTGTTTTCTGATGCCGCTTTTGATAACTCGTGATGACTCATTTGTTTATAGGCTCCATAAGCGCTGCGAGAGACTGAAGGTTTACTCACATCGACCTAAAACCATCGGGGAACAAAGTCCCTGGTAGCTCATTCCACAACGCCGAGGTTCCTCAAAGGAACGACCTTTGGAGAAGGTTTGTTCGATGCGTTGTAAGCTCGACCTGGTGAGGATGCTTCCGGTGATCTCAACTAGTCTTTGTTATACTGGTGACTCTTGGTGTTATTATGCGAGAAAGCCACCCTTTCTTCGATGTTTTAGACTGTTAGGGTCCTTTCACTAGATACAATCTCAAAAATAAACTAGGTGTTGAGAGAGTTTATACTGTGATCCATAATATTTTGACCCCGGTAATAGGTACTCCGTACTTATTAGACACGTATGACTCTTCACATATCTGCATTCAACTCACAACAATGATAGATTCTTTTCAATAGCTGTGGACTTGCTTCAATATCTTTAACATGAAGTCTTACCAATTTAAACCGCTTAAATTCTTTCCAGGTTGAATAATGTTTCAGGGGAGTTTCAGGTTTTCTTCTTTAAGTGCCATCTTCTTTCGGAAGGTTGGCTATAATGACAGCTAATTGTATTTTCGATGCTGCGGCTCTGAGCAACTCGACAAAATTGCATCAGTTCTTCTTGTGCTTCTCCTTCTCCGTATCTTGCCTTAAATAATCACTTCCTCATTACGTGGTCCAGATATTGCAACTATCGTATCTTCATCAAGTTGAAGTTGAAGTATTTGTAACAAGATTAAGAAATGGTTCAGTTAACATTAGTTTCCTTTTTATTAAATATTTTGACAGGGTTGTATGAAGGTCAATCCATTTGTTCAACACTCATCTGCAAGTGTCGCGCAGGGTTGCTCTGCCCGTTGTCAAGTTACGAAGTTAAGGTCTTAACACTATAGTTAGAGCGTCTAGGCTAAAGACGAGACATGCATGTCTCATGCATAGTGGAAAGCATAAACTTAATCCACTTGTTCATAATCTGTTACCATTACGTAAAGGGTGTACAACAAATCAAGTACATAAGAAGTAGGTTGATCTATACGAATACAACATAATGTTATAACCATATATTAAAATAAGTAAAAATCCAAGATAAACAATAGAAGCGGCTAAGATCGACAGCTTTTCTCTACTCGTCTGGAAAAAATCCATTGTTTCTCAACGAACCGAGAAAGTGACATATAACAACCTATTGAGGTTTATTATAAAGTAGACAGGCAAAAGTAGGCTTGAAAATGAATACTGCAGAGAAAAAAGTATGTTTGTGGTACTTGCCGGTTAGCCATATGATCGTTTCTCGATCGACGGGTAAAGACAAGATTGGACGAATCGAGGCAGGCGATGACGGCAGTTGCGGGGCTGCTGACCTACTTTCACTTGTTCGCCATAAGGCCTGCTGCCGCGGATCACGTTGGCGCTGATACAGATACAATACGGCCTTTAATTTGCAATTTCTTTACACACGAATCTAGACGAACAGCTGGACTCGATGGATGTGACGTCTTGCGAGTCAAGATTCTACTTCTCACGCAAGTTATTGACGAGGAAGAATTGTGATAGCGAAAAACTTGTGCTAATCATTACGAAAATCCATGTCTCTCAATTCCGTCCACTTTTCGCCTCGAAATAGGCCTCAATACTCTAGCATTACTTAGATATTTGCAAAAGTATGCATTTGGATTGCTTTCGCATACTATATAACGTTAAACGTCCTTGGCTGCTTGCACAATTTTTCATAGTTAATATCTAAATACCAAATGCAAAAGTAGACGTCACCTTTTTTAATGCGTTATAATGTCAATAAAATGACCTCAGCATGGCATTTTAGGCATCGCGAAGAAACTGTATGTTCATTTTAACGTCACAGTAAATGTTTTATTCAATGCGATTACTTCTTAATTAGATGAATGCTTTTGAAGTGGGGATTAGGGCATACAAGTTCAGGAAAATGGTGTAACTTTGAAGACCACCTTCTTAAAAGCTCGAGCTACAAGACCTTCCAGGCCTAGTCACTAAAAACCTGCGTATTTCGAATACCTAGGCTAGATGATAGGCTTCGTTTGTGTCGTAATAAACAATTATAAGTATTTTATTTGTTGAATATTGTTACCTAAATGGCGGAAAACTGGCACTCTGCCTTCCCTTTCCAAAAACGTGGATCCCGGGCTGGGGTTTTCCCTACATCCCACCCTCACTGCGATGGCCCTGAATGTGATCCGTTTTCTGAAAAATATAGTACAGGCACACCGACACCTCCATTGGAACATATTTAAAGCGAACTTCTAAAACTTTTTCGGTGAAGTTATAACTTGTCAATAAACCTATCAAAAATTCTGAAAGTATGTTTTTTATTAACCTTTTTAATTTTTATTTACCTTTTATTAATATGTCATTTCTAATTGTATTACAGAAAGAGACTATAAAAAACTTTTTTACAACACAAATTTGCAGCTATTTTCTGTGCATCAATTTTTTTCCGAACCGTCAGAATAATGAAATCCCTCGGGATAATCATCATACGAGGGTCACGCAGAAAGTTTTTTAGATACAGAAAAGCTACAAGGTTTTCAAAAAACTTGTTTCTTCAACATATTTATTTGATCTTAGGGAATAAGAAGAAGTCGCACGGAGCTAGGTCCGGAGAATAAGGTGGGTGAGGCAACAGTTTGACACCCTGTTCAGCAAAAAGATCCAGTGTTCTAGCGGCGCTGTGGGTGGGTGCGTTGTCATGGGATTGAATAAATACCCCACAGACCAGTCTTTGGATGGCTCTTGCATAGTTCTTTCTGAAACTGTTGGTGCGACGAATTTTCGTTGGAGGCTGCTCACTTTCAAAGCACCAAACTAATGATTGCTGTTAAGTTTAGGGATCATAATGATATAACCATATTTCGTCTACGGTTACGATATTGAAAGTGTTTTTACTGTGCCCATTATTTATTTATATTTTTTTACCAACTTGTGCGACCCGGCCCCTTTTAAACACAGCAAACCAATTAAAAACTGTAGCCCTAGAAGAGGCAGAGTCTCCAAAGCAACACACTGAACTTTCGTGACATTCCGCTGGTTTTAATCCGTTTTAGTCATAGAAAATCATGGCTCGAAAATCGCGACTACCCGGTTCCATTTTCAGGTTAAAATTCAGCCAACACTTCGATGCATTCGAGACCGTGGCAAGGCAACTACTGAACGATTCAAACGCTGCCTTCACGTGTAAGCACTTACAGCTTAAGACAAACTAGTTGCGTGCTCAAACTTGTTTAAACTTGTATAGATTAGGAATGTCTAAAGACTTTCAGCGTGACCCTCGTATTATAGATTGGCACGAACAAGCTGAACCATCTCTGTGCATATCTGACGCATTTTTGAAAATCTCCCATTCGAAAGATATTCATTCTCAAACAATAGTAATCGATCTATACATAATCAATATATCCATTCATTACAGAATCAACTAAAGCCAAATTGAAAACTATCTCTCATCGAACGATCTGATGATGCTCGATGTATTCTTTATTCAATGATTGATGGCTCGCAATGATGAGTCCATTAAAAAAAATTTAATAAGCCTGAACAAGTGATTACAATGTTCTATTATTACATAAGGTAGAAGAGCGCAGAAGAATTTGGAATTGAAACAATAATGGAAGTTGATTTTCACCTACCGTGCGTGTCTAATTCAAGAAATTTGGTCTATCAGCTCACAAAAGTTCACCATCATTAGGCGTCATTCACTATGTAGATAATGCTGATTGCCTTGCAGTTGGAACAAATATAATGTAGATAAAAAATTATGTGTTTAACACAAAATATCTCATTTTTTTCAATATTTGAATGATGGAAAAGTTGCACCAAGTAAGGGCATCTGCAATCTAATGTAATGTTTTCCAGTTCCAGTTGTTACTCTGAGTTGAGATGGCGTTGTGATTTTTTTGTGTGCGAGGTTCTCACAGAAACGTAGCTAGGGTAAGGCTAGGGAGGCCCTGGGCGGGAAATGTAAATAGTTTCATAAGGGATGTTTTTTTGCCCTTCCAATTAATGTCTTTAAGAAGGGAAATGATTTCAGTAGATCGGTGTTTGAGAGGTACTTTTGCTTTGCAAGTTTGGAGAGGTTGACCCTTCAGGTTCTGCTGAGGGTGTGGAAGGGGGTGGTTTTTCACAAGGAGGGCATCAATTACGGAACTTGCTCTGGGCGTCAGACTATGACACCGGGTTCTCTCTGTTATTATGAATTCCTACATACCTACTATGGCCTTCAGCGAACCTGCAAATGAAAAGAAAACTTTATTAATGAACAGTTCTTTTAATTGGCAATACTCAGTTTCTCACCATCCAACAAACTCAGTTTTTCCATTTTTCAGATGAACCTGAACAAATACTAAAACAAACATTTTGTCTATCGAAAAATTTATCAATAAAAAATCGCAATTCCAAATTCTGGAGGGACGCTCCTCTGTACGTGAACATTCACCAATTGGCATGGGAATTAAAAAATGGTCAAACGACAACACACCAAATTTCTCCTCAAAACTAAAACTGAAAACCTGACCAAAAAGCAAGGCAGTTTCGTAAGCGAACCAAAAACGTTACATCTTAATCTAACTGAATGGCTCTAGGCTTGTTTCAATATACTCTTAACCGGCATCATTAGCTGCCATACATGCAGACACATGTGTGCCAAATGATGAATCGAAAAGGTCATCGGTACATAACGCAAAGGACCTTCGAACATATTGTAACGGGAATGTCGAAATCCATCTCGTGGTATTGATGATGAATGGAAGGAAGTTGCAGCAGAAATTCTTTCAAAATTAGTTATCATCGAATAATAATAATTGTTTACTAGAGAATGATATACCTGTGATGAAGCGAATGATACGTACATTATAGTATCTTGATGAATCATGGTCAGATGGGGAGAGAAGGTGTATGATCATGGATGTATTTACAAATTGAATTCGATTTTGGTACTGAATCACTGACAACTTTGGAAAGAAGAGATCAAATTCATAGGTTATGATATCATGACATTTTTCTCGCCACAAGACAGGATGTAGAAACCTTGACCCGTGTGTCTGTTATCGAAATCCAATTTCTGATTTAGTTTATAGGTTTAAAGTTTGTAGGTGTCACTGGTAACCAGAGTCAAGCCTCTTTGGCTGGATTTTGAAGTCATCAAGATCAAAAGAGACCGACAAAAGCTTTGTTGTTATCAGTACCAATTACTTGATCCGCGTTTGCTTCTCTTAAACTGTTTCAATGCCCCTACACTTGTTTTGCCTTCTACTGTCAACAACTACTAGCGCCCACTTTAAGGGTACTGGTCTAGCAGATTAAAACTCAAGTACCTTCGATTCATAGATTGGACATTATGTAAACAAAGAATTTTTTTGACTCATACGAATTAATTTACAGTTTACTGTTAGCCAATTAATTTTTCTATGCTGGCGGCTTGTTGTTACACAATATTACAACCAGTAACTGACTAAGTATACACCCATTAACAAATGGCAAAACAACATTTACCAGTTTTAGCGTTGCATAGGAATTGTTGGTATACCTACGGAGTATTACGCAAGAAATAGATTGTAAATCGATCATTAAAAACTTGTTCGCGAAGAAATCAAATGCAGTATCTTTTGCGTTAGGAAAAATGTCATAATACAGGGTTTTTTGAATATGGAGTCCGCGGGCCCCAAAAGACACGCGGAGTTATTTCAAAGCATATACGCAACTGTATTAAATGCAGCGTGGATTTTGGTCTTCAAAGAATAGTGAGGTTTTTCAAATTCGAATATTGCCTATGTTCTAGGAGCCTCCATATCAATATTAGTTCTAAACTTTCATATTCTTCTTTTGGGTATGTAATTTATGTCGTCGTTTACCGTTCGCAAGCCTGTTATGGTTATCAATCATCCAGACAATGTCTAGGAAAGAAGGTGAGAGAAAGAAAGGAAGAAAGGGAGAGAGCAAAGAGGAGAAGAGTATATTTTTGAATAGTTGGTGTTAGACACTGTTAAAGCGATTCGGATATTTTTTTCGCGATGTCATTTTGATCAAGTGCAGTGTCGTCAGCATGGAGATAGACTGCACAGTTGAAGGGACATCATTTACAAAAAGTGAATAAAATATTGGTGCAAGGAACGAGCCCTGAAGGACACCGGCCTTTGCAGCCCGTGTTGTTGACACGACGTTAATTTTGATCAGAAATTTCTTTCATTCAATGAAGAACTTGAACAGTTATAGAAACCAAAACGGGAAGTTGTTTTGTATTAATTCATAGAGGAGTGTTCCATATAGATATCAAAAAGTTTCAGGTTGATTCAGGTGTGAGTATATTCAAATTCAAGAGAAAAACGAAAGCTTCATTTCAGAACAGTTCATATTTTGTAAATAGATGACTATGCATCAGACCTGCTATAGAAATGCAGTTTTGTCTTTAGCCTAGACTCTTCAGCTTAGCCTGGCGGTCTAACTGTAGAGAGCGATTGAGTGGTATAAACGTAACCAAGTCAAGGGTGTGATAGCAACATCAACACTCATCTCCAAGCGTGTTAGGACCTTTGACTTTGTTGCCAACGGGCAGCGCCATAGTGCGCGACGCTTGGAGATGAGTGTAGACAAAGTAATTCTCTCAGTATGTAACAACTATCATTCTTTCATCTTGCTGACTACATTCAGGTATGCGTAGACGTATCGTGTATCACTTTATATATTACGCAACAAGAAAATGCACATGCATTCCCAACAACATACACCGATCTACAGTAAAAGTTTCCAACCTTGGCGTCATGTTTTCATAGTGGAGTAAATAAAACAGCCTAGACTTTCCGCAACTATATTTCGGTGAAAGCAAACATACTCAAGTACGTATTTACGGCTGTCAATTAGAGCGAATAAATAAGGAAATTGGTTACATGTAGTCGTGACTACACGAAATGGAGTAATTACACCATACGGGGCATAACCTCCGACGTAGTAGGCTGAATATTGTAGAGCGATGAGGAAAGTCACCAGCTGTGGATGTATTAGGTAGCTAGCTTCAAGATGTGGTTTACATATCCATTCGTCGACAATCTTCGATTGTGTTGAGTGCGATCCCGCCAGAAGCGCACAATGTTTCACACGTAAGATAATGATCGAAACTGGACCGATTGCACCAACATCTGCTTAAAGAGAAGAGGAATTTTTGAAATTTCCTTAACGTCTCTTGAATTGCATCATTGCATTCAGCTAAAGTTTCGTCAACCGTGGTAACGGTGCATAAAAGCTTGTGTTTTCTACACAGTAATTAAAAATGATATTGAGTTTCAACTTCTGCTTTTCGATAGAAATATTCATTAAACGTTGAATAATATTTCTGTATCATAAATTAGCAAATAAATTGAATCCGACATGTGCTTATTTCTGTACGATATGACCCAAAGAGTCCAATACTGACTACCCTGAAGATGACCTCATATAAGCCGAAACGTTTTTTCAAAAATTATCTACACTGCACTACATGTTCTACAGTATAACGGTTTAAAGAATTGTCCATCTTCCGGCACCGTTTCAAATGAACTATTGCCGTTGATAGCATGATTATCATTGAAATCAGGTTTAAATGATGCCAAAGAATCCGCATTCTAATGTTCGGCCCACGTACTTTGAATACAAGCCTAACATTAACAGAACCGATTAACATCCACTGTGATACATTATCTGGTTTCGTTAGCGTCTAATACAGAAAAAAAGGTCAATCAACAGGCCTCCAAGTCATTTAGAATGAATCTTTCTGTTTAGCTACCTTCATCAATATTCAGTTCAGCATATTTTGCATTATTGTGTGGAATTTTTATGTCTCCAATCAATATTTATGCATCGTATTTGTATGGAAATATGTATAGTATGAAACTGGTATCTGTTATGGCCGAATGAAATTCGATGTGGTTTATTTTGAAAATGTGATTGAGGCTTCACGAGTTTAATTTTTTCAAATGAGTAATATTTTACCATCTTAGCGTCAATAAGTCCGCAAAATATCACCATCCTAACTTGATAACGAGACCACACTCTATGTCAACGGTTTTATCGATTGTTAGCAAACATTTTCAAGGAAAAAAAACGGTACATTCCTTAGTAATGACAGTATTTGTCATACTCCAATAATCTTGTGCATTGCTTCATATCGGGGACATACAGTAATTGATATAAACAGTAATTGCATCCGACTTTCAATTGGTAAGACTCGCGAAAAGGAATCAACTGAAACTCGCATACAATGTTAAGAGAATGCACTTCGAAAATGATTTTTATCTTCTGGACTATGATAAAGGCTACCGAAGAAGCAGCCGAAAAATAGGTAAAGTTACTTTAATCACGAATTGTTTTAATTACCGGTCAGTACAAATATGCGAGAGTCACGCTGAAAGTTTTTAGATACAGAAAAACTACAAGCCTTTTTAAAACAACTGTTTTTTCAACACATTTTCCCCCTACCTCAATACATTTACGCATTCGGTAAAACCACTTGTCAAATTCTTGTGACCAACGTTCTTTTGAAAGGATGCTAATTTCCTCTTCAAATACAGCGATTGCCTCTTCATCGGTGGAAAAATGGCGACCTCGTAACTTTTCTTTGATCTTAGGTAATAAGAAGAAGTCGCACAGAGCTAGGTCCAGAGAATAAGGTGGGTGAGGCAACAGTTTGACACCCTGTTCAGCCAAAGAATCCAGTGTTCTAGCGGTGCTGTGGGTGGGTGCGTTGTCATGGTGCCATTGAATACCCCGCAGACTAGCCAGAAGTAACTATCCTTTGATTTTCCAAGGCTACCGTTGTGATGTATCCACTTTTAGAAAAAAAAGATGCGACCATTTTCTTTCCAATACTCTTGAAACGACGAATTTTCGTTGGAGGCTGCTCACTTTCAAAGCACCAAACTAATGACTGCTGTTTAGTTTCGGGATCATAATGATATAACCATATTTCGTCCCTAGTTACGATATTAAAAGTCTTTTTAGTGTGCGCATTATCAAAATTTTCAAGCAAACTTCGCCCAATCAACTCTTGTTGCTTTTTGCTCACTAGTCAACCAATGTGGCACCCATCTGGTACACCGCTTCCTTATGCAAAGGTGATCATGAATGATTGTTCGGACTGCTGCCGATCCAATCCCCAGAGAAGCCTCAATCTCGGTGTAGGTTATATGTCGATCTTTTTTCACCATATTTTGCACAGCTTCTACGGTTTCCGGAGTAACAGCAGTGGGCGGTCGACCTGTGCGAGGTTCATCATCGAGTGAAACCCGACCCTTTTTAAACTCAACAAACTAATCATAAACTGCAGCCCTAGAAGGGGCAGAGTCCCCAAAGCAACTCACTAAAGTTTCGTGGTATTCCGCTTGTTTTAGTCCCTTTTCATAGTCATACAAAGTCATGGCTCGAAAATCGCGACAACCCGGTTCCATGTTCACGTTAAAATTCGGCCAACACTTTTCGAGACTGTGGCAAGGCAACTACTGAACTATTCAAACGCTGCCTTTGCGTGTAAGCACTTACAACTTTAGACAAAATAGCTGCGTGGTCAAACTTCTTTAAACTTGTATAGTTTAGGAATATTTAAAGACTTTCAGCCTGACCCTCGTACTGGAAATATCTATCAACCTATTTCTGTAAGACTCTCATTCAGACAATTCATGTATTTATTGAATAATACTGTTGTTGTTAGTCATCCTTTTTGTTTGGTATGTGTGGGTGTGTTAAGAAGAAGCACATAGTGAATTTAGCAATAGACATGTAAGGAGTAAGACGGAAATACAGGTGATGATCTGTGTTTGTTATTGTGTAATTTGTATGTGACACCCGTGATCGGTAGTCTGGGAGGTAGGAAAAAAATTAATCCTATCTATAGCTTAGCAGAAGGAAGCACCCTTATTTCCTGCATGAAAAAGGGCAAACCACTAGCATCCAAGAGACTACTTCCGCGAGGGCAGCATGCTGTTCATATTAATGAGGATATTGAGAGAATTGTGAGATGGGGATCTACAAAAGGAGTTCAGTTTAACGGGCAAAGACAGCAATGATGAGAAAGAAGTCATGGAGGGACGTCCAACATTTGATTCATCTTCCATCAAGCTTCTGGGAATTAACATTAACATTATGATAAATAGCTATTCCATATGATAGCCAACGACTGAATAGAATAATTGTAATAATATCATGCAAACCTACATGATGTCTAGAAAGCTACACGCACAATTACACTTTGATTATATACTTTGTATTATTCGTCAGTGATTCTTTCCTAATAATAATCAATAAAAGTATTAACTTTCTCCTACACTTTTCTCTGCCAACTGTTACATAGCTGTTACAAAAATGTCTTAAAAATAGTCCTGCGGTTTTCTCCCCTTATTCGTCGCACGACTGTTTGCGGTTGTGAAGACAAACATACCGTCCAGACATGCTGGAATCAAATCGCTTCCTGCTTTTTGTTGATTGAATTTGTTCCACTTGGATGACCAAAGTAACTATGAACACTATTTGCACATATTGAAATGACTAAAAGGACTGGAAGCTGTGGCTTGGGTGAATAAGTGTCAACAGGTCACTACAAGGCTTCAGCATGACTGAACTTAACAGGTGTCATGCGAACCACAATGACAAGAGCAATGAAGGTGAGACATTCATGAAGCTGAGGCTGCTCTGGCAACGATGGTATGCTCCAAATTTGTTGGTATACAACCAACCATTGGGTGAGGGATAGCTATGAATTGCATGTGTAACGTGGCCAAAATTGACAAAGCTGCAGGCTGAAGTCGATAGCATATCTTCAAAGTTTATCTTTGTTCCACCTTATGAAATTCTCGCAGCTTCTGAAGGTCAGCTCGATGAGGTTGTTATGAACATCTACACAGACGGAACTAAGAATAATGAGGGGACTGGTATGACTCCAGAAACTTTCACATGAGCACTAAGTGGCATGGATAAACATGTCAGCGTAATACTGGCTGTCATTACCATATCAGCTACAGAAACTCTTCAATATGAGGACCAGACCAGAGTGTGATTCCTTTGTCAGGGAGTCGTCCGAGTCTTCTTTGCCTTGTCGACCCCAATTCAACCTCTTTAAAAAAATACCTCATTCGAGAAATCTGGAGAGCCATCAGGCCTGATACTTGCTTTGTTACTCTTGGTTTGAGTTCATAGTTGAGTCTTAAACAAAAAATCCCCGCCAAACCAGTTCGCATATATATCCTGTTATACAGGGTGTGTTTTTAGAGAGCCCTAGTTTGGGTAGTATCGATATTCCGTTTTTGCCAGGTCAAGGAGGGTTACGGATTATTTAGTAAGAATATAGATGTGACATAAGATCCGTTTTTCAGAGACCGGGGTCAAACTGTGTATAGGAAATCGTCGAAATATGTATGACCAGCGTTTTGTAAATTCGTGGGTCTTGATGGCAATACCATGTTTCATCGAGATGGTGTACAGCCTACATCGCTAGGAGGTCTTTTCCGGAAAAAGCCTTGCGTTGGCTCCCAAGCAGTCCAGACTTGACCCCTCTAGACTTTTTTGTGTGCTATTTAAAGTTGAAGGTGTACAAGACAGCAGCAGACACTTAAGGAGCTTCAAAACTGCGCATTCAGGCTAAAATGAATGATATTCCAGAGGAAGTTCATACGAGATATTTCCAAAAACTTAACGTTCAGACTTCAAAAATGTGTGGCATAGGACGGAAGACATCTTGAGATTAATAGTTTTGAGAAATTGATCTCCTCGTTCATTGCTGACATTTTCAGGCAGAAACAATTGTTTTATTTCAGTTCAAACACAGCACAGCATTTTGGGAGACTCTGTATTCATTCATGTGTTCCATATAAACGTAAAAAGCTCTTAAGGATAATTTATATCGCCTTAAAACTAAAACCGCCAACTTTGACACCTACGTGTTCTCCATTCGAATAGAATCTAGTCTAGAAACACACGGCGGGTTGGTAACCTTTGCATGAAGTTGTGCACATCCGCGTACAGTCCAAAACGTATGAACAAGTCCTTCGCGGATCGCAATGTAGGCGGTTATGTTTCATAACTGTTCACGTCTGCATTTTAATGTTAAATAATATAAAGTCGGAACCAGCGAGATGGCAATCTTTTGTTGGCACAGAATAAATTTAATGTTTGTAAATAGCGTACGTACTAGGTTTTGTATGTTGCGGTGACTATAAACGGGAACAACGCCGTTGGTTTGCATACGTTTAAAAAATTTGCAATTTAACATAGGCTCAAAGAAGTACCGCATGTTTAAGGACTATATTCATAGTTATTATAAGTAAAAAAGAGTTTTATTTGTGGAACTGTGTGTTGAAGACACAATCCTTCCATCTGAATCAATCAATTCTTCCGATTAGTCAATAAGGAACTATTCGACTTGTTCTAGTCGTATGTCATTTAAAATCGATTCACCTAAATATGAAGCGCATTACGCTATTTCTTTGAGGTGCTAATCTATAATAGAGCGTCGGAACCGTGCCAGCATTATACAATAATAATTCCGATCGAAAACGAGAAGGAATTCAGTCTAGGCACTGGGTAAGACCAAAGCCGGGCGCCTTTCACCTTCCACATAGTGGGAGAACCGAACGGTGGATAAAGCGGGTAACCTTCTGGTACAGTAAATGTCGCCTGAAGGCTGCAGACCAGCCGTGCTGTGCGGTACTGTAACACCTTTGAAATTTCAGACGACGTTATTACAATGTAATCAGATCGCTCTGAATTAGATACTTTACATTCGCGTTTCGAAACCATTACAATTATTATAACCTGCGTATGTATTTCATTTCCGCAGGAAGTTAATAAAGAGTAGGTATATTTTACACGGAATGTTTGCCAAATAGGAGTAAATAGTGAATTTTGAAATGCTTGCGATGCTTTGGTTATTGAAGCTGAATGCGTTACAAATGAATCATTGGTTAAAAAACCGAAAAACACCCTTCTATAGTTAATCGAACTAAAAGGTGAAAAATAAATCTTAATATAAGAATAGCATGATTAACGAGGAAATTAATGTCATTATGATAAGACCGTGGGGTGTTTTGTACTGAATTTTTATAGTAACTCTGCATTTTGAAATAAAACTAGTAAAGAATTATAACAATTGGTATCGAGCACCCCTTGAATCTATCACAATATCATTAATTTCCTGGTTAATCTATTTTATTTTGATATAAAGAATTATTATTCACTTTGTAGTTCGATTATCTATCTTTCTTTGTTTCTTGAAATAGGTATAAATTATTTTTCATTCCCTAATTCGAGCTACTATAAACGCGTGTTTTTCAATATCATTCATTCATTGGTGAATTTAACCTTGTACTTTGATATTTGGAGTCACAATTACGTGGCTGCTGGAATAAGAATTGCTCTTCGATGGATCTTAAATAACGGGTCTGAAGAGTATTCTCTCCCTTCACGGGGCCTCGGATGAGCCCCGTATCGTTAGTATATTCCAAAGATTCTCAAACTAATAAAAGTGTGTTAAGAAGAAATATTAAATGTCATTCGTATTATCAGCTTTTAAACGTATTGCTTCAAGAACTGGTAAAAAATTTATTTAAATGTTAATTATTATCATCACTGATAAACGTATTGCTTTATAATAATAAATAACTTATTAAAATATCGTATTGTTATCGGTGTGCAAATTTTCAAATTAATCTGACATTTTGAAATGGGTGCAAATAACGTTCGATGATTCGGTTACAAACATATATACAGAGATACACGTAAAGCTAATAAAAGCGTGTTAAAAATGGCATCAAATGCTGACGCTGTATTTTCCACACAGCAACAGTGTCCCTTTGGAAATAAAGAATATTATTGAATTTTGGAGCTGTTGATAATTTTTAGCTCAATAAAAAAGGTATTACCACTATTGAAAGATCTTTAATATTTTATTTGTGTATGCTTTAGTTGAATTACTGTGATATTGTAGGACTACAAAGTAAACTGAAAAGGGTTTAAGTTTAATAAACCGAAACGTCGTGCTCAGACATTTTCTGTTTCATCACCTAAACGAAATACCACCAAACAACATATTGCCTATTATAATACGGTCATCAATCTTCATTTTCACCTAGTTCCGTATAAAATACTGCTTATGGATTAAACACAAATATTTACTCGTATACACAATGTTATTTGTTAGGTTAATTAGAAACTATTATTGCGAAAATATCTGCATGAATGAACGTGGTTATTTTTAAAGAAATCACAATAACGCGAAAATGATGTCGATTCTCGGTACGACTGCGGTTTCCATTTGGAGTGAATAAATGCGATCATTACAACTGTGAACGCGTCACCTTATTCATACCACCTACTACTCTGAATACTGTTAACCTATCAACGGATAATGTTTGCTTTATGCTATAGTGCAGTCACAATAGCATGAGGATTTGAATGAATGTTGAGTTAGCTTCTCTTGAATACTTTGTATAGTATTTTTAATTGGTGCTCAAAATGACCAGAAATATTAGTTCTGTATTGGTCTAAGGTGTATGGATTATTTTCCCAACAATTTGAAACTACAATAGTGTGATCCAAATCAAAATACGGCGTTTATTATTGATTGAACGTTGAAGGTAAATAAAATGTTTTATAAATTCCTTCCAATGGTTATGTCATATATTTTGTATTCACTTGGAAGAAAATTGGCTTTAGATTGTCCAGAAAATAAAAGCGCAGTTGTTTCAGAGCTTTCTTTCATCCTAGGGTCGTTATCATATTTCTCAGGCAGAAGCATTTGAATCCCTTCTATTGTTCCTACATGTAGTTTAAAGCGTGCATCAAGTTCTGTAATCACATGATCAATAAAAGTGTGAAATACGTTTTGTCAATGATATATTTCGGCAGTTTGCTTTCCAATAGTTCTTGAAACAATTATATTGCTCGAACTTATCTGATTTGCTTGCTCGACAAAAAATAGCGAACTCATCCTCGTTCCGAACATTCCGAAGTTGTTTTTGGTGTTTTTAAGGATGCATTGACTTTTTGCATTGCTTTCTTTAGTTTCACTGTATATGAAAATACTTTTATCAGTATAACTAAAGTCTGCAATTGATAAACTTGGGTGGAGACATCTTTATTAGTGAAATCTTGAAGTTCGGGAGGCATTTCTGCTAATTTTTCAAAAGCCACATGTTTTTCTGTCCAGCCTGTCTCACAAAGCGATGTTTATAAAATATCCAATGATGATTGATATCAAATTTTGACTGTCTATGCATGGATGAAATCTACCTTTTTTGCTAAGGGGGGAATCTGAACCCTCTAAACTACCCCCCATATATACGTCCGTAGTTTAGTGAATGCAGCTGACCTTACAAAAGGACCTCCACAGTCTGGAGGAGGGATGAGAGCGAGTGAAAGTCAGAGAGAGAGTGTGTGTGTGTGTGAGAGAGAGAGGGAGAGAGAGAAAAGAGAGAGAGCAAGAGAGGGAGAGAGAGAGAGTCATCGTTACTGCAAACATTAGATTGGCCCAACGGTCGCAACCTTATCAGGTCGAACCTCCAACGCCTTCAAATGCTTTAGAAGGTTTTCTGCTTCTGCTGATCTATCTAGCAGAAAGTTGAGAAGTTTTTGGGTATTTTGGAGGCCAGTGCTCCCATCTGGGCTTTCCATATGCCTATAAATATATCAACGCATCAAAGCACACGAATTGGAAAAATCCGAACAACGAGTCTTATTTCTTATTCGCAAGAAGTCTAGTACTTTCACTTTCTCAGAGTGTCACAAAGCAAAACAAATAAATTTGAATAATTAATGCTGACTATCAAACTTTTTGTCTACTATACATTAGTGGATCGGCAATTCAATAACATTCGTAAATTTGAACGGAACGGAGTCTTCGTAACATAAATTTTATAGTTTATTGAAGTTGACTACTGTGACCCAACTATATGAATGCTGAAAATGACGACAATAATGAAATAGTTGATGATGACCGACTATTAAAAACAGCTAGCTATTAATTCCTCTTGTATAGCGTTACATAAGGTTGAATCAGGTATAAAGTGTGTGCTATTTTTAAAGTTGTATCACTTAACCAGATGATCATCAATGATTTGTCTATATTTTAGGTATTTTCAGAATTAATTTAAAGTGCGTAGTAGTTAGGCGCATTAAAATAGAACATATAGCATTTACTTAAACTGAGAAAATTTTGTGTTTGATGAAACTCGTACGTATTTTTAATACTTTTATATTTTTAATTATGATAAGGTTAGGCAAATCAATCCATTCATTTGATAAAAGTAGTGAGATGATTGCCATTTATCAATGTCACCTATTATCAGTGCTGCTTTATAGCGCTCAATCATGTCTTATCGCTTAGGTCACCAAATACTCAAATTATCCACCACTTAAATTATGCACTACTTAGGTTAAATTGATTATCAAATTTCAGTATTCTGTACTATCATCCACCCCGTATATAAACGTGAAGTGAATTAGGCCAAACTGTTTCAGTTCAAACATAATTAGAGTAACAGCCATAATTGTCTGAGTATTTCATGGTTTCCTAACTGAATTAATAGTTATATTTATAATTGTTGTGAGTACCCACTTTCTCATACATTTATGCGCACAGCATTGAAACTCCTTAACAATGAAGACGTTTAGATAGTGGGAGGACATTATTAACCGACCTGTGGTATGAGTTTTGTTCTGACGTTACACGCCTTGTTGATTACAGATGTTCTTGAATATATAAAATGTTTATCTGTATATCAATGAGTTGACAGATAGATGAGAGCTGAATCAAAGACATGATCATCTTTGATTTTGATGATTTTTGGTAGGTTTATCTGAACCTGCTCCCAATTGAATTCGTAATAATGAGGTATACGAGATCGAGTTACTACAGGCTACAACAGGAATTTAAAGGACTTTGGACGCATCTGGAAAGCACCGTACTGGATACAAAAAAGGGTCATTAACTCTGAGATTTGTGTTAAAAATCTTGAGACTATAATTATTAGAGATAGAGGGAAAGCCTGCAAGGGCATATTACCAGGTGCACAGATGGGTGAAAGTCCGAACAAGGAACAGGAGCAGGAATCTATGGTAGAGCGCAGAACTCTAGATATACAGGGTGTTAATTAAGTATGTTAACAAACTTCAACCACGAATAGTACTCCGAAAAATAGAAAGAAAATGTCATATGAACATGGGTCCGGAAATGCTTTCTAAGGGAGCTACGCTCCTTTGCATGGGGCACCCTGAAGACGGTTTTCCCTCGATATTCTTGAAACCATTCATAACAAAATTACGAAATTAGGTAGGATGGGTAAACTTTTGACGCTGAATCTGATTCTGAATTCAGAATTTCATAATTTTAATCAGAGGCGTATCATACGGGAGGAGTTAAGGGTAAAAATAACCCCATTTTCTAAATGGCAATTTTTTTGACATTTTGATTTTAGAATATGGTATTTCAGAGATTTCTACGTAAAAATGGTCTCCTGGTACATCTCGATAGGGCTAACCGTTTTCGAGAAAAATGCAAATTTATGAATCGATGCAGGCTATTGTAAATAAATAAATGTTCATCTATTTAGTAAGTGTGCTGTGAAAAACAATTGCAATAATTGATAAACAACTTGAGAACTGTCAGTTTATTCAGTTTAGAGTTTGTTGTCAAGTAGAAGTGTACTGATATTCCGCTTAAAATGGTCCAATTTACTAACGGAGAAATGACAGATATGCATTTCTGTTATGGGATGACTCAGGGTAACGCTCATGCTGCGAGACGTATCTATCATGAACGATATCCCCAACGCGCAGTGCCTGCTGTAAGAACAGTTATACGAATCCACGCCCGACTTTCCGAAACAGGTAGTTTTAAGAGGTCTACAGTTGTCATAGGAAGACCTGCAATAGTACGACCGTTCAGATGGAGGAAGGACTAGGGAAGGAACAAAAATTAAGGGGTATATCTATTGTCTCAATCTTGTATTGATGTGTATGTAGCACTTTGTAAAAGTATTAGCAATTTAACTGTTACATAAATCTTATCAAAAATCAAGTATTTCCTAGGCGTTGCAATGCAAATACATAAGCTTAACCATCATTAGAAATCTCCCAATTTGAATATTTTAATCGTTGTTTCGAGCAGGTGAGGTGAAATCAAGAAGCAGTAGTACAACTGATGCGTATACAAAAACAAATACGCTTTCCAATTGCAGCAGCAGACTGGTTCGCTTGCAAGACTCAAGAAATTTCCTTCGGCGATAGAAAAATGTTTGATTGGGCAAAGTATAGTGAGCACTGTGCGTGCGGCTGGTTTTTTTAATCCCAGAGTGAATATTGCCTTATAAATCATATGACAGTATCGTTTCACAATTTTCCGAGTAGATAGTCGTGGTATTATAAGAATTTTCAAATAAATAGGGCGAATAGAAAGCCGTCTTTTGATGCATTTTAAATTAGTAAGGTTAATTGAGTTTTTGCAGTGACGCCCAAAGTGTACAGAATGCAAAAATGTGTACTGGAATCTGTGATTTGATACAAATTAATTATGAGGGTTGCTTGAATATGTCACGATAATGTTACGATGAAATGAACAGAAAACAATTCTTTTTCTGCTGAGCCTAGTGAAGTAAAACAAATTTTTTTCACATCCTATACAAGAGGGGCAGAACAAATATACCCAGAAACCTATAGATCTATGATCTGCGACTCTACTCTGCATCATGTCCAAAGACATGGAGATTGCTATTAACATGCAGCTTCTGGAGTACCTGGACAAAAATAGTATCATCAACGATCGCCAATATGGTTTCCACAAGCATAAATCCACGGGAGATCTTCTGGCCTACGCCACAAATAGGTATGTGGAGCAGAGCAATAAAGCTTCATGGAGTCATTGCGCTCGAAATATCAAAGGCTTTCGATGTGGTGTGGCATGAGAGACTTCTGATCAAGGTTGCTGCCTATGAGCTGCCAACGGATCTGTGCCAATGATTGGTTAGTTTTCTCAGGAATCGCTGCTTATTTGTGGTGGTGGATGGATATGCTTTCCATGTGTTTACCATCAAGGCGGGCGTTCCTCAGGAAGTCTTTTCTCCAACGTTCGTCTACGCCAACCACAACCATCCCGAGATATCCTACTTTGAGGAGGGAAGCATGTTGTTGAGATTAATGAGGACATTGAAAATATTGTGGAATTGGTATCTACAGATGGAGTTCAGTTTAACGCGCAGAAGACTCAGAAAACAACCCTGACAATGAAGTCGCATGTTGGTCTATCATCCTTGTGGAGATGGAGGGTCGCCCAATCTCGAATCATCTTCCATTAAAGTTCCACTCCAGGAAATTGTAGTCTCTGAACAGCTACTGATATTCAACAAGGCCCAGACCAGATCATCGTTGGAGTACTGCTAGCATGTATGGAAATGAAACTTCTGGATGCAATCCAGAAACGAGCAAAACATCCAGTGGATACGCCTGACTTCACAAAGGACCTCCATAGTCTGGAGCATTGAAGAAGAGTGGCTGATCTATCCTTATTGTATGGATATTATCACGGCAAAAATAATATAAAGAGGTTATCTTACAAAGAAAACTAGGAAAGCCCAATGGCTTACCCTCACCAAGTTGAGCGTCCAAGATCCAAATGAGCCTCTTCCAGAGTAATTCTTTTGGAAGGCCTCAGCGATGTGGAAAGAGCTGCCAGGGAGCTTATTTCCCAATAGCTTAAGGCAATCTATAAACAATCTTGATAGAGATTTATTCTAGGGTGTTCTATCTTCCTGAGAAGTTATCTAGAGCAAGGCATTTTTCCGCGCATACATCAGATCTTCTAGGTTGCATTGTACACTCCATTAAAGGTAAATGAACTTCATCAATGGAACGTTATTTCTTCTACAAAACCATTGTCTTCTTTCATATTCTGTATGCCGTACAAATGCTTATCCATAAGAAACAAAATAGCCCACCAACTAACTGTACAATTCAGAAGCGCTTATGGAATATTAATTCCCAATATGCAAGTGGACATACTTACTCGAGGTTCGTTCTAGTTTCCTTTATTGATGAAAAAGCTACACAAAACAGTCACTAGATAATCCTCGGTCTCTCAACAATCGGCAGTCTCTCATTTTGGGTTTTGTTCCCCGGATGCGATGCGTGGTTGTTTTCCTTTTAAGTCGCGATGGACGCTGAGAAGCGCATTGCGTACGGTTTCCGGTCACGGCCTGCTGCGGTTTCTCTTGCCACTCGCGCCGAAGAACTGACGGTCCAAGACGAAGAAATCTACGGCCGCCGTTCACTTTCCTCCTAGTGGGGAGTGTTGCTTAACACTTCTTGGCGATTTGTATCAGCTGTGACCGGAATTAGGGTTAATATTTATCGTGTTATTCGCATTTTGGTGGGACAGCGTGATTGCTTGGTTATTCGTGGTCATACTGAAGATAGCTTCAATTTACTGTGATTACAGGGAGTATGTTCGACTGAAGAACAATTGTGAAGAACTATGAAGCTTTTGATTCATCGTACTTGCACTGACGGAAAATTTATATTAACAGAGCATTAGATAGCCTCGGCAATCTTCTTCCAACTTTTCCTCCCGCCTTTTTTTTCAAGGAAAAAACCTATTTATTTAAGTGGAAAATAGAATTCCTCATTTTTTGAGGATAAAAACGAATCCAACCAATTTTTGATGCCCTGTTCTGAAGTGAAGCGTATTCCAGTGGGCGCGTTTTGCAGCGATCTAAACAGATAGAAATCAGACGGGGCAAGGTCTGGGCTATAAGGTGGGTGAGGCAAAACCCCCATCCCATCCACTGTTTGCCAAATATTTAGTTTTTAACCGGTATAGCATTATGAGGCCGAGCGTTGTCATGATGGAAAATTATGTTTTCGTGTCTGGTTGCATATTCTAGCCGTTTTTCGTTGATTTCTCGCTTAAGTTTGATGAGTTATTGTCGATAGCGTTCTCCTGTGATCGTTTCACCCGATTTTAGCAGCTCATAATACAGGATACCCTTTTGATCCCACCAAATACAAAGCATTACCTTGGCGCTATGACTATTTTGCTTTGGCGTTGATTTTGTTGGTTGGCCGGGCTTCACATACGATTTTTTTCGTTTCGAATTATCGTAATGAATCCATTTCTCATCACCAGTGACAATTCGGTGCAAAAAACTCTTCTTTTTGTAGCGCTGGAGGAGCATTTCCGACATGCAAAACCGCCTTTCCACATCTCTTGGCGTCAATTCATGTGGTACCCAATTTCCGAGTTTCTGGATGAATCCAAGGGCCTCTAAAAGTCTGGAAATGGTTGATTGATCAACATGTAACGATTCTGCCAGCTCCTCTTGTGTTTGACACGGGTCCTGATAGAGTAATTCTTCTAACTCTGCATCTTCAACTTTTGTTGGTGGTTTTCCGGGTTTTTTGTCTTTAACATCAAAATCGCCACTTTTAAACCGACCGAATCATTCTTTTACAAAAAAAAATTTAAAAAAATGTGTAATGAGATTTACATTAAATAACACTATTTCGAACTTCCAATGTCCTGATGAGGGAATTACACCCAAATTCAGTTCACAGTATCCAGAACAATATCAGCATCACACTTCAACTCACGCATCAGCCATGAAAGAAGTGATCCAGGAACAGTTGTGGGACATCAGAATCGGGCTCGAAGCACAAAACTGATATCCAGGAACGCTGATGGAAGACATACAGTTACTTCAGACAGACCGACGATATTAAACGGGAAAACATCACCCAAGTCTTCCATCCAATTGCTCTTTACAGCTAGACCGCCAGGCTATACTGATTAGTCTAGGCTGAAGACGAAACATGCATTTCTATAACAGGTCTGATGCATAGTGAAGAGCCTCCAAGCTTTGAGTCAACATCACCCGTGTTATCGAAGTCTCTAACCCACCTCGTTATTGTTTGCCGGGTTGGATTTAAGCACGCGACGAAACTGTCTTTGAACTTTCACTTCTGATTGATTTGCTATGAACCTTTTAACCCAACAAGTGCGTAGATTAATCAATTATCCATGATTTGAAATTGCATTGATTGACGCGAATAAAACTGACAATAGAAGTAGCGAAATATTGTATCCACCATGGCCTACTCATAATAGGCGATATCGTTTGTAAAACCCTGTACAAGCGTCCGAGCTTGAACTCCAGCAGTACTAATGAAAGGAAGCTATAAGAGCATCCTGAAGAGGATCCTGGAATGTGGCAATGCTATGCAGACACTTTCAGCATGAGTTATGTACCTGGGTGTACAGAAATGTCGTTTATGCAACCGCACTAGGCGCATGTGTATGAGTAATAAAATCCATGGATGATGCTCCGCATAAAATATTCACAGCCGACTATTCAGGTGCTAGTTAATGTGACAATCGTGTCTTTGAACTTCAACCATATTTCATCGAAGGTGAAGCGTACCACTGGCAATAATACAGCGCCTATGGAGTACTGATACGTAGGAAAAGCAAACCGAGTTTAAAAACTAACATATCTCTGCAGATGGGAGGAAGAAATATCGGTGTGAGGAGCAGGGTGGAAATGAAAAAAATGAGTCAAGTAGATGAACGCTGAACTTCCCACGCACTTTTATCAGTTTAGAAATTGGATCAAATTTTTGATAGTTTGGAATAAAATTTGATATATATTAAGAACACTGAAGAACGATGGCTTTTCTTTTTTATAAATTCACAAAATTTCTGCTTTCCTAATTCCTCATATATAAAACCATATATCTAGATCAACAGCAAGCAATTGCATTTATTTCGCACCATCGTTTTCGTCTACGGCATTTTAGCGGTATGCGTCTCCTGTTTCATGTCTCCCTATAATTTTCCGTGTTTTTTATTTTTATTAACCCCCTCTCAGGAGAGATGAGCTGTTGAAAAAAATGATTGTGAGGATCTCAGACAGGTGTTGATGTTATATGAATGTTGTGAATAGGTTTAATCATGATTGTAGTTCTTGCTACTCGGTGGTCTGTAAATGCAGCAAATGTTTTTGGTAACATCATTGAAAAAGCAAGATAATGTCGAATCCTTCAGGTTCGAGACCTTCCTCTCTCGCTGACAGGAGAATCCTGATTGGACATATACGCATACACCGTATTGTAGTCACTGACGAGCCGACATGGGTCTCTGACAATACCAGAATGTGTGGCCTTTCTGCCTGCAGATATTGATGGACAGAGTTTATGTTTGAGGCGAGACCTCGAACATTCGTGAGGTCGGCACTGAATTATGCGGCTGCTATCATTAGCCTGGTGAGGAGCTGTAGCACATTTAGATAAACGAGTTTCGCTCAAAGTACTCACTTCCTGAATTCTTTGATCTTGGAAGTGCCATTATTCCAATATAGGGGTGATTGCACCGGACGATGCGTACGTGACTGTTCATCTTCCCCCTAAGAAAGACCAGAACCCCGGTGGGAGTTTTGTCCAGGCTGTAAGCCATGGTCACACGTGGCGCAACCCACCTCCGATTATCCAGATTGCTAAGCTTGTCGGCCAATGAACCTAAGGAGTAGCAATCCGTTGCTCGCCTCACACGATGAGGACGTTTGGGTTGGATTTTTGTGGGACAAATGCATGTCTATAGCAGGTGTGAGGCATAGTGGAGAACATACACTTAATATATTATATTAGTTGAGTAGACCTCTTCAATGTTGTTTAGTGAAAATAACAACAAAACTGATATAAAGTGTATGCTCTCAACTATGCATCGAACCTGCTATAGACATGTATTATGTTACGTCTTTAGCCTAGACTCGTCCTCTGGCGGTTTAACTGTGGAGAGTAATTGGTTGTTAGAACATTTAGCTTCGAAAGTGGTCCCAATAGAGTGCGACACAGAGATGAGTGGATAAAATCAAAACATTTTCTTCTCAATAATTTTTAGCAGTATATCTTCATATTTAGTGGATTATAGAGTTGCATCATCACATCGGCCGCACCAAAGAATGCTATTTAAATTTTTGTGGATTACCTCGACGCGTTGCGCTGGATCAAGTTCAACAACGGTTTTTGCATCCTCATTATCTGCTGTAATTGATGACCACTCAGCCTGTTCAGGAACTGTAATAAATGTAATTTTGAATTTCTGTAAAAATATGTGCATACAGATATACTTGGTCGCTGTGATCTCACGTTTTATTATAATTATAACTGGTCGAATACGAAGGACGGTTGTGTGATAAAGGAAATATTCAAATGATGTTATTGACTTGGCACTGAAGATTTATAACGCAGAATGGGTGGTCAAAATGCTGTTGTTTGTATAAGTGACGGTAACAACTAGGAAACGATGATATTTTTCCTATATTTCTAGTGCAAGTCAGAGGAAGAACAAGAATACCTACGATGAAAGGGTAAACTGTTTTTCGCTTCGCGATTGGAGTTAAAAGTCGGCGCCGGCGCCTGCGGTTGAAAATCGTTAAAACAATGGAGGATAGCATTAAAATGTTTTAGCCACATCAACTCATCCAAGTGTCGCCCTCTATGGACAGGTACAGTGACCACTTACGAAGCCAAAGATCCTAACATCCGATTGCTCTCTCTCTACAGTAAGACCGCCAAGCTATAGCTACTCACGAGTCTAGGCTAAAGATAAAAATGCATGTCTATAGCTTGTCTGATCAATAGTGGAGAGCATACACTCAAAATGTTTTCCAAAAAAATGATTTTTTTCAAATGAGTTGAGAAATCGTTTTCTGTGTATTAAAGGAATGCTGATTAGGTACTAATCCGGCCTCCATTTTAAGCTCGGGCCTTAAGGGGCCCTCCAGACGGGCCTTCCAGCCCCTACCTTCCTGTAAATGGGACTTCCGTGATCCGTTAAGCTTTTCTAATGATCATATTCGTATTCAGTGCCCCCCTAATACATAAATGCTCCGAGTTTAGTTGCCTTGTCACCAGCGGGCGTCGCATTCGAAGGATTTGTGTCTCGTTATTATCTTCCTGGCTCCGCTGGTAGCTTGTTGGACTCCCTCACATCCAGCGCAAAAACGGAAACCAGGTTCGTTATTAGCGTCCCAGAATTACGCAGAAAACCAGATTTTGGTCTGTTTTTAAAAATATAAATTTTCATCCTAACCTCCGCATTTTCATATTTTCAGAAAATATCTTATACATAAACCAATTCAAAAATATTGATAAATTTTGAAATCATATAAAATTTAATGTTTCTCAATATCTTTAAAAAAATTTCAATTGAATTCCATATTATGATATCTAAAATTCCATCCAATTTTGTATCTGCTGAACTGATACAATTGCGTGAGAAATATAGTGTTAAACAACTTGACGCCATTTTTCATGATAAAAAATAATAAAACCTACCATCAACGCGAAAAAAAATCGGCACGGTAAAGAATTGATCTAGAATAAGAGACATACATACGCTTCTTTGAAACATGCATGAAAAAAACGAATTTATGGTGTGCACTGAGTCAATCTACTTGACTCATGTTTTTTAAACTTAATGAAACTTAATTTTATATGAGAAAAGAGAATCACGACCAAATGTCTATGTATCCTTCATGTTCTCTCCTAAAGGGTCTCTGGTTACCACTAGCAGTCCTCGTTATCACAGAACAAGTAGTCTTGGACTGCTAGCGATTTGACAGAAAGGTTCCTGAACATATAACAAAAACAGACCCAGAAACAACTGTAGATTATAACTGCCTGTAAAACAGAATACTGTTGCCATCTATCGGATGCACGATGAGAGAGTGAAGAGAGACGCAAGAATTTCTGCAAGCTTGGTTAACTGACTCAATATTGCCTTAAGCAGTTACCCAATAGATGGCGCCAACTGGATATCCATTAGTGTATGTCAATCCGTTTGATTTGCATAGCAAAGAATGAAGATTGCAGAGTGCAGACGTTATGAATGTATTATTGCTTTCACCATTTTCAATTCACTCCTTATGATCGAAATATAGGTAATTAGGAATTGTATACAATTACCTAGTTACATGAATCTTTGTGAGGAGGAAACATCAAAATAAAGGTGACTCAAATATGAAAATTTTAATCTATTATATGTCTAACCTTTTTTGCTTATGTTGGGAGGTAAAATGATAAAAATTGAGAAACAAACAGCAGAAATCAGTACCTGTCACTTCTTTCAACATTTACTGTATGCCCTTCCTCCTTTTTTGGTAGTTGAGTTACTTTCTCTGTTTATAGGAGGCATTAGTAAAAAACCGTTGACGTGTTAGTGGGATTTGTTTTATCTTCGACAGTGAATATACCGGTTTTGATTAATTTCGTGGTTTATTTGAAAGTCAAAACTGGAATATGTTATAATTCTATGTGACTATCAAAATATTACAGAAAAACACATTGTAGCTCCTGGGCCTTACAGTGCGTTGAAGTATATAGAGTAGTCTACGTGTGTACTGTGTTTCAGTGCGTAAAATAGTGAGTGAAGTTTTTTCACACTAGCTTTGTTTAGGATAAAAACATTAGGTATACGTAATTCATAGATACTTCTGTAATCTTTGTTTTCGAGATTCTAAGATGTTACATTTTTGAAAGTCATATGGAAGGGAATTATATTTTTTTAATGTTGGATATAAAACGTCATGGGGTAATGTTGTTCTATGAAATGCAATGTGCAAGGTCATCTTTATAATGTATATCACTGTTGGAAGAAAAAGGTGCACTGCTGTAAGGAACCTTATAGAGAATAATCTTATGAAATAAGCAAAGATACTGCACATATTTTTTCATGCTAAATCAGTTTCGCTCACATTTTCGAATAGCATATCGGGTGACAGGTCCTGGCCTACCCCGATTTTCAGTAAGATCCAAACAAATGGAATTATGTCATTTTTTGAGTGGATTTATTCCAAAAATTTCATACAAAAGTTCTTTAGAATTATTCTAGGAAGCAAAATATACAGGGAATCGCATTTAAAAACCAAATTGGCTGGCTGCCGCTATGAGATTTTATCTACAAAAAACGATACTGCCCATATATCACCTTCATGTATTTTGATTGGTATCGTTCAAAGATCTGATTCAACCGTGCTTGCTTGCTTCGGTTTTCTTATTATTCCTCGGACAGAACGCCATCGTATTTTAGAAACGGTAAACCATAAAGTCGTCTTCTGAGGCGTTATAATAAATTATTAAATTGACATGTGGTTCTTGCCTACTTGATAATTAGATTGTAAGCTAATTACCGTAATTGACAATAAAATTATGCACATAATTAATGACATACTATTATTACTCCTGCAGTTAGTCGTATTACACAATAGATAATCTTCTTTGATTAATTTTTTTGTGGGGTATTGTATTGTACACCATACGTGATTATTTTAGTGTCTTAGTTTGAACCATTTGAAAGCTATCTTCATGACCAACTCGACCATCAGCTTTGCCTCTGTCATTCAGAAGCGCAGGCATATTTGAATATGACGTACAGCATTGAAAACAAAAGATGCGTCGAATGTTATCACAAAAGAAAAAATATCTACCGATATTATTCAGTGTAACCATTGTACTATCGTTGGTAATATTTGGAATATGGTCAGAATTTGACGTTTAATGTCCTGCAAACCGTATACTATGCAGAAAAATCATTATAATAAATCCTCGAAGTAGAAGCTCGTGGTTTCATTGCCAATTGTGATATCGTATTCAATTTTCTTTATTCTCTTGTCGGTTAATCAAAGCGCATGTTATTCATAAAAATTTACTGACGCTTCAGCTGCTTCCAGATAATTGTAGTAGGAAATAATACTCTACGTATCTATTCAGATTTTACAGAAAAAGTATTCTACTCATATATGTACTTATATAATATATACAGAATTAAGTGAATAGTCTTCAACATTCAAGCCTTTTCAAATTTCACTTAATTATTGTAAATTGACAAGAAATCATTATTTTAATTTATAACTAATCTTATTTATCAATTCTACGTCTCCTTGAAAGATTTATACATTTCTGCTTGGTAGCATTGTGCATTTTCGTTGTTATTCACAGTCTTCTTGCTCTCAAGGTAGTCCTTCCTGAACTCCAAATTCATTCTAGCTCCAATATAGGTCCTAAGCCACACTGGTGGGAGTTTAATAAAGAACTTCTGTAGAAAAAAAAGGTATTTCAATACAAATTTATAGTAAAATAATGAAATGAGGAGGTGTATTGAATTTCTTGTAGAGTGATGTGGTTTGAATATAGTTTTATAAAACGTAGGAGGTAGAAGAAAACTTGAGAAACAAAACCTGCATGGGAATATAACCTGGTACATACACGGATCAAAGTCCCAACAAAGAACAGGCTGTTTTTTCAACATATTCTCTCCCTACCTCAATACATTCACGCATCCGGTAAAACAACTTGTCAAATTTTTGTGACCAACGTTCTTTCGGAAAGTTGATAATTTCCTCCTCAAATGCAGTGATTGCCTCTTCATCGGAGGAAAAATGGCGACCTCGTATCTTTTCTTTGATCTTAAGGAATAAGAAGAAGTCGCACGGAGCTAGGTCCGGAGAATAAGGTGGTTGAAGATTACAGGAACACATTTGGGGACAAAGGCTGCACTGCTAACATTGACATTAAGTCGGACAGCACATAGGAAAGGAAAAAATGATGAATACCTGTATTCCATGTGACCAGAATCCACTGGACTCGTCCATGTTTCCTAGAGTCATAACTGCATATCTGGCATATTCTTCCGCGTCTGGTACGAAGAAGCTCTTCTTTTGCAGCTTGGAACTGAACGCATTCATCTTGGTGTTGACAAAGAGAGGTGACACATGTTGAATCGTGAGACCAGCACTGCCGTATTCATAACGAAGAGCAGCGGTAAAGCTTCTGACGTATGCCTGGAATTTAAAAATATTATACCTGCGAGAATGTTGATTGAAAAACAACTCGGTGTGCGATTGAAAAAATATTTCTTCTATTTAATAATATTATACAGTAACCAGAAACACTACACATTTTCAAAATAGGCTTTGATTTTTCCGTGAAGATGCCAAACACGTGTCAGGTTTATAATTGTGTTTGCGCTGTCTTCTCAAAGATGACGGATCTACCTGACGTGTCCTTCTGACAATTGACAAACGTTAACACAGCTGATTGGAGAAAAATGTTACCGTTGGTATCACACGACAGGTATATAAGATAATAACGCGGTATAATCATTTAGTTTCAAACTATTCTCTAGTATTTTCATTTAAATCTGAATTTAATGTCTACGCTATAGCTAGTAAAAAATTTTTTATCTAACATTTCATCAGATCAACTCATCCTCAAGTCTCGCCCTCTATGGGGATGCCCATTGGCAACTTACGAAGTCAAAGGTCCTAACACCGGGACTATCAATGGGTATCCCCGTAGAGGGCGACACTTTTAGATGAGTATATGTTGCTATCACACCCTTACATATATACCATCCAATTGCTGTTTACAGCTAGACCGCCAGGCTATACTGACGAGTCTAGGCTGAAGGCGAAACATGCAGGAGAGCATACACTTGATTTCATCAGATGACTACTCTCACTGAAAAATATAAAACTTCCTGACCTTCGTGGCAGCATAGACGGTCATTAACGGCAAAGGCTGCAATTCAGATCCTGAAGAAACATTCACAATGGCTCCTCGCTCTTTGCTATGCATGTCTTCTATGAATGCTCTGCACATCAATGTCACTGCACTTATATTTATAGCTATAATATCTTGGATGTCCTTTTCAGACACCTCTGCTAGATACATGGGATATTCGTAATTGCGTCCCACGTTGTTCACTGTAATACAAAGTATGTAGGTATTTAATCTTCCAGTAGAATCTGTTGAACTTAGGCTACTAAAAGTGACGTTATTAGAGACTTTTGAAGAATCTTAAAATAAAAGCTGTTTCAGGCCCCGTTATGATCAACTGAGGAGCATAATTTCAAAAAGCACTTCGTCCAAATATGACATTTTCAAGAATGGTGATACTTTACTCACAGAACATAAGATTATAAGGATCAGTTTATTGCTAATGAAGTCTGTTAATTATCAAACAGGCTGATGAAGTAATTTGACTGTATTATAAACTCAGTAAACGAGTTACGAGTTCCGAGTTACGATTTACGTGTTACGAATCATGAGTTATGAGTTTTGAGTTATGAGTTACGAGCTACGAGTTACGAGATTGAGCATAAAATTTTTCTCCAAGCCAATATCTAAACATTTATTCTTCATATATACCTAAAACCTCATTCCAATAACAAACATTGTTTCATTTGCTGAATGAAATGCATGCCCTATAGTCGTAAGTCGTAACAAAGGTCGAAACTAAATTCCTCTGAAACCTGAGTTCTACCTGTCATACTGCAAAGTTTCGGTGGAAAAGTTAGTGTTTATGCATTTCATGAGACACATGTACTTTTCTTCACATTAATCGTATGCACTAATGGGAACAATACATACTCTCTTTGCATGCATAGGTATAAAAATAAATTCAACTGCAGTAAATCTTATCCGTACACCAGTGGCGTAACACGTTGTTGATTAGGAATGAATTTTGCTACAAGGGACATGTTGAATTTATGTTTCACGTTATACAATGTTCACATATCCTTTCTCTTTGAAGGATAAGTTTTCATGTTTCATGACAGCTTTCATTAATAATTAGGAATGTTCCAGTTCCGCAGAAATCAGTTAATGATTGTAATATTCAACCGTTATATACAAGTACAAGAGAATTCTCTTTTTTTTATTTTCATGCTCTTTTCTGTGAATTTTTCATCACATTCCGTGCTTTAAATAATTTTTATAATATGGACACATGGATAACATACACTATCAATATCTGAATAGCTTTTGAAAGCCTGAAGACGCTCCCCCCAAAGGGGAAAGGGTACACATCGTGTTTTTTCTTTCGACCATCTAATCATTGAAATCCAATAATTCAAGTAAATCCCCTTTCGGAGATGCCACTGCGTTTCTCCACGGAATAAGACATGCTCATCCTAAACACGCAAAAAGTCCCGAAAGAATGCAGTGCCGCTTACGACTTTTTGGCCGAATAAAGTAAACAAACGTCATCACATAATTTGTTAAAAGTGTGGCAAAAGACACATACACAGCCGAAGCCGTTTTTACTCACCTAAAATATTAATGGGCAGAATTCCAAGTTGCTCTTTAACTATGTCGACCGCTTTTTGCCCCTCAGTGAAATCTGCGGCTATTATTTTCGTTTTCACGAAGTATTTTGATTCTGGAAAAGGAAGAGAATTTATGTTTTCGGTGTACTTGCTGCTAGATGCACTTATATAGGACGATCAACAAACGTATTTTACATACAGTTCTAGAAAATGCACAAGCTCTCAGTTTGTTATGTAACCTGGTCTGGAGGATTTGGACTTAGAGATGGAAACCCACTTTATTAATTTAAAAGAATTGCAAAGCTATACAGGGTGATAAAGGTCGTCGTACTAGGTTCCTCAGGATTTAAATTTAGTGTCATTTTCCAACGACTTAACCTAGAAATCGTATAGTTCTTATGTATAGCATTCAAAGGCACTTGGTATAATTCCATTCCAACTTCAATCTTCTTCGATCTCAACAGATGAAAATTGAATTGAGGGAAGGATGAAGGGCAAGATGTCCAGAACAGGGCAAATTTTGCAAAGGTTTCGGGTTTAGTGACGGCATTCTGGCTCAATCAGGTTAAATTTCAAAAGTTATTGAATATCTCAAAAAAACTCCTTTGGAAAAACATATGAGTGTCATTTTACTTTTTAACAGCACAGCATTAGCCTAGAACGTCACCTCATCTCCAAGTGTCGCCCTCTATGCCAACGCCAATTGGTAACTTACGAAGTCAAAGGTCCCATAGAGGGCGACACTTGTGGATGATCGGATGTTGCTATCACACCCTTGACTGGGTTACGTATATACCACCAGATTGCTCTGTACAGTAAGACCGCCAGGCTATATTGACGAGTCTAGGCTGAAGACACAACATGCAGATCTGATGCATAGTGTAGAGTATACTCTAGAATAGCCTAGAAAGCTATATAGTATAGGCATATATAGTCATCCAAGGAGACACTAGTGTCATTATCCTTTCTCTGCATGCTGTTTGAGCTATTTTAATTAATGGCTATTATATAGTTTTATTAAAAGTGTGTAAACAGAAACTGTATGATTTATGGAATCCAATTAAATACAGTCGTATAAACTGAATTAGCAATTTCGCACAAACACATAACTGCTAGCAGGTTAATCAAAAGAAACGGCGTGACGTGCAGTATAAGGCGCTCTGGTAAGTGCATAAAACCGTTGTTATGCAATTAAAGCAAACTGACCGTGGCCGAGTACAGAAAGGTTATTCCTATCTCAGGGTACCTAACTGGTTTAACATTTCACTAGTGTAGTGGATTTTTAAGTGAATCTGTTTAGGCATATATTTAATCACTATTCACTTTTTATGGATGCAAACATTTGGAAATTGCGTCAAGTAGATTTACTCTGTATAGCCTCATATGCGATTGTATCAGCTTAGGAATAAGGATTGATATCAAGATCTTCAGCCCGCTGTGGATTGGTTCAATGTTCCTCGAGATGGTTCTTCCATGGAACCCACTCTCGATGGATTTGCATTAATCTTGTAACTATGACAAACAACAGATGGTGGAACAAGTCGGTAAAATCTCAAATCTTTTTTCAGCACAGGGGTCTTTATAAAATGAAGTTCTAATCTGAACTATAATACAAGATGCAAGTAAACTTTTCCGTTAGTGTGAAGTCGATTACAGGAGTTGCATATAAGATTTTTTTTAGAAAAGATGATGTTTATAGCAAACCTAGCGTGGAAATAAGTTCAGTATGAGTACCAATAATAAACTATATTGATAGACTGCATTCAAACCGAGATGTTCAGCAGCGCTTACACATCCGTTGGGTAGCGTGAGTCACCTCAATCAGCTGTGCTGGCGGAAAGGGGGGGGAGGTGCCCGACGACCAAACAGTTAGTCTTTTTGCCTGAAGAAGATTGAGGATACCACATAAATCGAAACGTTGTGAAATGAAAAATTGTCAAGACTATGAAAGGCCGAAGTCTAGTAATTTTAAACAACAGCTATTTTGGCATTTTTTACTTTTTCTCAATAGAACGCCGTAATTTCAGACTAGGTGTAACTAGAAGCATTTACGCAGATTAAAATACGACATCTTGAGTATAATTGCATAACAACTGTTCGAATATAGAATAGTTATACGTCTTAGTAAATTGAGACGTTAGAGAGTCGCTTATAATAATGCGCTTATGAAATGACGATGCGCTATCATAGATAATGGAATTGCAATACGCAAGAACAAACGAAATTATGTATTTCGAAATAATAACAGCATATGCGCATAATGCCTCTTCATCGCTGATAAGTGCAATATAATTTGCCATAAAAATACAATGCAGTGCCGGTTTTGAAATCTCCGATACTCATTAACTTGTCAATATGCATCTATTGAGCTATATGTGGGTAAGTCAAACATTCGCATTTCTAATATTATAGTCCAGTGATAATAAAGATAATTCACAAATATTGCAGATCTCCAATTTGCTTAAAACTACGAGGGTCACGCTGAAAGTCTTTAGATATTCCTAATGTATACAAGTTTCAACAAGTTTGAGCACGCAGCTATTTTGTCTAAAGTTGTAAGTGCTTACACGCAAAGGCAGCGCTTGAATCGTTCAGTAGTTGCCTTGCCACGGTCAACAAGCGGAATATCTCGAAAGTTTAGTGAGTTGCTTTGGGGACTTTGCTCCTTCTAGGGCTACAGTTTTTAATTGGTTTGCTGAGTTTAAAAGGGGCCGGGTCTCACTCGATGATGAACCTCGCACAGGTCGACCGCCCACTGCTGTTATTCCGGAAACTGTAGAAGCTTTCCAAAATATGGTAAAAAATTGAAAAATTTGATAATAGGCACAGTAAAAACACTTTTAATATCATAACCGGAGACGATACATGGTTATATCATTATGATCCCGAAACTGAATAGCAGTCATTAGTTTGATGCTTTGAAAGTGAGCAGCCTCCAACGAAAATTCTTCGTTCCAAGAGTGTTGGAAACAAAATAGTCGCATCTTTTTAAGTGGATACATCTCAACGGTAGCCTTGGAAAATCAAAGGACAGTCACTTTTGAATGGTATATAACCAAATGTGCTCCTGTAGTCTTCCAAGAACTCTGCAAAAGTCGTCCAAAGGCTGGTCTGCGGGGTATTCAATGGAACCATGACAACGCACCCGCCCACAGCGCCACTAGAACACTCGAGATTTTTGCTGAACAGGGTGTCAAACTTTTGCCTCACCCACCTTATTCTCCGGACCTAGCTCCGTGCGACTTATTCTTATTCCTTAAGATCTAAGAAAAGTTATGAGGTCGCCATTTTTCCACCGATGAAGTGGCAATCGCTGCATTTGAGGAGGAAATTAGCAACCTCTCAAAATAACGTTAATCATAAGAATTTGAGAAGTGGTTTTACCGAATGCGTAAATGTATTGAAAGTAGGGGGAGAATATGTTGATAAAACAGAATACAGTGTTTAAAAAAAACCTTTTAGTTTTTCTGTATCTGAAAACTTTCAGCGTGACCGTCGTATAACTTTTTTTATATAAAGCCTGATTTCGCCGAAAATCATAAAAAATTCTTGTTGATCTCTGAAAATTGAGTCTTTCGATCTGACGGAACTTTGTCACCATTCAATTGATTGTTTCCATTCTTTTTATCAATTTTCCTATGTCTACACTCCAGTGTAGATAATTTTGGAAAGAGCATTGTGTGTAATATGATAATCAAACTGTACTAAATTTATTTTATTGAATATATTCACATAGAATATAAAATGAATCTCTGTTTCAAAAAAATATAGCTCATTAGATCATGTTTAATTATATATCCAACAAAATCCAATAAAGAACTTTTGTGGGAGACAAAAAAATCAGTATAAATTTTTTTTTTGAATTTAATTAAATTAAATAATTTAATTTACCTATCAGTTTTGAAAGTAATCTACGAAATGCTCCATGAATTTTTTTCGTTAGGAAATCTAGTTTCTCTGGAAATTGTAATAAATATTGCTTGACCCCTCTAAATCGTAACTGTATAACCATGCAAGTTATTTTTCTTCTTTTATTCAACACTTTAGCGACTATCCATACACTGTAAAGAATTTTTCTCAATTATTATCTGCCCCCACTGAGTTTTAAACAATAGCCATGAATGGTATCGTTTCATTAGAGTGCCATGATGTAATGGTTAAACAAATCGATAGTTCTGTAGTTCGCGCGGCCTTCCTTTAAAATTTTAAGCGGGTCTTCAAGCGGCGTTCCTTAATCATAACCTCACAACAAGGACATGGCTAGATGGAATGCAAGGAGCATATTGGTAATTTCATCCTTCTAAATAATTAACAACGGTACTCGTGCGACTGTTAAATTCAGTTTTAAATGGTGCGGCGTGGTAGAGAGGTAATACGAGGGTCACGCTGAAAGTTCTTGGATACAGAATAAGTACAAGGTTTTTCAAAAAAACTATTCTGCTTTGTCAACATATTCTCCCCCTACTTCAATACATTCACGCATTCGGTAAAACCACTTGTCAAATTCATGTGACCAGCGTTCTTTTGAATTGTTGCAAATTTCCTCCTCAAATGCAGCGATTACCTCTTCATCGGTGGAGAAATGGCGACCTCGTAGCTTTTCTTTGATCTTAGGGAATAAGAAGTCGCACGAAGCTAGGTCCGGAGGATAAGGTGAGTGAGGCAACAGTTTGACACCCTGTTCAGCAACAATATCGAATGTTCTAGCGGCGCTGTGGGCGGGTGCGTTGTCATGCTGCCATTGAATACCCCGCAGACCAGTCTTTAGACGGCTCTTGTATAGTTATTGGAAGACTACAGAAACACATTTGGTTATATACCATTCAGAAGTAACTGTCCTTTGATTTCCTAAGGCAACCGTTGTGACGTATCCACTTTTGGAAAAAAAAGATGCGACAATTTTATTTCCAACACTTTTGAAACGACGAATTTTCGTTGGAGGCTACTCACTTTCAAAGCACCAAACTAATGACTGCTGTTTAGTTTACTAGTCTACAGTTTTCGGAGTAACAGCAGTGGGTGGTCGACCTGTGCGAGGTTCATCATCGAGTGAGACCCGGCCCCTTTTAAACTTTTATAGTCATAGAAAATGATGGCGCGAAAATCGCGACTACCCGGTTCCATTTTCACGTTATCATTCGGCCAACACTTAGATGCATTCGAAACTGTGGCAAGGCGACTACTGAACGCTGTATAGATTAGGAATATGTAAAGACTTTCAGCGTGTCCCAACCATTAAATATGAAAGCACAGACGCTCCATCAAGAGGTAGGATAATATGAAGATGTGAGAGTTCTTACCTATTTCGGCTGCCGTTTTTCTTAGTTTTTCTTCATTCCTGCTGACAAGGACAACATTCAACCCTTTCCTTGCGAGTTCGAAGGCATATGCTTTACCTATGCCATCTGTTGATCCTGTCACCACTAGAATATAAATAAATATTACAATAGAAAACAGTTCGTTGAAGCAACACTAAGGAGGCGATTATTAAACGCAATGGCCTATCGCACTTCATAAGCGCTGCGAGAGGATGAATGTCTGTTCACATTGAGCTTGAGACTCAGCAAGTTATAACTATCGGGGAACAAAGTCTCATTCCACAATGGCGAGGTTCTATTATACACCAATTTTCTTTGTTCTATAGAGTACTTTAATAAATTTAGTCTTTGCTAGAGGGCGTTGAGTTAACCTACTTGACACCACCCTTTCCAAGGACTCTGCACAGCTCATATCTGCACGTCCCAACACAGCCTCTTATTATCCGTTAACGTGAACGGTTGAGGAAGTGAAGGGTCTAGCACTACAATAAGTTATAATGATTCCATAATACATTATATAAATATGTCTGACAATTTACGACTGGTCTCACAATTTATGTGAGACAGAATCCAGAGGCGTATACAATATGGTAACAGGGGTAGTAGTAGTAGTAGTAGTAATGGGGAGGCAACTCTTGGGAAAGAGGCCACCATTGGCTCTTTTTGCTGATCCCGAAAACCATCAAAACTGAAGCTAACATGCTAATTTCTCTTAGTGTCGAACCTACCAGACCTTCTGATAGAGGTCATGAGGTCAGGTCATTCCGCTGAGTAGCTCTCTTTCCTGTACAACTCCGTTATTCCGAACACCTCTAAGGCCGCGAAAGACTCTCCCAGGAAGTGGAACGACATCTCGTCCTCCTCTCAGCACTTCTGGCAGATTGGATCTTTTACCACTCCTGTGAGTGACAAGTGTCAGGGGGTAACAAGGGTAATTACCCGCCCCCAAAACTTTTGACCAAAAAATCAATCCATTTGTTTATCCCAAAGAATTAAAGGTTCATATCTAAATTTGAGTCACGTGAAAACGTATTGTTAATTCGTTATCTATTCGTATACATTGTGTTTCAAATGAAAATAACATGATGTATTTCTGTTTGAGCATATTTTGTGCACTGATTTCCGTTTCTTCCGTATTTTTGAACTCGAGCAAAATGTATACAATAATAAGTGTGTTTACCTTTCAGGTTGTTACCGTTCTTCATTACTTCGTTGTGACCTCACCATTCCCGATATGGCATACATACAACATGTGCAAACAAAGATTTATTGCCGCGTTTAATTTCGGCAAGCAAAATGTATTTTTGACCTTAAAAATATGTATGTCAAGTGCTATTGATTGCGTATAATATACATACATGTATGTAGTATTTTTGAACAGTATTTCGATATTCAAAGTGCATATATGCATAAGCAATTCACTATATTTTTCAAGGGTTAGCAAATAGTTCATTCAGTATACAGTATTTTTGAGATTAAGAATATATATCAAGCATTACCACATCTGAGACGTTCTCAGAATATTTTTGAGAAACTAAATTTCTGTTTTAACTGATCCAACTGTCAATTTACGAGGCATGAGATCCAGATGTTAGGACCTTCGACTTCGTAAGTTGCCAATTAGCGTCCTCATAGAGGGCTACACTTGGAGATGATTTGATGTTGCTATCACACCCTTGACTGGGTTACGTATATACCAACTGATTGCTCTCTACAGCTAGACCGCCAGGCTATACTGACGAGTCTAGGCTAAAGACGGAATATGCATGTCTATTGCAGGTTTGATGCATAGTGGAGAGCATACACTTAAATTTCTTTTACTTTTTCTTGAAAGCTGCCATACATTCCATAAACTGATCTGATTCAAGGAATACATTTTCAAGTTGAGGAAATTGCATCCAGCTCCAAAACGTATTAAACATGCTTTGCAGCTAACACTGGTTTAAATGAAAATGAGATTTCATTCATTCCTATCAAAACGTAGTAAGACCACTGTAGTTAATAGCGATTCATCAGAAAAATATCTGGTATCACGCTCGAGTGAGCATAACACAGCTTCGAAACCCACCAATCATTGCATTTCATCGATTTTATTACACCTCGAGGAAATCACACACAGCCAAAAGGAAATGCTTTTACTTGCAATCGTCAAAAGTATATGCATTATACGGCAATTAACTACAACGCAGTCAAGGCTGGAACGATATACAATTAATAGTTCAGTGAATTTCGTGGAATTTTGATTTAACGAACTAAAAAGCAGAGATAATGCAGATGCTTGAACTATATCCAAGTTCAAGTGAAGATTTTAAAACCCCAAAATCAGCGTTACACAGAATTCCAAATTGTACGCTTTTTGCACATCTAAACTTAGTGTTAGTAAATATCTGTCTATCAATCTATCTATCTATATTGGGTCAGTCAAGATTTCTGACATTTTTCATAGGAAAACGTTCTTGGGTATAATGGGGGACAGTTAATGATCACTTTTATGTTCGAGATTAACAGCGTTTTCATGGTCAACAATGTTTTTTTGATGGGAACATATATTTTTTTATTGTAGAATCTCAATCTTCTAGAAAAAACATTACTTGTCATATTTTTTCATAACAAGTAGGCATACTCCTCCATGAAAGAAACAGGAATTTAAATAGTGTTGGACTGAAATTCTCACGTGATTTATAAACAATTATTCATTCCTATTTCGATGCTGTCTTGACTGGCCTAACTATGCAGTTTAGTGTGCAATTGCTTCAAGCTTAACACTATGTAATTTTTTTGAATTGCCAGGATATTCATGATTGTTTCTTCGTGTCCGACCTGTCCTTATTTTGAAAATGAAAGTTGATTTCCACGCTAGGCTGATGTTGGAGGTTGATCTCCGATTGAGATACTGCGTAACATAAAATACCTATAATGGATAAATACAAACAATACGTTATGACAAAAATAAATTTATTCAGTTATTTATATGGTCTCGAGCTTTTTTTAATTAATTATATTTTTTTATTTTGTTGTCGTCTCCGTTTTATCTCACTAATATTGAGTTATTTTGTTGAATTTTCAAGGACCTCAAAAGATTGCAAGAACTTAGCTTGAGCCATTTTTTATTTTTTGACGATCATTCCACCGCCACCTAGGCATTTTTCTGAAACAAAAATACTTTTCCGTACATGGTACAATAGTAACAAACAGACAGACACGGACACAGACTGACATAAATGGTGTTTCGTGACATTCATGTAATTTTAAAATATTTTGCGAATACAATGCATTTCAAACAAATATTCTCTTCAGTAACAGTATGTTTTGTGCTTATTTTCTAAATGGGGTTTTGTTAGATACTCACATGCCCATGGTCCATATTTCTTCACTAATGAAATGTCCTCTTCTGGCATGAATAGTGGAGCCAGCAGCGTCTTAGTTACCTCAATCAACTCCCAAAAAATATCCAGAAGAAGGAACAACAGTACAACCGCTCCTATCGCTGTCAGAGGAGCGGTGTATATGCCCCACATTTCCAAAACGCGCCTGCAATGGAATAAAATGATTAAAAATCACGAATACATTTTCTCTCTCAAATTTATGCTGACATGTATGCTACGGAAACTCTGGGAGAGGTTAAATTTCTATTCACATTATACTTGAAACGCTGTAGATTGTAACCATCGTGGAACAAATTCCTCGCTAGCTCATTCCACAACAGCGAGGTTCTCCAGAATAGCCACCTTTGGAACAGGTTCCGGGCAATATGACGAAGATTTAAATATGAATCGAAACGCGTCTCTGGAAGAGCAAGAGTTTTATTTGTGAAACTGTTTGTTAAACACACAATCATTTCATCTGCATGATAGAGGAATTTCGCCAAGTGAGAGCATCTTCAATTTGCATAGTTAAAATAACAATGTTAAATAACTTAATATTTCATAAGCAAATACGTAAAAATTAGTTATTCAATAGTAACATACATTTCCAAATCAGATTAAATTCAGTTTTCATTCAATTTTTAATAAACTTTCATGTTTTAATGATATGTTACACAATGATACAATTTGTAGACACCAGTCCGCGATGTAGTAATCAATATGATGGACAAATCGATAATGGTCAAGGCATAACCCAAGCAATTTTTTGCGACATAAGCTATATGGAAAAAGTTGTTCTTGTTCTTTTTCAGCAAATGGACTTTCTTTTATTTTATTAGGCAGTCTAACAAGCTTCTTCTTTTATAACCTATTAACATATAAGGTTACATGTGTTTTGTCTTCTCCAAAATGTCGCAACTCTTGAAACAACCTATAAAGATTTACGACAAGGCAATAGTCGTCATCCTAACAATAAAATCTTGGATTGTATGTTTCATAACCAACGTATTAGCACAATCGTTCCGTTACTTTCTGCTCCGATGATTCAACTTTCTTCAGAACAAATCAACCAGAAGATTGACAAATAATTTATTAATTTCCACGAATCTTGTAAATTAGTATTGGCTGTTACACAACGACAAGTCTGGTGTGAATATTATGATACGTTTGGAAATTTCAATTATCATACGAAATCGATCCGCCTGGACTGACTTCAGTACCACAAAGTACGAGTCTTTTAATAAAGGTCATGATTTTCGGCCATTCTGCTGAGTAGGTCTCTTCCCTGTCAAACCCTGCTGTGTAGAACACCTCAGCCCTAAGGTCGCTGTATACGGCACACTCGCCCAGGAAGTGGAACGAGGTCTCGTCCTCCTCCCAGCACTACTGATAGATTGGGTCTTTGACCTCTTCTATGAGTGACTGGTGTCTCTTCAATCTGTAGTGACCTGTGTGGATCTCTACCAACAATTGGAGTGAATCCCTCCTCCTGTTCAAAAGCCATCGCTCCCTACGTTTATTGGGGCCTACTGTGAACATCTCGGACTGCTCAAACCATGCTTTCGCCAGTTCCTTTCATGTCCAATCATTTAGGGCATGCTAGTACCCAGCAAGAATTCGGGGCCAATGCATGTGAACCTCAGCGTTATAGAAAAGTTTGTTCCCCAATGATTACATTCTACATTTCTTCAAAGTCAATGCGAATAGACATTTATCCACTCGTAGCGCTTTAGGAGCGCAATAGGCCTTGCGAGATGGTATATATAAAAAACTATAAGATTCTAGATTCTGAGAGTTTATATGGAATAATTTGTATTTAAATCATCAAAGCCATGCAAGGTACAAATTGTATTGTTTATATGACGACTCAATGATAATAATAATGTATGTATATATGTATGTAGGTTACATACTCTCAAGTAACAGTCAGCCGTTGTTAAAGTCATTTACCTTGGTATATATTTTGGTAGTTTGAATATTATGTTTTATTATCTGTTCATTACAAAGATCCATCTTCGTCTTCTGACGTGTTACGAGAAAATGACATTTAATTACAGTCACATGTTTCGGCAGATAGCTGCGAGAGGGAAAAATATACATTCACATTGACCTTAAACCGTTGCAGATTGTAACCATCGGGAAACAAGTTCCCACCGCCCCATCCCCATCCCACTGCGCCGAGTTTCTCCAAAAGACCGACTTGTTCGAGGCGTGGTAAGCTCGAAAAATGCGTTTGTATGTGGGCGCTATTCATAGTATACAATATCATTAATTTCACTTGCCTGACTTCATCTTGATGACAGTTTATTCTCCTACACCTCAGTGTTATGTATGAGTTATGTAACAACTGCGAATCATATGCAAAGTCGCATAGAGAAAGTTGTTAGTTATTAGCATACACAACAATGATAATTGTCCTTTTGTCATACGGACCATGTTGATTGGATTTTCCATAACGGCGGAGACCAACAAGACGTTATTAAGAATGTGTCGCAATGACGGGTAATTTGTTGTAGTTTGTTAAATTACACGTTGTATTACAGTTGATGAAAAAATATTTAACATATTTACATTGTTTGTTGTAATAAGAGTATATTAATCGTAATGCTAACTTGGGAAAAAGGGGGTCATCTTCTTATACGAGAGTCACACTGAAAGATATTCCTAATCTATACAAGTTTAAACAAGTTTGAGCACGCAGTTATTTTGTCAAAAGTTGTAAGTGCTTACACGCAAAGGCAGCGTTTGAATCGTTCAGTAGTTGCCTTGTCACGGTCTCGAATGCATCTGTTGAGTTTTAACGTGAAAATGGAACCGGGTAGTCGCGATTTCCGAGCCATGACTTTGTATGAGTATAAAAAGGGACTAAAACAAGCAGAATGTCACCCAAAATTATTGAGTTGCTTTGGGAACTCTGCCCCTTCTAGGGCTACAGTTTTTGATTGGTTGGCTGAGATTAAAAGCGGCCGGGTCTCACTCGATGATGAACCTCGCACAGGTTGACCGCCCTTTGCCTTGTATGTAGGGGAGAATATGTTGAAAAAACAGAATAAAGTTTTAAAAAAGAAACCTTGTAGTTTTTCTGTATCAAAAAACTTTCAGCGTGACCCTTGTAGTCGCGCAATGAATATTTCTCAGGAGGCTGTGTTAGAATTTGATGAAATGGCGTTGAGCAGTTTGACACTGTACTTCCGAAATGGTTTCAGTTTAGAAATAAAGATGTAATGCTTTTTCGTGAGTATCACAAAGATTCTTCACCCTATATGCCCCAAAGCTTTTTTAGAATACAGTATAAGGTACCTTTCTGAGGAAACAAGAAGGTATAAGGAGAAGAAGAAGTAGAAGATGAACAATAAGAAGATGAAGAAACATAAGAAGGAGGAGGAAGCGCAAAGAAGATAAGCAATAAAAAGATGAAGAAAGAGAAGGAGGAAGCGCAGAAGAAGTTGAGGAGGAAGAAGAAGAATAGTAGGAGGAAGAAGAAGAAGAATAGTAAAAGAATATTTTAGGAGATCTAAGAGCCGCGTAAAGCAAGTATCGTAACCGGAAAGTCAATGCACTTTACCGGCAGCGCAGCGGTTTAATGGCGACCTTGATCGTCGTAAAAATCGCTACGAGAGTATTTGTCTATTAAATGTGTCAGCCAAGTGATTTCTCTTAGTTAAACAGACGCTGAGGCAATTAATTAGCGGATTGGACGACTGTACTAGCGACCTGCTCGAATGCAATCATTGATGATACTGACCTGAATTGCTGCATGTAATCGTTAATTATTACAGCGTGAAATTCAACGCATTTTCGTTGTTCTTTGATAATATGATGTACAGAGGTGTAATTTGTTTAATTATTAGATTATTCTGACCTTCACTACCGGTACTGGCATATCCGAAGTATTTAGCTGTTGGCAATCCTAGCAACGAGATTGAGATTATGTTAATAATAATATAGCGTGTGTCCGTAGAAAGAATGCAGCAAGTTCCATTTAGTTTTGATATTCCTCTGAAAATGCCAACATAGGTAGTTGGCGAAAGACCTGTCGGATTTATAAAAAAATAGTTTTATGAGTGGTGAATCTGTATAATGTTTGACGTTTCTGCTTCTTAATATATCTTGTCTAGTCTCTAACGTTGGTGAATTTCTCGATCCTGCACATATTTAAATGATTGGTCCACAGTGCGTATACTTGTTCAGTCGCGAGTGTTTTTCTGCCATGATCTTGTTTATTACCAACTCTTCTTCTTTAACTTTGACTTCTCCACATAATTTTATCGACAATATTTAATGTTAAGAATCCTAGATCATTTCAATCGGATATTACGGAAATAAGATGGTTTTGGCCTCCAAGTGCGGCATTGGCCTATACATCAAAGCAATACTTCTCAAATCATAAAATTGTTGGATAAGCCTTGACATTTATTTAATGTACCATAGAGTGGCGTAGATTAGACAACTGCTGATAATAAATAGTTTTTTAATCGTCCATGGTACAACGAAAATGTTACACAATTATAAACATGGTACTATTCAATGGGAAGTGCAATAAATATTATTGGCAACGTAAACAGTAATTTGTTTTGGATTGTTAACAAATTATTAGAGGACAATGGTGATTTGGTAAAGATTATAAGTACTGCATTAACCATTTCGTTTATATGGGGACAACTGTGAATATACTGGAAAAACAGACGCAAGGAGGCTTTGAATACAATGACTACAATTATTTTATCCTCAGTAGTAGTATTAATCGTCGTGTTACAGGGTCTGAGGTATTCATTCTATACAAACCTCATGTTTATTTATAGATAACCTCTCTCAAAGGCGCATAGCCTATAGCGCTCCATAAGCGCTGCGAGAGGATACATATCTATTAACATCGACCTTAAAACGCTGTAGATTATAACCACCAAAGAACAAACATAGCTCAAAATTCGTTCTTTTAGAAAACCTCAAGCTGAAGATAGTTCAGCTCAATGAATTAATACGTGTCTGCTTCATAACTGTTGTTTTTTTCAAAAGTAGTAGAAATACTATCAAACCTACTCAGTCAGCTACTTACATTCTGAGGCCAGAATCACTACTATTTTGTTCAAGAATCCATGATAATATACCGCTTTCTACAACTGGAGGCAATCTGGACACCAATCACTACAGCACTCTATCTTACGCCGCTCTTGAATTGATATTTTACCGAAAGTGCAAAAGTTGGCTACTTAAGAATAACTACATTATTATTTCCTAATTACCCCATAATGAGTGTTTCAGCGCAGTCTGAAGATCCATTATTATATTAATAATGCTTGTCATGCTTGCCATTTCGTCCGTGAATCTAAACAGACGTCTTTTGATACAGCAATATCACTACAATCTCACTGCATGTCTGTCATTCTGCTCGTTGTTTCCCTTTGAGCGTTTTTTAAGAAAAAGTTGGTAGAATGGTATCATTTGTACTCCACTTATCACTATTAGTTTTGTAATAGTAGTTACATCAGTGGAGTGGCGCAGCCTGGCAAGTAGACCACTTTTGGCCCTTTCTCCCCACACCACCTGGTGGTTCCTGATCAGCAGCCACAGCTCCCAACAATCCCTTGCCAGGGCCTGATATGAACCTCTTGGTCTGCATGCAGTCATCTGCCTCCAACCATGATTTCGCCAGTTTGCTCTATTCCAAATCGTTTAAGGCAATACCAACCTAGCGTTTACCCAGCATGGGTTCGAAGCCAATGCATGGGCTCCAATCCACACATAATCCTTCCTTTTTTTCATGCAATGTCTACTGATTCTAGCCGGACAACATTCTTTGAGGAATCGAAGAGGGGTTATAAACATTGTGCTATCTACTACTATTCGTCATGTCTTGTCAGGGCGGTCCGTGGGACCTTTGCCCTTGAGTCGCTAGGTCAGTTTATGTGATGTCGGGTCTGGAAAACAAGGAACTGGTCATTCTCAGTGTAAAACATAAATAAGGCATCTTTTTTGATAGATAACCTCACGCAAAGGAGGATAGCCTATCGCGCTTCATAAGCACTGTGCAAGGATAAATGTCTATTCACATTGACGTTGAAACGCTGTAGATTGTAACCATTGGAGAATCAAGTTCCTGGTAGCACATTCCACAATGCAGGATTAGTCTTTGTACCACTGTACCTAGAGTCGGGTTTGAGTTGCAGTATATGTGACCATGTATCAATTAGCGTACTTTCAACTTTTACTTCTCACGGCCCACGCATTAGCGAAGGGAAGTACCGTAATTGATTAATAAATAAAATATGTGTGCAGTTAAATTAGCTATTGCGAAATCAGAAATGAACATATGGCGAATTGCGATGCAGTTGGTAAAGCCAGATTGGCTAAAACGCATTGCTTCAGCGTTTTAGAATGCTCTCTATGTCTATTATGATATTATCAGTAATGGAAGGAAATGTATTCAACATGATTAACCCAAAATGAACATAGAAGGTGTTGAAACCAGTTGGATTAATGGAAAAAGATTATAGGTAAAAAACAAAAAAGACGTTTCGAGATTAAACTGTACTAAAAAGTAATTATTGACTCAATGATCTTTATTTTTCAATAATTATTACAATTGTGCTTCGAAAAATGGAGAAGCTCTCAATTCGGTTTTATTTTTTATGTTTGTCAGCTTAGAACTCCGTCATTCATAAACCTATTTGGAAAATTCTTGTTGCTTTCAAAATCCGGTTCTGCTGATAAGACTTGGACTGCTTGTGGATTGATAGATATCCCTTACGACATCTGTCAATAAGGCCGTCGAAGTATTAGGACCTTGACTCCCTAAGTTGCCAATGGGCAGCGCCACAGTACGCGCCGCTCGGAGGTGAGTGTTGATGTTGCTATCACACTTTTGACTGGGTTACGTAAATACCACCCCATTGCTCCCTTAAATTAGACTGCCGTGATATATTGGCGAGTCTAGGCTAAAGACGAAACACGCATGCCTATAGCAGGTCTGGTGCATAGTGGAGAGCATACACTTGATATCAGTTTTCAGTTTCTGATGTAAATAAGCCGAGATAATGGTAAATCGTAAAAGTGTTTACGAAGAAAAATGGATGTCACTGTAAATCAGTTCACCCTTGTTGACAGATGTCATGAGAGACATCTGTCGCCGCTTCAAGGTAGTCCAGGTATTAGAACCTTTGACTTCGTAAGTTGCCAATGGGCGTCCCAATAGAGGGCGCGACTTGGAGATGAGTTAATGTTGCCATAAATTGAAGTCTGAAAGATTGAAATCAATTAATTCAAACGTGAAGATGAGTTTTCCGGTTTATTGATTGAACAGCCAGGCATAACGCCGATTTAAACATTCGTTTACAATATTGATCAATACACGTATTACACAGGAACTGAAAGTAAGTATTGCAGTGCCAATTTATAGAAATTATGACATGTTATTAATTGGTTTGTGGCTTATGTCATCTGTACAATATTTCCTAACTTCGATTCTATGGATTCGGTTTTACCATATTTGAAATGGAAAGAAGTAGAGAGATTATTGAATCTTGCTGCATTGCTGGCATATTGCGGTTGAGCTGTTGCGAATTGCAAAGGTGAGATTCCTGTTTGTAATGCATGATAAGTTATTCTATAGAATACCGATATATGGCGGCCAATTTTTTCTTTATAATTATCAATTTTATTGATTTAGTCTCGCTTATGGATTAAAGTGAATATCCAAGAAAAATCTGTCATGGCATTTTCAGAGTGTTCCACACTTGGCTCACGGGAAAGTTTGATTGAAAATATACGTATCAGTCACGGGTCACTAGATGATGAACCAAGATCAAGCTGTACAGGTGGGAAGTTCGTTGGAAGGTAGAATTGCGTGGGGGAATATACTTTCCATAGCTGAACGGTAAAGCATCCGGATAGAATGCAGGAGGCTGTGAGTTCGATCCCCTCTGGCGACAATTTTTTTTTCTAATTATTAGTACCGATATTTTTGATGGTGGTGAAGTTTATTGATATACAGGGTCCGCCATATGACGAGCTGTCTATATACCTACAAACAATCTAGAATTCTTATTTCAGATAGAGAATCTCATATATTAACCCATTATTCAAATAGGTATATAATAGATTTGACACATACTCTTATTGACATAACAGGTCTGAGGTACTTCATTCTTGAGTTATTCTTTGAAATTAAACATAACTTTCTGAGATCCAAGCTAATCATTCCAAACATTTTATGGAACTTAGAACTGTTCTTATTTGAAATTGAAAAATTATTATTGATTATGTCTAAATCATTTATAATTTCAAAAGTTACAAAAATCAGAAGGTTTCAAATATTTCCATAATTTCAAATATTTCCAAAACTTTCTTATTAGATCAGTCAAATCTTCAATAAGCCGTTCTTTTGGAGATCCTCGGCGTTGTGGAATGAGCTACAGGGGATTTTGTTCCCCGATGGTTACAATATACAGCGTTTGAAGGCCAATGCGAATAGACAATCATCACCTCGCAGCGCTTATGGAGCGTGATAGACTGTCTGCCTTTGCCTGATGTTATCTAGTAACAAAAACGCCTATTCGCATGACAAGTGAAAACTAGCTAACTAAAAAGTGTAAAATGACGTCTATATGCGTTTGAATGCGGATAAAAAATGTAAACATATTATAATCTATACGGGTTGCCTGACCTCAAACATTAGTATTCTGATTTCCTCTAATAATAGATATGCAAATATGCATATCAATCGTCACTCTGAGTGCATGTGAACAACAGTTTTACTTCCCACGACGATGGGCGGGAAAGTATTGGAGTCGCGGAAAGTTTCGAATTCGAGAAATATCTCAATATACGAGTAGCAATAGCCTTTTCTTCATGTCTCATGACATATGCATCACGAAAGACCAAATCAATCAATTTCATCGGTTGCATGGTTATCCGTCTGTCTATCTGTCTGTCTGGTAGTTCTTGGCCCATTTATACCTGGGATAGTCGGATTTTGATCAATTGTTAAAACTACATCATTGCGATGGTAAAGACCGATAAGCTTTTGAAAATTGTTGCAGTGGCGGCGGAATAATCGTCAAAAAACAAGAAATTAATATACAAAAAATGCTCAATATTCGTTTTACGCCGTTTCTAAGACCTCCAATTATTTTTCAAAAATGTCAAAAATTGGGGAGGTGGGTCTTGAGGGCGAAAAATTTTAACATTCGTAAAATATGCATTTTTGACTCCTGCAATATAGATAAGCAATTCGAACATATGCCTTCAAAACAGGGAGATTATATGATGTATTTCAATAGCTGTCGACATAAAATTGAAAAATACATCAGAATAATGAAGATAGCCGATTTTCAATATTAAAAATTTTTCAACAAATTTAAGTCATTGTATTTCAGGATGTAGGTAGATAACTATTTTTCTAAAAGGGGCTAGGCTTTTCTATTCCTCTTTTAGCGATTTTTGCTACAAATATCGTATTTGAGCGAAGCGCATTAAGTCCAGAAAAAAAGATTTTTCGCTTGGCTTACACACATACATTTAATTTTTATTTTTTATTTTTATTAATCAAATTATAAGTTTTAAGCCTTACTTATCTAAAAAAAAAGTACAATTAACTATTTTAAACAAAACGCAATGAATACAAATGAGAATTAAGCAAATTGGGATAAATCCACATTAGATAAAGAAAATGCTGGTTGAGCAAAATGAAATAAACTCATTAAAAGATATACATATTATGTGAAAATCGTTAATTTATTATAGTTTAAATACTTCTCTCTAAAACCATTATTAGAATCATTGTGCACTGGATAAAAATTGTAGTTTCTTTTTACCTCCTCTCACCAGTTTTTTAAGTTTTACTCGAAACAGCATATTACAGTTTCAACACATTTTGGATAGTTGCTCCTGATTTCAAATCATCATTCATAAGATTGCGTAGTATCACAAACTGAGGCTAAAATAATCCTAATCAATGCCGGGGGATTTGAAAGGATAGACGGATAGCATAATGACATCAAACAACAAAACCATGTATCCGTAGTTTTGAATTTTAAACAAATCTATAACTATATTATGATTATGTGATACTAAAACGATAACTGAATGTTATCTAATGTAACGTTCCAAGCATATACTCGTATATCATCGACAACCAAAAACTGATAAACTGATGTACGGTAATACTTACCAAACGCAGGCGTCCAACTTTTGTTATTCCAATATCCCGGGATTAGCATGCATATTTCTAGCCAGCGCGAGCCACTCTGACTGTCGAACAGTTCACGATTGTGAGCCGCTATCAAGAGTGCTACAATTCGGCATGATAAGCCCCCACCGACGCTTAAATCCGCGACGCCCGTTTTTTTTCGGTGCCAGTACAGAGCGTTGAATGCTGTGTGCGATATCGAGTATCCTCGAACAGGGACCGGCATGCAATTGTTTCTTCTGCTTAACCCACCACAGCCAACTTTGTGAAAGTTTCGGGGTCGGCACTGGGAGAGGTATTATTATTGGAGGCTCTTGGATACCTGAACGCTATGATCGATTCTTAACACGATTCTTCGGATGTATGTATGTTTGTAACGGAATATTTGAAAGCTGCAATAGTTTAATAGGTTTGTGCCATTATTGCTATCCATTTTCAGGTTCTTTATGATAAAAATTATTTTCAAAGCTCAAATATCAGGATATATGGTAAATTAAATGAGGTGACGGCCACACCATGCTGTGAATGTATGTACGAGGGTCACGCTGGAAGTCTTTAGATATTCCTAATCTATAGAAGTTTGAACAAGGTTGAGCACGCAGCTATTTTGTCTAAAGTTGTAAGTGCTTACACGCAAAGGCAGCGTTTGAATCGTTCAGTAGTTGCATTGCCACGGTGTCGAATGCATCTAAGTGCCGAATTTTAACGTGAAAATAAAACCGAGTAGTAGCGATTTTCGAGCCATGATTTTGTATGACTATAAAAAGGGACTAAAACAAGCGGAATATCACGAAAGTTCAGTTAGTTGCTTTGGAGACTCTGCCCCTTCTAGGGCTACAGTTTTCAATTGGTTTGCTGAGTGTGAGAAGGGCCGGGTCTCACTCGATGATGCACCTCGCACAGGTCGACCGCCCACTGCTGTAGAATCTGTGCAAAATATGGTAAAAAAAGATCGACATATAACCTACACCGAGATTGAGGCTTCTCTGGGGATTGGATCGGCAGCGGTCCGAACCATCATTCATGATCACCTTCGCTTAAGAAAGCGGTGTTCCAGATGGGTGCCACATTTGTTGACCAGTGAGCAAAAAGCAACAAGAGTTTATTGGGCTTGGTTTATGCTTGAAAAAATTGATAATGGGCACATTAAAAACAGTTTTAATATCGTAACCGGGGATAAAACAGGATCATATCATTATGATCCCGAAACTAAACAGCAGTCATTAGTTTGGTGCTTCGAAAGTGAGCAGCCTCCAACGAAAATTCGTCGTTCCAAGAGTGTTGGAAAGAAAATGGTCGCATCTTTTGTTCTAAAAGTGGATACATCACAACGGTAGCCTTGGAAAATCAAAGGACAGTTACTTCTGAATGGTATATAACCAAATGTGTTCCTGTAGTCTTCCAAGAACTATGCAAGAGCCGTCCAAAGTCTGGAATGCGTGATATTCAATGGCACCATGACAACGCACCGGCCCACAGCGCCGCTAGAACACTTGATTTTTTTTGCTGAACAGGGTGTCAAACTGTTTCCTCATCCACCTTATTTTCCGGACCTAGCTCCGTGCAACTTCTTCTTATTCCCTAAGATCAAAGAATAGTTACAAAGTCGCCATTTTTCCACCGATGAAGAGGCAATCGCTGCATTTGAGGATGAAATTAGCAACCTTTCAAAAGAACGTTGGTCACAAGAATTTTACAAGTGATTTTACCGAATGCGTAAATGTATTGAGATAGAGGGAGAATATGTTGAAAAAACTGAACAGTATTTTTTAGAAACCTTGTAGTTTTTCTGTATCTAAAAACTTTCAGCGCCAGTCTATACTGACGAGTCTAGGCTAAAGACGAAACATGCGTTTCTATAGCAGGTCTGATGCATAAAACCATCGTTCAGCATCAATCAGGCCTTAAATTTGCCACCATTTCCATGGCATTCCAGCGTACAGATTTTGTATTGAAGAGCACAAACATGCTGATTGTACCTTTTAATTACACTTCCCCTCCTATTATCTCCGAACTCATTAAACCAAGTTTACAAGAATGGCCTCGTCGTTAATGCACTTTCCACTTCTTGTAAGCTCGCTTCACTTCATCGTTTTGTGCGCAGTATATTTTCAGGGATCTCGTTACTTCTGCAAAATTAGGCAATCTTCTTTTAACGCGACATTGGCTATGTGAAGCAGACACACTTGAAGTAACACCGGTTTTTTAAATGCATGTGTGATTCTTTTGCTTACTTGGAGACGAGACATAATGCAGAATGGCAATTACAGGGTTATCACAAAATTAGATTGCAAACTACGCCCTTTTCAACAGACCGTCTATGCGAAGCATGTCCACTGAGTGCCTGCTTAGCTCAGTTGGATAGAGGGTTTGACCGGCAAGAAGTGTGCGTGTCGAATTTCGAGGTAGTTTTTTAATATGTTTTATAGGATTTATGATATTCCTTCATAAAAAATTATAAGATCCATTGGAAAACGCAGATTCGAAACGGCTTGTATGTCACTCTCAGGCAGTACTTCAGTCTATTGTTTTGTCAAACGATACGTAATGAGATTTATTTCATTTATAGCATAGAAAGCAGTATCAACGGCCTCATTATGTAATTTATCTACCTCATCTCTTGTAGTCGTGACTTGCACCTAATGACCTTTTGTCTTCTTGCATAGGTTTAAATGGGTCACATATTATGTACTAGCAATGCGATCTTCGGGTGTGTCTGCTTCTAGTAGTTAATAGTCTGCGCAAAGCCAATTCAATGTGCAAACCATTTGAATTTAAAATACTAGGCGTGGGCTATACGAATCTTTACAGGGAGTCGTATGATACGAATCCTTCTCATAAAAAGATTCGTATATTTTGTATCACTGTCACATGCATGGTTCGTCTTTAGCCTAGACTCGTCAGTATAGCCTAGCTGTCTAACTGTAGAGAGCAATCGGGTGGCATATACGTAACCCAGTCAAGGGTGTGATAGCAACATCAACTCATCTCCAAGTGTCGCCCATTGGCAAAGTGTAGGCTAGAGACAAGACATGCATTTCTATAGCAGGTCTGATGTATGGTGGAGAGCATACACTTATTATCAGTTATCACCTTCTGATGTGAATGAGGCGAGATAATGATACATCGTAAAAGTGTTTACGAAGAACCAGAAATGTCGCTGTAAGTCAGTTTACACTTGTTGATAGATGTCGTAATGGACATCTGTTCCCGCTTCAAGTCAGTCCTTTGACTTCGTAAGTTGCCAATCGGCGTTCCCATAGAGGGCGATACTTGGTTGATGTTGCTATCACACCCTTGACTGGGTTACGTATATGCGACCCGATTGTTACTACTGTTAGACCGCCAGGCTATACCAACGAGTCTAGTTTAAACATGCATGTCTATAGCAGATCTGAAGCATAGTGTGGAGCATATACTTAAACAAAATTATAATACAGTTTTAAAAATGAAATGCACGCTTTCTTAGCAAACTGCCCTGAAGAGTTATAAATAATTTTCTATTATTATGAATTTGTTGCTAATTTCATTGTAAAAACAAGAGGGATCCTTAACCGGTATAAATCCCTTCGGAAGTCAAGAAAAGTATCTGTTCAAAAGAAACTATGATCCAATTCTTATTTATTTACTTTAATAGACATCACGTATAGTGGAAAATGTACTATTCAGTCTCCTAAAAAACTATCGATTTTTTTAAACAGCCTATTACTAACGTAATTCGTTAAAACGACATATCAAATATGTTCCTTACTTCACTATAACCTTGAACGTCAAAAACTGAAGTAGCAACATGGATACGAATTACAACCCAATATTCGTTAGTATTATTCGCCTGAACATTCTAGTACATAGTGTTATCTCCCCCTAATTACCATCATCACAGTCTCCGTTCTTTTCCTAATCCCTGTTTAACATTCAAAGCGTAGAAGTAACAAACAAACGAATCAGTATATTTTGGCTAATCTCGCGCTTGCAGATATACCCAGGAAGATTGTAAAAGCTAATGTTTTTATCTGACTTTTGATCCTTTTGGTGCCATTACCAGTAAGAGCTTTGTGTTTTGTTTGTTTTGCAACAATATTTTTACTCCCCGAGCAAATGGGCGAGTAAGTATCGTAATCTCAAAAAATTTCGAATTCGAGATACTATTAAGTGTATGTTCTCCACTAAGCATCAGACTTGCTATAGATATGTTTCGTCTTTAGCCTAGACTCGTCAGTATAGCCTGGCGATCTAACAAAGCACTTGGGTGGTTTATTATACGTAATTAAGTCGAGGGTGGGATAGCAATACTTGGAGATGAGTGACGATATATTATGTTGCATAACATAAGTAATATATCACAAAAAAGTAATTATCTCTATCGGTGTGTCTGCACTTTCTCCAGTAAAGCTTGACTACTCTGTAACTCGGAGATTTCTTTTCGGATTTTTATGAAACTTTGACATTTGGTTACTAGTGGGGACAAGGAGCAAAATACTTAGTGGTTTGGTTCAGTGGCGGCGGAGATAAAGAACGCCCCATCCTATGATCAATGTACTTTTTGATTGACATATTGCAGGCAAATGCATGAACCGAAACTATATGGCTAAGGAGTGCGGTCGATTCCCGAAAAATCGAATTTTCCCTTACCCCCTACCAGCACCCCCCCCCCTATTTTTTTGGAAGATGATCATACCCCTCAGAAAAATCCAAAAATGTTATATAAGTTTGAGCATTATCCTTCGTTTTTTCACAATCCTACTGACCAGATTTTCGAAAACCACAAAGGTAAGGGGTTGGGGGGGGGAGGGGGTGAATCTGATTCATGCATGATCAAATTTCAATCCGGCTTATGAGTGGGATGTAAAAATGGGCCGAATAACCGAAAAAAAAATTACAAAAGTAGGCAAGAACAATACGTCGTGTAGTCAGATCGCTGTGCTTACTCACTGTAGTGCGATCAGTAGGTTGATCCTCTATTCTAGAGAATCGGTGCGCGGTGTGGCCAAGCTTGCGCTATATGGATTCGATAAGCGCACCAGGTCGTGCGTCTGAGGCAATGGGCTGTTTCCCATAATTGTTCTCTCTCCCAGTTGATAACAATCTATTTGACTCCATTTCAATTACCGCGCCTATTCAAAGCAACAAGATAATATAATACTTTTGTGTCACATTGTACCTTTCCTGAGTCACATGGCTGAACGGTTGATCTCCGTGTAGTTCTCTAACTAATGACAGCGATTAACGTTAACGGCACCGCTGCGGTTGGATCGCAGAAGGCGACGAACGCCATTCCCGCCAATTGTTCCAAAGCCGTCTATACCAATATATCGAAAGACGGACGTGCAGTGGCCATGAGGCCGGCGTTTAACATAGGCCCAGTCGCCAATGTTTTTCGTAGGAAAAGGTTTAAATGAAAGATCATAATACTGTTTGCGTGATAAAAATATCCATTTTAGGAAACAGGAAGCAAATGCAAAAATTGGGAATCGTACAGGTACAGAATGCCAAAAAGGAAGCGGCGTGAGGTCGGGGCGCGTCCTGTCACCGTTACTGTTTGATTTATATCCTGGCAAATCCTTCAAGGAAGCTCAAGAGGATCCCGTGAACTGATATATAATATCTGGTAGAGCTTAGATATGCTCTTCACTATTCTAGACACATTTATGTTTCGTCCTTAGCCTAGACTCGTCAGTATAGTCTAACTGTAGAGTGCAATCGGTGGTATATACGTAACTCAGTCAGGGGTGTGATAGCAACATCTACTCATCTCCAGGTGTTGGGACCTTTGACTTCGTAAGTTGCCAATGGGCGTCCCCATAGAGGGCGACACTTAGAGATGAGTTGACAGTTTAGGTATGCTTATATCAGGTCTCAACCCCGCTATGGCTGTGATATAGTTCATTTTCCTGGGAAGCTAGAGGCCTACAATTTGTGTCCAAATAACAATTGAGAGGTGTTGAAATAGTTTAGGGGATGGTAGGCCGATTTTTTAGATTTAAAAATAAAATCAGAATTTCCACTCACTCCTTAATTGTGTCCTCAAATGCCGATTGCATGCAAACTGTTATTTCCCATTGCACATGGATAATTCTTGGTAATCACGTGTTTAGCAATCTATAAAAAATATCTTTGTTTCAGTTGCATTGATCACCCACTCATTTGTAACAACGTATGCAATTTTTATTAATTAAGGTGCAATTAGGCTTAGCGAAGTATTTACGGTTGTTCAAAATTATTAAATCCGGATGAAATTTATAGCTGAATCTATGATTTGGTTAATATTTTAATTAACACTATATTCGCTCCTAGATTTTATATTTCACAAGCATTAAGTACCGATGATAATGAAATAATTTAGATTTTTTAATAAACCAAAAAATGACTATCAACTCATCGCCAAGTGTCGCCCTCTATCGGGACGCCCATTGGCTCCTTACGAAGTCAAAGGCCCAACACCTGTACTGCCTTGAATCGGCATCAGATGTCGCTTACGACATCTGTCAACAAGGGTGAACACTGGTAAACACTATTATTTACTATTAAATACTATGAACTGTTATCTCGCTTGATGAGTTGATGTTGCGATCCCACCTTGAACTGACAGTTAGACCGCAGGCTATACTGACGAGTCTAGGCTAAAGACAAAACATGCATGTCTACAGCAGATCTGATGCACAGTGGAAAACTTACACTTCTGTACTGATGATACAGTTTTAAAAATGAAATACACGCTTTCTTAGCAAACTGGGCTGAACAGTAAAAAATAATTTTCTATTATTAAGAATTTGTTGCTAATTTCATTGTAAAAATGCGTGGGATGTTCAACTGGTATAAATATTTAATTAGTAGCTAGTTGTATGGGAGCATTAGTATAATAATCCCCCCCCGCTTTTGGACAATGAAATCAACAACAAAATCTTAATAATTGACAACTGTCATGATTTCAGTAGGCTCTGAATATGTTGGAAAAGGACATATTTTTTTTATTTTTCCAAAATACTTTTCCCGCATCAAAAACATTTATATTTGAAGTAGTCAAAAATGAGAATTTATGTTCAAAAACTCAAAGATATTCCTAATACTTATTTTTTCCCATAACTTACCAGTTCACCTGAAGACGATTGAAGATAGTATATCAATCGAAACGTTGTGATACTCAAAACATTTTATAGACAATGGAAGTCCGAAATCAAACTTTTGAAAAATCCTCTTCGTCTACAAGTTTCTAGCAACAACTTACCATATCTACTGCAAATTCCTTTGATTTCTGATAAAGTAAAAAAATATTACACAATGTAAGACTTCATACTGATTGGTATTTATTTTAAACAAATTCATAACATGTCCAAGAACCGTACCCAAATACCTTTCAATGAGTCCTTTATACTACATTATTGATATTCCGAATGCATATATTTTATTCATCAGATGCAAAGCTTTACATGTATCGCCACAGTGAATCTAGAAGAAAAATATGCAAAATGTGGTATTAGCTTTACGCTAACATCAGTGAAGCAATTCGACAAATTGTAATTCCAAATAACATCAGGTTGAATCAGCTGATTCAATAAGTGACATAGATTTTCGTGATGTAAACAACATAAAACATTTAAAAAGCACGTTACTTCAAGTTAGAAAATGTTGACTTCTCTGCCTTACACTTGGGAAATAAAATATAAGATTTCCACAAGTCTAACACTCTAACTGTTGTGATGATGCCTACACTGAAAATGAGCTGCTGCTATAATAAAAAAAAATGCAGGAATCTTTATCAGTCAAAGTGAGAGTGACGTAGACCCAGAGGCGGTGGGCAGTATGAGAGGAACCGCATTCAGGGTGTTTTTGAAGATAACCTCACGAAGCCACCCTACTTTGATATTCTAGACTGTAGAGGTCATTTCTAAGGTCAGGGGCATCCACTCGATGTATTGCTCGTTTCTTAATTTTGTCCAGAAGCTTCAAGGAGTGCTTTGAAGTACATCCCCACACATGCGGATAGTACTCTAGCGAAGGTCTGATCTGGACGTATTTGATCCAGATTTCGCACAATTCGTGGTCGTACAGCAAGAGGGGCTTTTTAGAATGGACAGATAACTGGAAAAAGCCGGTGGAGATGCAAAGAAAAGACTCACAGGTCTATAGTTGCTAGACACGTTTCTGTTTGTTTCTGTGGATCGGCAAAAAGGGCCAAAAGTGGCCTACTTGCCAAGTTTTCACTCCCCATTACTACTACAACTACTGCTACTACTTGCTTTGGATATCGCCTATTTCAGCGAGAAAAATGAAAAAGATGAATCCTGAGACTTCATTTCCTCAAGACGCCAGAATAGATCGAAGCAGCGCCACAAACTCTGGTCACGAAGACGTGGTATATGGCGGCTTGGAGACATCAGCCGGCTGAGAAATGTAATGCGGGGAATCCCTGGCTTTAAATTTACGTATATGTAGTCCGGCCCTATTACAAAGGAGTTAGTGAAATTTAGTGTGGCACGCCTAAGTAGATTCGGGAAACACCGTCGCAGGGTTTATTAGAATAAGCGGCTGTGCGAGGGATTAAGGTTATATGCAAGGCATAATAGTACGGTCAAATCGCAATTGAGGTGAGTCTGCCATCAAACCCATTTTCTGCAGAGCCTGCAGATAAACTGATAGTGTAATAGGTCTACAAAGCCTCAAATTTAAGAATAGTTCAGTTTTTACCAAATTTAAACCTAAGTTGAGCCGCTGACCACGGTAATACGATTTCAGTGGAGCATTTTTATAGTTTTTCCGTAATTGCTAATGCATTGATCCATAGATTTGCACCAATAACTAATTTTATATAAAATAAACACGCGATTAAACTTTTCACGTTACTGCGAAGTCGCTTTACAACACCGACATTTTTCTATCCAAAGAGAAAGTAGAACACGTTTATATGTCACGACAAAATGTGGCAACACTGTCCTCTGTAGGTGCGGCCACGCCCGGCGATACCTAATTCTGATGATGGGAAGGGATCTAGAGCACCTTTTTTCGAAAACTTCCTTTCCCCAAATCGACGTGTGAACCGTACAATCTCCGACATTGCGTGATAATATTTCCGAAAAACAACAGCAACTGTCAAAGATGGCGGCTATCTTGGCCAGAGTGTTTATAGTATAGGCGTGAGTGAGACAGCAAAGAAGTCATAAGTAATAAGGGAATGCAATATTTTCGCTTCATGCGGCGTTGTACCGATTTTAAAATAATGACGATTCACTAGCGTGGCCAGTGGAAGAACTACCTTATTTTTTTGTTCCGCAATAAAGATTTAGGAATCAAGTGTCGCCCTCTATGGGAACACCGATTGTCTCTCACGACATCTGTCAACAGGGTGAACTGATTTACAGAACATAGTAGAGAGCATACACTTATAATGTTTGTTGATTACCTTAGATTTTAAATCACTTACTGTAGTATCTAATTTTATATTGGATTTTTATTGAACTGCTGTCCGGTGATAAACAAATAAATAATCATGTGAAGCTCATTTGACTGGACTACAAGATGACGGGGTGTAGGGAGAGAAGACTTAATGGGCGGCAGGCACTATGTTACAGGCCAGATAAGGATGTGTTGGTGTCCCATTGGAATAGAGAACAGGATGCTGCAGCCACTTGCGGTAGGCGTTACTAAATGCTGTTTAAAGGATGAAACGATCAAAATCCGTTTCATAGACAAGAAACTTATCTCATCCCCAAGTGTCGCCCTCTATGGATACGTTCATTGATAACTTACGAGGTCAAAGGTCCTAACACCAGGACTGCCTTGAAGCGGCAACAGATGTCCCTTTCGATATCTGTCAACAAGTGTGAACTGAGTTACAGCGACATCCCTTGTTCAGAAGCTGACAATTTATATTAGGTATATGCTCTCCACTATGCATCAGACGTGCTATAGACATGCGTCTTTAGCCTAGATTTGTCAGTACAGTCTGGCGGTCTAACTGTAGAGAACAATCGGGTGTGTGTACATACGTAACCCAGTCAAGGGTGTGATAGCAACATCAACTGATCTGAGTGTCGCCCTCTACGGGGACGCCCAATGACAACTTACGAAGTCAAAGGTCCTAACATCTGGACTGCCTTGAAGCGGCAACAGATGTCCCTTTCGACATCTGTCAACAAGTGTGAACTGATTTACATCAGACGTGCTATAGACATGCGTCTTTAGCCTAGACTTATCAGTATAGTCTGGCGGTCTAACTGTAGAGAGCAATCGGGTGTGTGTACATACGTAACCCAGTCAAGGGTGTGATAGCAATATCAACTCCAAGTGTCGCCCTCTATGAGGACGCCCATTGGCAACTTACAAAGTCAAAGGTCCTAGCACCTGGAGTGCCTTGAAGCCGCAAAATATGTGCCTTACGGCATCTGTCTCTGTAAATCAGTTCACCTTGTTGACAGATGTCGTAAGGGACATCTGTTGCCGCTTCAAGGCTGTCCAGGTGTTAGACCTTGGACTTCATAAGTTGCCGATGGGCATCCCCATAGAGGGCTACACTTGGAGATGCATGTTGATGTTAGGGTTGTTATGTGCCTATATTTTTGAATTAACCAATATGGATATGTCGAGGTAATCGGCATGCCTAATTTTTTTTTATGATATATTTATGTTATAAACAACAGGTATAGACTAGTTGTGAGTTTCATTGTAAAACTTTATTACCAGTTAAGTGAGACCATTAGAGGCATGTCCTTTCCTTGAGACAACTCCTGAAGGCTTGGAATAAAGTTACCAGAATACATCTTGCCACATTTCTTGTCGATTCTCAAATGACTATCTTAATATCATATATATATATATATATATATATATATATATATATATATATATATATATATATATATATATATATATATATATATATATATATATATATATATATATCAAGCTCATTGTTTTGGTTCTAACTCTTATAACTAGCTGTCAATGTTTGAGACGTCTGACTTTTTGAACCATCGATGAGCATCAAATATTTTTTCTCAGTGATCCATCTAGGACCATAGTAAGTGGTGCTTTTCTTGAAGAGCTCTCTATAAAGGAGGCATCACAAAAAAAGGAACCGAGCATATCATTATACCATCAAGTTTACACACAAAGTCGTCCTCATTTGCATTTGGCAAATTAGCTATTAACCTTCTGTTTCCGCCTCTAACAGGCAGATCTTAAAGAAATGAACATGTAGAATAGCGGGAAAGAGAGACTCAGAAAGCTGGACGCCGATGCGATTCCTATGCAGAAGAGAATTGTACAGTCACCTCGAGAATATTCAAGTCGCAATGCATGTTTAAAATGTAATGTGTGAAATGAAGATTCAAATTAAACGGCAACTGTAGATTGTAGATGTTCTTACTTGGTAAAGCGCTTCCTTCGGGCAGATAAAATGATTGTGTATTTAACACATAGTTCCACAAATAAAACTTACATTTTTGGCTTGTATTTAAATGATCGGCAGACTGTCATATTTGACAGAATCAAGAGTCCGACGGTGAAATACATATAATTCGAAACGCGTCACTGCATGAAAGAGAGCTTCAATGTATAGTAAATATAACAGTGAACACAAAATATTCATACAAGCTGACCTTTACATAAATCCAAATATGTATGCTGTTACAGCAACATACGTATTGAAAGTAGTTGCCCGTAGAATTGAAAATCTGCAGCCGACGATAATGACACAACATTCACAGTATCGAGTGTGGATTGACGAAACGGAGTTGTCCGATTTCCACAGTTAATTTTCATAAATACAGAAAAATTAATGTTCCAATAATGAAGTAATGACCAAATGATTGCGAAATCTTAGCAATTTGCTGAGGTTTCAGCATTCATAGTGAGCGCAATGTTGCCAGGTCTCGAAAGAGGTTATCAAAATCGCTAGATCGGGAGGAAATCTTCAGATTTTAAACATACCGAATTTTTGAGATATAATATCATTAGCATGTATATAATTAATAAAAATGAGCGAAACCTAAACTTGACATATCTATGTATTTCAGGGCGCTAAATTCGAATATTTGTTATTTAAAAAGCCTGATATTTCGTAGCTGATTTGCAAGCTCTAAAACGTTCTTACTGACTCCCACTGTACCTCCTCAGGCCCTCTCACATCTAGTGTAGAAACAAAGACCAGATTCGTGATTAGCGCCCCAGAATTATACAAGAGACGAGTTTTTGACCTGCTTGAAGAAAATAAATTTTCAGCCCCCTTTCGGCAGAAGAACGTAACCTCGTAGTACAAATTTGAACACGCCATTGAAATTAACAGAAAATTCTACATCGGATATAGTTCAACAGTGGAAAGGTAAATCACTTTTCGCCTCGTTATAGGAGCCAAAAGTCCACCTTCGAAAATATTAAAAAAAGTATTTTTCTTACTAAAAATTAGATTTTTTCAAATAAGACGAAAAACCTGTTTCAGGGTCTCTACTGACGGGCCTTTAGGCACTAGATTTCCCTGAGGAGATACGCTTTTTCTAATAATCATATTCACATTTTGCGCCATCGAATACATAAACGTTCCAAGTAGGCCTAGTTTTTAAAAATCGGTTCTGTGGCGGCATGGTTATCATCAAAAAACGGAGAAGACGTGTCGACCAAGCAAAGATTCGACAAGCAGCGACGTTGCGACGATCCTCAAACTGGACGATTGCGCAAGAAGACGAGTGACGCAACCCAAGGTCAGACCCATCTCCGTCTCTCAGCCATGACTGTGTGTTAGGGCATTTAATCTATAAACGGTACTTGTGGCGGTACCTAGCGATTATTAAGTCTAAACATATAACATAAAGTTTCAGTAACTATCTTCGACTGTAAGATATTGAATAGTTTCAATACAAATATACGAGGGTCACGCTGAAAGTTTTTAGATACAGAAAAACTACAAGGTTTTTTTTAAAAAAACTTTTCTAATTCTTGTGACAAATGTTTGTTTGAAAGGTTGCTTATTTCCTCCTCAAATGCAGCGAATGCCTCTTCATCGGTGGAAAAATGGCGACCTCGTTACATTTCTTTGATCTTAGGGAATCAGAAGGAGTCGCACGGAGCTAGGTCCGGAGAATAAGGTGGATGAGGCAACAGTTTGACAGCCTGTTCAGCAAAATAATCGAGTGTTCTAGCAGCGCTGTAGGCCGGTGCGTTGTCATGGTGCCATTGAATACGCCGCAGACCAGTCTTTGGACGGCTCTTGCATAGTTCTTGGAAGATTATAGGAACACATTTGGTTATATACCATTCAGAAGTAACAGTCCTTCGATTCTCCAAGGCTACCGCTGTGATGTATCCACTTTTTGACAAAAAGATGCTACCAGTTTCTTTCCAACACTCTTGGAACGACGAATTTTCGTTGGAGGCTGCTCACTTTCAAAGCACCAATCTAATGACTGCTGTTTAGTCTCGGGATCATAATGATACATCCTTGTTTCGTCTCCGGTTACGATATTAGAAGTGTTTTTACTGTGCCCATTATCAAATTTTTCAAACATAAACTTAGCCCAATCAACCCTTGTTGCTTTTGACTCATTGGTCAACAAATGCATTCGAGACCGTGGCAAGGCAACTACTGAACGATTCAAACGCTGCCTTTGGGTGTAAGCACTTACAACTCCAGACAAAATAGTGGCGTGCTCAAACTTGTTTTAACTTTCATAGATTAGGAATATCTACAGACTTTCAGTCTGACCTTTCTACAGATTTGTATTTAAAATTAAATATTAAATATTAAATATTAAAATCTATATTATACATGGAATATGATTCATGTCACAGCATTAGGAACTTATAATACACACAGCATATACAAATGTGTATATAATATCGCGAATAAACTGTATGACGTTTCGAACAAATGGGGGCTAGACAGACGATATACACGAGTGTATGGGAACATTACAGAAATTAAATTTCATGGTAGCTGTATGAGTCGAGAGGACAAGCATAGCGAAATATGTAAGCGCGCAGTTTTCCAGTGAAATATATCGACTTAATTTCCAATATTTCACATTGCGCGGCCACCCCCTTCCACCCCCCGACAATTCCCGAAAAGATAAGCGAGAGGAAAATAAATATAAATACATCCAGAGATGCTGTGGCGGCCGAGGCGACGACGGCCTTTCCTTATGTCTTAACATTTCACGAAAAATTCGCTTACCCGGAGGGTAACATGAAAGTATATATTGCGCCGCATTGCACAACTTATGATTCGGTAGTTATAACGAAAACTACACATGTTAATCAGTCCAATGGAGCTCCTGATACTTGGTCCGTTTGTTGTCCTTCAATACGACGTTCCTTTCGGCAAGAGCAGAGAATTCAATATCGAACATCTCATTTTGTTGGTGGTCAAGGTGGATGTGTCGGGCTCATTAGGTTGCACAAGCTCGAGTGTGGGGAACGAATAGTTCTAGTAATTCCGGCATCTCTCGTTCTCCACCAAGGACTCGTTAATATCCCCTGGAGCTTAAGCCAGCTCATGTACCTCATCTATACCCAAGGAGTGCCTCAAATGATTATATAGCACTCATAGAGCTCCGTTGTGCTGATAGACGTGAGCACCGCCAGCGTGCACCTTACACGCATAAGCATCTCTGGCACCTGTCGGCTTGCTCTGCACCTGATATCTGGTACTTCCATACCCATAACCCTGTTACCCTGAAAGGTGTTAAAGATACCATCCTAGCAAACAAATAAGACTCCCTTCAACCTACTATACCTTAAGAAAGAAAAGGTCAACTCTCTAGATAAGCCATTCTCTTCTAGATGTTTGTAGATGATTCCATGCCTGACTTGTCTTTGTGAATCCCTGTGAGGAAATTGGATTCAGCAATTCGACGAGGGTTCTGAGTTGGGCGGGAGTCAGCTCTGTGATTATTATTATTATCATTATCTGTGAATATTAGCGATAGCATTTGCTCACATGATTTTGTTGAAGGCTGATCTAAATAGGGCAATAGATGACATTTCAGTTCTCTGCCTGAGGTTTCAGTCAGGATATACGCCTTCGGTCTAAGCCCTACTGACTATTAATCTCTCCTTACGTTATCAGCTTCAGTAATCAATATTCATCATTTCTCATAATATGGCCAAAGTAAACTGTTTTTTGAATCTTAACGCCTCTTAAAATCTCTAGCTCTTTCTGGAAGTGGAACGAGGTCTCGTCCTCCTCCCAGCACTTCTGACAGATTGGGTCTACGACTACTCCCATGTGCCTGTTCAATCTGCAGTGACCTGTGAGGATCCTCACTAACAAGTGGAGTGAATCTCTCTTCTGGTTCAGTAGCCATAGCTCCCTACATTTATTGGGGTCTGCTATGAACCTCTTGGACTACCTGCAGTCGTCTCTCTACAACCATGCTTTCGCAAGTTCATTATATGCCCAGGCATCTAGGGCATTACTAACCTGGCCTCTGCTAATGCCCAGCAAGGGTTCGGGCCAATGCATGTGCCCCTTGCTCCTATCCTTTCTATTCTTACTTTGATTTGCCTTGACAGATCCCAGTCCTCATGAAGGCTACATCTCAAGCACATAATATTTTCTGTTTGTTGCGTATAAAGTATCGAGTCAATCCACTAACGCTACTTTTTCAATTTCTATTTGAAGTAGGTCTTGGTTTTAGTCATCCACTCCGTATCATTGATCAGCCCTCAGCGTCCTCTCGACCCCCGCTTGTAGTGCAACGACAGAGCAGTCTGCTCTATAAATGGATAATATCCCTCATTTCGCCGTACTTTATATCTTAGAGATTCAAGAAACAATTGATGCGGCCGCTATGAACGCACCGAAAATCTAGACTCCGAGCGGCGCCGATCTTGCCTTTTGTCTTTTGTTTCTTTTCCGGGGCACACTAGACTTGAGAATGATTTGTTGAGATAGTCGATAAATGCAGGTCTGTTGTTACTTTCTGCACATAAATGAACATTTTCGAACTTGATACATTTTGTGTGACTTGTTTATAATGTCTACATGCTTTCTGTCTGTCTGTCTGTAGGTATGGCTGTCGGTCTGTTAGCATTCTTATTACCGCGTAATTTCACTAACCGCAGCACTGATTTTGATTATGATATGGGTACGTGGTATTTTACTTTTATTGATGTGCCATATAATATATATTATCAAAGATTTTGTTGCTCATTTTCGTCAGTTTGTCTGTTTGTTTGTCTGGAAATCCCTAACCCTTCTATTACTCGGAAAGTACTTATCAGATTTTGATGAAACTTTGACCCTAGATTGCTGCTATGACAAGCACACTTTTACACTCGAATTCCAAAAATTATTGCTTGTTAGCAATTGGAAACCGTATAAATTTTAAGTTATTGCATGGAATTTTGGCGCGTAGTTAATTTTGTTTTCCAAATGGGATAATTTATTCTGTTCCTATTTCAGCGACTATTATTACAGATCATCGTATTTTCAATGGAAATTTATCATTATCAATGATGCAAAAACTATTTACCCAATAAAAATTGCATCAAGAAGGTGGACTCTATATTTCATGTGCGATGTAATTGAAGTTTTAAATCAGATTTTATTATTTTTATTCACTTGAAGTAAGTTTAAAAAATATTGGAAATAATGAAAATTACTGAAACCTAAAGAATATTGGGGATTTTGGAATATATTTCAATATTCTCTAAATCCAATTACAACTATGATCCAGTGGCGTCAGGATAATAAGTAACGAACAAAAAATTATTTCTCATCATTTTCGGCTATAGACAAAACACATTTTTTAGGGGCTTCAAAATTATGGAAAATGTTTACATGTTCCACAGCTATCTACCCATTTTGTGACGTTCCAGAAAAACAACTTGTGGCGGACTAAACATTTCCGAAACGCTCCCACTCGAACACTGTTGACTGATGACAGACACTTAGTCCTTCTACTTTTTGATCTTACCCTGTAATATCAGGTATTTACACAAGAGATCGAAAACTTTCTCTCGTCCATGAAACAGAAATGTGTGCCATTGACGTCTGACCAAACATTGAACTTCACGTGTGAATTAATTACAAAACTGGTCGGCTACCTACAACGCAACGCTCCAATGGTACTCGATATGTGTGTATTTATGTATGTCACAGAACATAGGATAGTCAGAAGGTAGTATAGGCACTGTTACTTCGGCACTTTTATCTGCTCCCACGCATTTTAGTTCATTATATACTGGAATACAAATAAATAGTTTACGCCGATAGGCAGAGGAAGTATTTTAATCGCAAAAAAATTGAAAAACAGAACATAGCATAGTCAGAAAGAAATATAGGGGCTGGTAATTTATTTTTGACGCGTTACAATAGACCTGCTCCCATGTAGTTTAGTTAATAAAATACTTAAATACGCGTGAATTTGTTTACTCCAATAGGCGGAGAAAGAATTGTAATCGCGAAAAAATTCAAAATCGATATTTTGAGGTAAGTACAATAAAATGGTTTGTAAACGATTGATTTTTGGTACAATTTGTATGGCATTGTAAGGCGTAGTTAATTTTTTCCATGAGGGACTGAATTGTCCCACCTCTGTTTTAGCAGCTACTGCAACATATTTCTACATTTTAATTGTACATAATTCCGCTGCCACTGGATCGATATCTCAAAAAGTACGACGCACTACCGAGGTCAAAGTTGATAGAACGTCTTGAGATCTCCTCCTCCCTAGACCCTAACCCCATTTTTGACACCCTCCCATTTCTTCCGAAAATTATCAGGGATCTTTGAAATGTCCAAAAACAAAGTTTGAGCGTTTTAATTTTGTTTCGATTTTTGGCGCCGCCACTGAACCGATTTTCGAAAACTTAAAAGCATCTTAGTACTTGTAAACTAGTGCTAAAGCTTCACCAAAATCCGACTATTGAGAGGCCATGGATTACCGGACTGAGTACAGACAGAACGACAGAAACATGGTTTTTCGTGTTGTGTATGTGACGGAACATCAAGAACGCCCATTGAGAGACTGAAGGATTCAATCTGTGACTTGTTTCAAGCCTATTACAGCGAGTTCTCCAACCACAATAACGCAGACGTAATAAACTGTAGGGGAACAACTGTAACCATTCCAGCGTATGCATGTATCAACTCGCCCTTCGGCGTCGTCGTCGGGTTGTCCTCAAGTGCGATAGGAGCAAGGATGTCCTGTGCCATCGCCGTTTGCAATTCCACATAAACAACGTGGCATGCACGCTGTGGACGAGGAAATACCGACAACCAACGCGCAGACTTACATACTGCTGCAGCACTTGTTCAGAGTTGTACTTATGGTAGCTGTTAGGAATTCAAAACGCACATACAGCGCAAAGTTGTTGAAAATCTACCTGATGGACCTAGAATGCTGTCCGACCATGTTTCCCAACATCTGGCTTCAAGTGGAACAGTGGTTTTCAACCACTGCCACAATGCTCGACTGCTACTTTCACCCACTTGAAAACGTCACATGAATTTTAAATTTTACATACTTATCAAGGAAGTATACAATACTTTAATAAGTTTGTCTTGTTATTTATTTTTATAAATATATTCATCCCCAAGTGTCGCCCTCTATGGGGACGCTCATTGACAACTTACGAAGTCAAAGGTCCTAACACCTAGACGGCAACAGATGTCCCCATAGAGGGCGACACTTGGAGATCAGTAGATGTTGCTATCACACCCTTGACTGGGTTACGTAGATACCATCCGATTGCTCTCTACAGTTAGACCGCCAAACTATACTGATGAGTCTAGGCTAAAGCCTTCAGCTTCTGAAGATAAGAGTACATCGTAGACAGATTTCTTAGGGCAGATATGTTGCCGCTTCAAGGCAGTCCAGGTGTTAGGACCTTTGACCTCGGAAGTTGCCAATGGGCGTCCCTATAGAGGGCGACACTTAAACTTGAGTTGTTGTTTAAATATAGCTTTTATCAGAACGAATTTGATAGTGAAAAGCAATAATAGGACAAACTCATTCAAACTTGTATCGTGATCGGTCCTTGATAAGTGTGCAGAATTTAAAATTAATCTGACGTTTTCGAAGTGGGTGTATGTGCCTAGTCCGTCCCTGTGCTTCCGTCGCGTCCTGCGGGACGCTTGGTGACTTTCTGCGGAGCGTTGCCGGCAGTCAGCCGCGAGTCTGGCCGCGGGCCGGACAGGCCCCAGACCGCGCGGGCCTATCGCCGGCCTACTACGACTATGGAACTCCACGACGCCACGGCGTCCCGACGGCGCCTCGCAGCGTCGTCGTAGTGCAGAAGGCGCGAACGACGTCGACATGCACTGCACCAATACTGGCAGACGACGACGTGGCGGCAAATCATGCCGATGATGGGGTGAAAACAGAAGGTGAAGATTAGGTGGGTACCGTACGATTACCATATCTTATATAACAACGGATGACATATACTCTTTCTTTTTGCGTTCCTCCGATGATTTTTTCATATAAAATACAAACAGTATGTATTCTATACTTGTACTGGTCGCGAATTGAATCTACATGTGATTGAAATTATTTGTATGTATTGATGACGGCTGTCGAGGTAGCCGGAACGTTGGTAAAGTTATTTTTTCAATCATATGGGGTTTTTAGAAGCAATCAGTACAACATTCATTATATTTTATATTGGTCGCCCATATAAAATTGACTACATTATCCTCAATACAAAATTATTTTATCTGCATGATGGAGGAATTAAGTAAGAGCATCTACAATCTACATAAAGTTGACTGGACTAGTGAAATCTTCATCTAAATCAGTGATTCGATTATCTCAAATATTTCGCTAGAAGGAGCAACCCAAATGTGTTACAAACTATCACATCACCTCGTGTTTCCACGAGAAACTGTGAAATCACGACAAAAAATGTCGAGTTATATGTTTGACAGAGTTGAAAATTTTCTTTTCTGACAATCGTTCTGTGTGTGAGTCCCTTTCCAGTAATATTTGTCGTTTCTGAAAGTTGGACAGTACTATTAAAGATGATACAGTTGATTGATTGTTCTGGTTGTCTATAAGTTTGGGGATGTTATGTATGATTTTTTAATATAAAACCTAATTATGTAGTATTATGAAAGGCTAGAATACAGATGATGCATCTGCAAGGAACAAAATACAGTCCCACACAAGAGACACAAATATGCCAGTCCTATGAGATGTAACGAAACATACAGCACTGCGATTCTAAGGCAGCAATACAATATTTTCCAAATTCCAGCCAACTAAACATTATATGCATTGCATACTATACATAAAAAAAATTAAATATCATGTTCCATCTTTAATTTTTTCGTATTTGGTATCTGTTCATACTCAACGTGTAGCATATCCTTAATATTCTTCAAAAATTGTAGGTGAAAGTCATATAAATTAGCTGAAAATAAACTAAAAATGTTGTCATCAATGCATTCTAATTAGAATGTGTACATTTTAAATAATGGTGAACGCGTCTCATTTGTTCCAAATATGGTGGATGTGATAAGGGTCGTATTTATGAAAGTTGGACCTTATTGATGAAATTACTTTTGCAAAAGGCTTCCTTAAGGCTCAATGTGGCCTCAGAAACGACTAGACATACGACCCTAAATTTTACCCAGAAAGATTCCTAACTATATGATTTTTATGAGTTCCTCTCATAGATCTCTAACCCAGACTCCCTTGTTTTTTGCACTTTGTCGTAAGTTTGTTTTCCAGTGAATTCCTGCTTCCAGTATGCCTGAGCATGCAAACTACACCAACAAGGAAAATTGAAAAGTGGCTCTAGTAAGGGTGGTATGCTTCAGATCTGTTGGTATACAGCCAAACTCAGGGACGGATCAATCATTAGGCAGAGTAGGCAATTGCCTAGGGGCCCAGCCTGTAGAGACCTGAAGTAACCATGCTTTTGTGAAATCACATAAGACATTGAAATAACGGAATACCTGGAGTCGATCATCTGGAAGTTACTCACATCCCTTCATCAACTTGAAAAGACGTGATTGCATTGCCTAGGGGCCCTGACGAGATTGTTGCCTAGGGGCCCAGACAGGGTTAATCCGCCAAAAGTCGCATGTGAAACGTGACTTTTACAGGCTGACATCGACAGCCTCCTCCAAAGTTTATCTTTGATCGGCCTTATGAAATTCTCACAGCTTCTGAAGATCAGATGGATGAGGGTATGTCTGACATCTACACAGATGGGTCTAAGAAATATGAGGCAAGCGATTGTAGCACATAGATAAGCATAACATAGCCAGAACTGAAGATGGAGAGAAACCCTGACTTAATAGTCTCACCAAGAACATCCACAACCTCTCAGGTCAACGTTCTTAGTAAGAAACAATGCAAAACAACAGCAGCAAAGGAAATCTAAGTAACGTGGCAAGGTGTCTTTTTGTAATGATGTCCGTCCTGGGTTGTACGTACTAATGACAGTCGTCTCTTTGGGAAAACAGAGCAAATCAAGATAGCAAGTAGCGTTGTCGCGCGCTTCTAAAAATACACCCAAGCGTTACTACGCGGTTAAATAATTAAAGTGCATCCAAGAACAGATGCATCTCTCATTATTTATAGGTCTCGCTACCGGAATATTTCACAGAAATTAAGCTATGATGGAAAAAATTGGTGATTTATGGTACAGGTACGCTTTGCCTGACTGCACACGAGCTGTGAGACATATTTGCAATGAACACGCGTGAAGAAGTAGGCACACTTAGGTATAGCATAGGATCAAATCTGACCTAGACTGGTTAAAAAATTATATTTTTATGAATTTTAATATAAATCTTTATCGTCGCTTTTGAAAGTGGCTCCTTTTGAGCCAATACAAGTACGCCAAAGGTTGATCCAAGTTTCTGTAGGCATTGGTCAGAATAACATTTAGTTTCTTCAGCGAAATAATTTTCGTCGATCGACTAATTTTTGAGGTTCGGAAACAGGAAAAAGTCACTCACAGGGAGCCAAATCTGACCGATACGGAGGCTGAGCGATGACCATTGGTTCATGTTTAACAAAAAATCCATTCACAACCATGTGGAAAATCCACGACGACTAGTCACCAGTAATGATGCGCTTGATAAATGTTCATCTTTCTTGCTAACTCTACCTCTAGTTGCAAAAAATTCTGGTATTGTGATACTAGTCTGGCGGTGATGCGATTGATTTCAAAACGTCAACCAAAATGTGTTGCGTCGATCCATAAGATATATTTCGAGCACAATTAGCTTCACTGAATGCTTTATACTACTCAAATATGTTCGTTTTTGATAGGGCATATCCACCAAAACAATTTTCAATAGATTCCACAACCATGAGATTTTTCTTCTGCTTAAACTGCGTTTTTCCTGGGGTTTGTCTATTATTTTCCTTCCATGATATGGCCCAGGTATTCCAATGTAGGTCTATTTCTCTGCCTATGCATCTCAGAACTTCTGCATTTGTAACTCGATTTATCCATTATATTCTGAGCCACCAGATAAAAATTCCATTCTTCAACGTGTCTAACCCAAATTCTAGACAAAGTTTATAGCTTGCGATCCTCTGATGCGTCAAATTTCGTTTGTTTTATGGACTCGTTGTTCTATGAACTGCTTTCTAATATCGCCGACGGTCCCCGAGATTGATTGGGTGTACTGGAAAAAACTTGTTTTCGCAATTTGTCTTCGAAGCTCGAAGATACATAAAAAGTACCAACCGAGAGATGTATTGAAAAATTGTAATCGGGTCTGAGATGCAAAAGTCAGTTTACTGAGAAAATATATGGCCGAGTCGAGACGGAAATTTTTAATGGTAGGATGGCTTTATGGCCGGCGCTTTTTCGAATATATGTATTATCCGTAAATCTTTGCGTACTGTAAAGATTCTTATGTTCTCCTTTTTATCAGAGCTGCTTTTGTGATCTATAGATGAGAATCAGAATTATATACGCATTATTCGTATGGAAACAATGACATTCTGTGTTATACATCAGACTTGGTTTTTCATATGTAAATAAATGTAATCAACTCATCTATGAGTCGCCCTCTATAGGAACGCCCATTGAAAACTTACGAAGTCAAAGGTCATAACACCTTGGACTGCCTTGAAGCTGCAACAAATGTAAAGGGCAATCCTTAGATGAGTTGATGTTGCTATCACACTCTTGACTGTCTTACGTATATACCACCCATATTGCTCTCTACAGTTAGACCGCCAGGCTATACTGACGAGTCTAGGCTAAAGACAAAACATGCATGTCTATAGCAGGTCTGATGCATCGTAGAAAAGATACACTTAATATAAGTTGTCAGCTTCTGTAAAAATGTTTACGAAGAACAAGGGAAGTGGCTGTTAATCAGTTCACCCCTTCGCAATTAGTTGAGGTTTTGTATATTGTAGTTCTTCATGTCACACTCCTTTGCTACTCTAGCGCTATTCTGGACGGATTTAGAACTATTATTTACTGCTTACAGCTGTTAACTTTTCCAAAAGATCCCCCATATGAGATGCTCTACTTACCTCATCCCTTCATACTCCACAAGCAAGACTTGCCTTGAAACTTCACTAGGGTTTTGAAGCAGGCATATTTTCGTAATTTCATAGACGCTACCTTATAAGTAGTCGAATACACTTTTCGAAACTCCAATTTAATTTAATCATTTATTCATTTTTTCAGATCAAATATGGAAATAACTTAAACACATTTTTCGGAATTTTTTCTTTTGAATACTTGCAGCTAAGCGCTTTTCCAACATCTTACACCGTTCAGGTACATTAATATTTGCAAGTTAATGTCAAAGTCGCGCTCAACGAAAATAACAACCTCTCATTTATGTAACCATCCAAAAATAAAATAATGGTCTCATAAAAATAGTTCTAATGTATAGTTTTGTGGTGAGGTGAATCTACAAAAGATATTTAACGCTTATTCCTTTACTTTGATACTGTGTATTTTTTTGAACTGCTATACTGCGTGATCAACAAAACTAAGAGTGGCTGCTATACTACATTTACGAGATAATACAATGCTTGTATTAATTATGGAAATGGCATAACCAAAGTTAAAGCAATAAAGGCAAATATAAAGCATCATTTTATTCATGAGTAAACTTCAAATCGCTGACAACTACGCAGGTATATGATGCCTATAATCTCCTTGGGACCTGTAGGGATCAATCACTGCCAGCTCTTCCTTTTGGCAAGATTTCACTTCGTCTTTAAGTTCATATATAGACGACACTTTCATAATCTGAACATGAGCTTGTCTTTTTAGTTTTTTAAACGATTATTTATTTATTGATGAATTTATCCTTGTACTTCGATATCTGTAACGACAATTACGTGGCTGCTGAAATTAGTCTTGCTCTTCAATAGCTCTTAATTAACGGGTCTGAAGGGTATTTTCTCCGTTTACGGGGACCCCGGAGGAGTCCCGTATCGTTATATTTTAAGCATTCTGTCTCTGTGATACAAATCAGAGTGATAGAAGTGTATTTAGAAGAAATATCAGATGACATCTTTTAAAAGTATTGCTTCATAAGAATAAATAATGGGACAAACTAGTACAAGTACTAACCGTGCCCGACATTGCTTAGCTTCGGAGATGGAACGAGAGCCGGCGTTCTCAGCGTGGGGTGGCCTTTAGGTCATATTGTATATCAGAGTATTTAAACTTCAAATATATTTTTGTCAGAAATAATTTAGCGATTATGGGACAAATTTATTAAATTTCGTTGCTAGACGATTGCGCAAAATTTAAAATTAGTCTGACCTTTTGAAGTGGTTGAAAGTAGCGTCCGAAGATTTCATTACAAACAAACATACATACATACAGGTGAAGCTAATACAAACCGTTCTGAACATCGTATATTTAGGATAATATGAAGTAATCGGTACTCCCGCAAATTGTTGGCCGTGGCGATGCATCTCATTCCCGGCAACCTTTGGAAAAATCCCAAGGCTGGCCACCTTGATGACGCGCCATCACGCATCATCCACACTCGCGTTACTGGTGCCAATGTGCGTGTCCATTGACTGGCTGGAGTTGGCATCAAAGCTAAGGAAACAGCAGAGCAGCGGTAGTCAGAGCCAACTGGGGTGTTCCCGACACCAGAGACCGAAACGTGTTGTTTACGTTCGTACGGCCAACCCCGATTCCAGTGTTGCCAGCTTTCCAAATCAACAAATAGCTCTAGTGCGGGATTCAAACCGCACCCCTTACGATTGCCGGTCGGACGCTCTGGCCAACTGAGCCAACTTTGTTCTTATCTCGAGGTACAAAAAATGCGAATTGTGTATCAGCTTCTAGCTGGCGAAGAAAGCAAGCCAGTAATTGTCACATTTGTGTGGCTTTCGAGAGATTCCGATTAACACCATTCGCGCTTTGCCAAGAGTGGGCAGGTACCTAGATAGCTCAATTGGTTAGAGCGTCCGACCGGCAATCGGAAGGTGTGTGGTTCGAATCCCGCACTCTCAGGTTACGCAACCATGAGCTTCTTTTTCTACGTACACTGGATTTTTCCCTGGATAATCAAGTGAAGAAGTACATATTTTTTTCTCTCGCGAAACGACCCAGATATTTACGTCGTTTGAATGTGTTAACAACTTCTCTTTCCCAGCCCTCAGAACTTTATCAATCGATCCATCCACGATATTCTGATAATCCTTTTGCAGGTGCATGAACAATTTTTTTTATGAGATATCCTCCTTACCCCCCACCCCACAGATTCGTATTTGACCCCCCAATAGGCGAGGGAAATAAAATTATGAGCGCTTCTATAAAGTTTTCTTGTTCATTTTCATAAATCATGTTAACTCTTTAGAACATAATATGCCTTCCCATAATAGATCGTACTTGAAAAATGCTGCTTATATAATTTTTTTTGACAAAAAATATTCAGATTGCAAAACGTAAACTTGTTGTTGTTCATATGAAACGCTTTAATCACGCATGCCACGTTAACTCATGTTAGCACGTGTTCCTTGATTTATATTTTGAGTTGTTTCGTTTCTAATATTTAACGGTCCACGGCTTCTGGAATTTATCATTTTTGATGTGCTAGAAACTGGAAAGTCATTAATTATTGTTATTCATGATACTGGCCCTAATTATGAATACAGTTCTGCAGCTGTTGTGTCATCTTCATGGATAAAATTTTTCAAAATGTGAATCACATCAAAAATTTGTTGCTGATCTGAGTTATGCGAGATGGTCCTTGAAAATTCCCGTCAAGTAGGTACTTCCTACGACATGGCATCACTTTAGAAATAAAGATTGGATCGAATTTTGGAACTGTTCATTTTGAAATCAAAATTATGATATGTATATAGAAAAACGTAAATTTTAGTTATTTCAAAAATTTTAAAAATTTTCGAGATATTCCAAATTTATATGCTTTCTATAATATACAACTAAGTGGATCTTCACTTCTAATATCTGATCAAAATCTTCAAAAACCTCATACCTCCGCAGTCAAATCGCAATTTAAATAACCTCGTGCTTCTTAAAATACTGATTTCAAAGCACTCCTCCTGGTGTTTTTTTGCAATAAAAGAATTGAAATTGGATATTTCCTATAAAGAATCAGACTATTCTAGTTTGTCCTCAAAAATTATGAGTCAATATTCAAAGTTCCTATAACATTGATAGGGACTTTTAGTGTGTCCTAAGTCAAACTAAAATTTCCTGAAATCAGATATATTTCTGCACCACATGAATGTGCTCTTCTATTTGTAAGATTCCCCCTTTTCACACTCAGTTACCGAACAGTGGCTGCATATTGGAAATGAAATTAGACCCTCTCGCTGTAAAGCCAACTCTGTATGATGCATTTCTGCCAAATATATTGACTGTCGTCTAAACAGTGATATCGTATGTTATTCTTGGCTTCAGAATTAATAGTAATAGGCACTTGGTAGTAAACATTTCATTCAAATTCTGAAAAAGTTCCAGGAAATTTATGAGAATATAATCAGATCAACGAGTTGAGGTGCCACAGACTTGTCAGCTGAACTCTCTCTCTTTGAGTCGTTTGGCTTTCACTTATACATGATTTTGTTCCATTTCCAAATGAGCTTCATTCTTATTTTGATATCTCTTATAGTACTAGGCCACAAAAATGATAATATTTCAGTCTTAGATGAAGACGGTTTGTTGATTTTATGACCTGCTCGAGGAAACGATGATATGTTTCTTAAAGCCAGATTAATCTGGTTTGATGCTCATGACTGTGGTACAGACTTGACATTATATCTGAAAATAACATTTCCTAGGTGAAAATTTCATTGCTGCGTGGGGAGTACAAAGTCAATCTACTTGACTCCATTTATCTCATATAGAGAGAGAATAATACTTAGATTAACGATCAAAAGAAATCTGTAATCTTAAAAATGGGCTCATTTTCATGTATGAACTTAGTGAAAAATATGGGAATTATGCCAAAAAGTGGCATGTCTTAAACATATTCAACTGACAGTCTTAGGCACTTCTCAGTGTTGACCAAATGACAGTAAATCATACGAATGATCTACTTTTACGTGACAAGAAACATAAATTTCGAATTAAAAATGAACCCACAACTTGGCGAATTGTATACCTTAAATATGCGGCATCTTAAATCTTCCTTTTGATCCATTATTTGAATATCGTTCCATCGCAAAATGCACCTGTCGCCTTCCGCCAGTGCAAGATTTCCAAATCGTAAATCTTCCTCAGTTCCTTATTCACCGAAATAAATAATTAACAATATCAAAACAAGCTGCTGGGAATGCAGCTAAATTAATACATCCTGTAAAGATGAATTATTCTCTCTGCCAGTTATCGAAAATGAATCTCCTGAGGAACAATTATGATATGCAAATTTTTTCATTGCGTCCAAGCTAAGTATGTAGTTATTTATTCCAATTTGGGTACAATGCCACTGTTGCAATTTCTTACACGATATGAGAGCGATACTTTAATAACGAAATTTCATATCAGCTCAGCACTTAAGATACAAGGCAGATGAATAAACCAAGAACTGATGATGTAGATTGTAGATGCTCTTACTTGGTGAAACTCTTCCATCATGTAGATGAAAAGTTGTGTAATTATCACACAGTTTCACAAATAAAACTCTTTCTTTGAGTGACGCGTTACAAATTTTATTAAAACCATCATCGAACTGTTAGAGTTGACTGCTAACAAGGCTTCCCAGCTTACTTGCCAAATAACTAACCAGTCGCACAGGAAAAATTACACAAATCAAAATTCCTACTTTTTTAGCAAATCTTTATTGAGTTCCCTTTCTCTCTTCTTGATGAAAGCACTCAAATTCACTTAGCGTGGGTCAAGAATTGTCCTTGTTCTTAGAAAATATGTAACGGATACACTACTGAAATTGAGAGGCTTCTCTTCTAGGTTCTTCAAAAGAACGGCTTGTTATTTATAAAAATATTAAAGTAGAAACCAAGTAAAAAATCTACAAAGCAGTGGTCAGACTAACTATGACATGCACTGCAGAAACTCGACCTGACACAGCGAAAACTAAACAACTACTAGAGACAACCGAAATGAAAGTACTTCGCTGGAAAAACGCTATTGGACAGAGAGAGAAGTGAGAATATAAGAAGAAAATTCATGGTAGCAAATGTTAATGAGTGGATGCTAGGTAGAAAGAAGGAATGGAACGCACACATCAATAGAATGGGCGACAGAAGAATAGTCAGAATCGCACGCGACAAATCACCGTAATCGCATCATCTACACTTTTTCTAATAAAAATAGACATGATTGTATGTACCTTCAAGGATACCAAGCAAGACTTTTTGCAGCAATTGAATTTGTGTTGTTTTGTGTAATGTAGAAACCCGGCTCACATATCCCGAAATAAAGCAGAACAAATACACATTTAACTGTTCAACTTTTCGCGTTCTGAATGGAAGTTTATAGGTCTATGAATTTTTATGATACTGCCCCGATTTCGAACTTTTGCTTTTGCACAATATTAATTTGTGTCCACTGTCCAGTGCTCGTATTTCTATCCGGTCTCGAAACCTCGTCGCTTGAAAAATGTGTGTCAAAATAACGTTCTATTAATAACCTCTGCCTGTTGCTTAGACATTTTGCGCATAAAGAATGGATAAAGTTAAAAGAAGCATTGTTTTAATTTGTCTTGCTCCGAATTTTTGTGGTGGTTTGTGTCACTGTTGACATTCTTCGTAGCCTGGATCCATTAAAAAACGTATGGGATGTTGTGTTTTGTTTGACAAGCTAATTTTAGCGGGATACAAGCTAATTTTAGTTCGGTAAAGGAGTTGGTTATGTATGAGGTATAACAATATACAACTATCACTGGTTAACAGTGGTTTTGAAGCCAGAACATTTTTAGATGATTTTGTATAATTTTGATGCCCTGAACTGAAATCTCACGTTATTTTTGGCCTAGGAGTTCAATATTATGAAATTTCAAATTTTAGTGAAATACTCATATTACACAATTTTGAGTTCAATATGGATCAAATAAAACAAACAAAACACATTTGTTTATTAATTATTATGCAAAAAATTGAGATATTGTTAGTTGTCAGCCTTGAGCTTCTGCATAAAATTTAGTTTACGAAGGAAAAGTTGCATCATTTGTGGGGAATATTGTTGATAACATTATTTTTCAGAACATCTAGGTTTTATACTTAGGTCACTCTTTTCTAATCCAATGACGTCGTTCTTTTTTTGAGGTGTCATAAAACCTAAAACACAATTTAATAAATTGTATGCTCTCCACTATGCATCAAACCTGCGATAGACATGCATGTTGCGTCTTTAGCCTAGACTCGTCAGTATAGCCTGTCAGTCTAGCTGTAGAGAGCAATTGTATAGTATATACGTAACCCAGTCAAGGGTGTGATAGCAACATCAACTCATCCAAGTGTCGCCCTCTATTGGAGCCAAATAATGAATAATATAACAAGTCAGATGAATTTGTCTTTATTTGTGTCAAATCTGCTGCGCATGAAAATCAAGACATTAAATATTTATTGATAATTTCGTATGATCATTAAAAATTACTTATAAAGTGAAACATGTAGCTACGAACTGAAGTTTGACGATTTTAAACTTGTCAGTTAATCAATTTTAATGCGTTGGGGCATATGCAAAAGCTGCACGATCTGAGAGAAAAAATGTAAAGCATATGAACGGTTTCAGAAAACTATCGTCAGATGTAGTCTTGAGCTGTGTGATATAGGACTTTACCGACGACAGAAATAGGCGCAGCTAGTTTATAATTAGATTAGTTAGATGAGATCCCGCGGCGACAAAAAAACTGCAACCAGTTTTGCTGTAACTTATATGGTTGATATTTTTCATAGTATATGACATCTGGAAAACAAAAACAAATTATAGTAATATTTTTCTCCGTGTTGCGAGAAGTGGACTTGTCCATTGGAATCTTTACGATGCTTGGACAATGGTTGAAAAATTACTGAGAGTTTAGGATCTATGATGGATCACCATTCAACATTGCACTGTCTAAATACTAAATAGTCGATCATCTTGCTCATCTTCTTCCTGTTTTCCAATTCTCTCAAGTAGTTCATAGTTCCTCCAGGCGATTACTAGTCTCCCGTTTCAACGTCCAATCCTCCATACCATAAAGCAGCATTAGGAATACTAAGCATTCAATTATCCTGACCTTGAGATGCAAACTAAGATCTTTACCACAAATATTTAACTCTCACAAAGAACATTAAATGTTAACTTGAATAAAAGCTGTCAGATAAGTGTTGTTATGCTGCCTAAGAACTTGAAGCCAACGCTACGAATCATGCTTATATATACACGATTAATGGTATTTGTAGACACTGGATAATATCCGAAAGTTTCTTAGTTATGTGATAATTTCATATTATCAATAGTTGGCTTTGGAACAATCGACAAGGGTAATAAATGGTGAAACATCTGCAAACAGAAATAACTTATTTTATACAGAGTATGATCATGACATTTTTCCACGGTTGGATCATTATTTTTATGTCAATACTTCCAAAGCCAACTACTGACGATTTGAAATTCTTTAATGATTGAAACAATCTCATTTCTCATCCTGTATGATTTTTTTCAATATTGCGATAGATTGAAGAAGCTATACGCGCCAAATGTGTAAATGTCTGCCTTGAATAGCTTGGTTCTCTAAATAAAAATTATATATTTTTGCAGAGATGCAACTCGTTGCGAAAAACCCTGTACATAATAAATATTACCAACATATTTATATCGTAGTACTGTGCATATTATTGATGTCACCTGCATTGTTTACAATATTTATCATGGTCAATGTCAGAGATTTGGCATCCGACTAACATTTTCAACATATTTACTCATAATACGTTTCTCAATTTCCAGTGTTTATATCACCCACCTGTCGCTCAATTCAGCTGGCAATGTAAACGTCATTTCCAAGCCCATAATGAGCCAAAAAGGTGTTTTTATTAAGGTCTGGCTCCCGTTATATAAGTTGTATCCTGATTTGCTTATAAATCCTCTACGAGTTTGCGTCACCTGCGAACCTTCTGTTTTTCTAATAGGAGCTCCATTCAGATTAGCTCTGGTGGATTCACTTACCATAACTGCCATACTACAAGGCATTCTCATCACAAACGTATTTTCTTTTCCAGATACAAATGGAACCACTCATCAATCCAATCTAGTTCCCGGACACGTGCATCTTATGACCTGGAGATGTCCCTGTCCCTACGCCACTGGATTCGTTCGATGACAGCCCGTTCCAGTACCCAATCAATCAATTACTCCTGAGGTCATCCCCTTCACGACAGTCGACCAACAACATCCTCACATGATTTTGTATATATAGACACTTACTACCCCCTAAGGGTGCTACGCCACTGACTGGTGCGGTCGACGTCATTCATCCCTTTCAGACGTTTTGTTTTGCTACAGGCATCTTGATTTACAAGAATATATAGAAATAGCTATGTCATTCGAGATGCCTATTACTAGATTCGGCACAAGATTGTAGTAACCGAAACGCTAAAGTAAAACCTTTTTTCAAATATACATGAACCCTCTGATTGTCTTAGTACTAGTTATAATATAAAGGTTAACACGTAGACATCTAGGTAAAGGTTATTTTCATTACGGAGCTGTATTTGAAGTATTGTAATAGTGCATGTTGTTTTGTATGATATACATTTCTGCGTACCTTATAAATAGTGGCCACAAAATATTCTGCATAGTTTTAAAAATCGAAGCGTGTATCTCATGCGATGACGAAAAACCATATATTTCCTTACTCTCCACTTACTTTTATTGAATCCAAATCACTTGGAACATTAGAAATATAACTATAACTTTCAATTCATCTCCAAGTGTCGCCCTCTAAAGAGACGCCCTTTAGCAACTCACGAAGTCAAAGATCCATCCTAACTTGTTAATGAGCGTCCCCATAGATGGCGACACTTGGAGATGAGTTGATGTTGCTATCACACCCTTGACTGGGTTACGTATATACCACCCGATTGCTCTCTACAGTTTGACCGCCAGGCTATACTGAAGAGTCTAGGCTAAAGACGAAACATGCATGTCTATAGCAGGTCTGATGCATAGTCGAGAGCATCATGAATATCAATTTGTAAAGAGAGATGAGCCAAACAAAACTACTACACACGTAACTTACATATATAGAAAAAACCTATCCTATATACGTAGTTGGTTAAGTGAACATTTCTGAAAATCTTTACCATCCAATCGGTCGCATGGGGTGTTTTTGTTTACGATAACTTATATACGTAAAAAGAGGTTGGCCTATCCTATATTATGTAACCAGGGAACAGTAAGGTACATACTCGCTTAAACAACAACCAATTTACTATATTATATATTATGTAACAGATCAAGAAGGATGTATTTAGATTTTGGAGTAGATTTCTAATATAATTATACTATAGAGAGAAAAATTTGTAACTTCGGTGGGGTTCTTAAGACTTGAACTATTTTGGAACTTTGGACATATGAATCTTCCGTTTGGGTATTTTACAAACAAAAGGAAACTATGATTATGTGTCAAATTATACTTAAGAATTCTACTTTTTCTAAGAAATGCGGCTAGTGATATGGCATAATATTCAAAGGCCGTAAAATGTATTCAATAGATGATTAGTGGCCTTTCAAAAACGAAAAATACCCTTGCCTCTATTCTAGGTATACTATATCACGTTATAACAGTTAATTATATTTACACTTTAGCTGACTTAACATATTTAAATTACAGCCCCTTTGTACAATGTATTAATACAAAGCATTGGTAAATAAATAGGTTTGAAATCTTTGTTAGTTGATTATTTTAAGTCTCACACGTGCTTCTGCAACTATATTAACATCTTCAACATCAACATTTGTTACCTGTCAGTAAGACACGTCAGATAGACATCATCATCTTTCATCTTTGAATCAAATCAAGTCCTAATAGATCTTCTAGTTTGTCCAATGTAACATTTACTGCAGTTACTAATGTTACTATAATATTAATTGAAAAATGCAGATGTAGGGTAATTTTCTTATAATATCTACATTATCTTATCTTTCATTTTTATTAAAGCTTATGATGGTTTTAGACTTACAAAATAGTTAACCAGATGCACTCGTAGGTACGCCGTTAACTGGGTTTGAGATCTGCGTCATTTCACTTTTAAGGTCAAATTTTACATAAATGGATTTTGAGGAAATATATGTCTTGCTGCATTCCGCAGTACGAACTCCAAAGGAGGACACTGCAAAACACAGGAAGTCGTGAGTGAAAAATTTATTTTATAGGCCGAGGGTCGACAACAGAAGAGTGCAAATCATTGATCAGAGTTCAACAGTACAGTGAAAATAAATTTGAGATAAAACACTTTTTAAAAACAAGCTTTTATTTAAGTGCCTTGAAAAGGATAAAATGAACTTTTCCTTCAAAACTTGTAATATCAATGTTTCGTCTCCGGTGACGATATTCAAGTGCTTTTACGATGCCCATTATCAAATTTTCAAGCATAAACTTAGCCCAATCATCTCTTGTTGCTTTTTGCTCACTGGTGAACAAATGTGGCACCCATCTGGAACACCGCTTCCTTAGGCGAAAGTGATCATGAATGATTGTTCGGACCGCTGCCGATCCAATCCCCAGAGAAGCCTCAATCTCGGTGTAGGTTATATAACGATCTTTTTTTACCATATTTTGCACAGCTTCTACAGTTTCCGGAGTAACCGCAGTGGGCAGTCGACCTGTGCGAGGTTCATCATCGAGTGAGACCCGGCCCCTTTCAAACTAGCAAACCAATTAAAAATTGTAGCCCTAGAAGGGGCAGAGTCCCCAAAGCAACTCACTAAACTTTCGTACATTCCGCTTGTTGTATGAGGAGCTGCTACTGGAACGATTTTCAAAAACTATACCACACTTTCATCCTTGCCAAGTAGCAATCTAGCGTCCAAATAAAAAAAAACAGGCATCAGAGCTCTGGATGACAATCATCTTCAAAAATACAATTGTAGTAACGAATTGTTTGGGTTTTTCGCATCCTAAATGTTGAATTCAATTTGGCCCGCATGCATGCATCAGTTTGATAAATGGTCGTTTTCATCGGTGGCAGCGGAAATTAATGTTGTTTTGAAAAATCTCCTGATTAACCAAATGGCTTGGTAATTAGCTTTTTTCAACGTCCGAACAGCTTAAGCACTGCCTGTCGGAACACTGAAAGCTTTCAAAAGTTTCCGAATTAGCGCAAAGTTTACGCTTTCTAACGAAACACTAAACAAGCCGTCATCTTCTTATACGTCTAATATGCTGGGAAAACGCTTTCGAAAATCGGAACAATACGAGGAAGAGTCGTTACGTTTATGGGCAGGAATATTTGTGACTGATCTCAAATCTATATTCGCCACTAATTAAAACCAGCTGTCATCTAATTAATATCTTTAATAACACAAACATTACACTGTCTTACCAGCCAAACCACGTTTTAACTTTTAATCGAAAGTTGTAGACGATGTAGAAGCCATGCGAATGTTTGCGTTCCACAACGTTTCGATTGATGTGGTATCGTTAAACATCTTCAGGGGAAAGTATCGACTGCTTTCCGATGCTCTTTTATACCCGGTGTAAATATGGTATATTGATACATAATTCGCATTAAGAATTCCGAAAGGAAGAGCCAGTGCGGGATTCGAACCTGCATCTTCCGATTGCATGTCGAACGCTCTGACCAGCTGAATCAACTGGGTAGCTGGTCAGTCGTTACAGAGCGCGGATGATATGTTAAGCAGAATCCCCCTAAAGTCATTCTTCCGGATTTTGAAGAAGACTGGGATTCTGCATAACATATCATCCGCGCTCTGTAACGACTGACCAGCTGCACAGTTGGTTCAGTTGGTCAGAGCGTCCCACATGAAATCTGAAGGTTCAAATCTCGCACTGGGTCTTCTTTTCGGATTTCTAAATGCGAATTATTTATCAAAAACCCAATCTTGCGAAGAAAAGCAAGTAATTATCTATAGTATATTGATGTTGTTTATGGGAAGCGCCTTGGAGTCCATAGCAAAACTATGGATTTGCTTTCAAGAACAGTGTGACGCAAATAACAGAAACCAAACAAGATGGTCGAAGAAAGGTTTTCACCATCAAATAAAGTAATTTTTCTGATGACTTTCCAGTTACATGTCCATGTTGTCGATGGTCATCGACGTGTACATGAAGTGAGTGTTTGATAGGCGAGTGCAATGCTGTTTAAAAATCGATGTGGTGGCCTTCCGGGACTTCGGGTCGTCCCTTTCTTGATAATCCTGTGACCGGCCGTGCCGGGTCGGTCTGCACATAAATAACGGTCGGCCTGCCGGCGCGTAATGTGCTCGCATGGCCGCTGGCTGTGAATGAGATAGTGGACCGAAGTCGATGTCGACTACGCCACCAGCGGGGCATGCACTGGAGTGCTTAAAAAAATCACTAAGCGCAAGTTTCACAAGTTAAATTGGGTCTCAACTTTATTCTGCCTATCGCCTACATTGATAATTTTTTGTTCTAGATCCCCCAATGTTTGTACTTGCCATCTGTCGCGAATCTGAAACAGCTGTTGCTTTGATCTCATTCGAACGTATAATATCGTATAGTCGTAAGGTAGGATCAGTCGCGTATTAACTCAGACAAGTCCCGTGGTTTGCTCCCCCTCCTGTAGACGTAACCTACCCTTTTCGAAAAACCTCAAAGGCAAATAATACCTCTCTACTACAAACACTTCCCATTCTTTCAGAAATTCACCTTCCCCCCTGGATAGGATAATCAACCCCTCATCCCAATTTACTTCTTCTACAACCCCCTAAAAGTCTCTAACGACCACAAGGGGGCATTATTGTACACGTTGAGAAGCTATAAGTTACCTCAAACACACTCAACATACCCTCTCAGTAATTATTATTTAAACTCAACCAAAAAATGATAATTTCACAACTGTGTCTGCAAAATACGATTTTATTTCATGTAGTGCAATAAAATAGGGGTAGCTGACTAAAAAGTGTACAAAATGCATAACAAATCTGAGTATTTTTGACACGTTTTTTAATTATTATTATTTTCAGGTGTATTCTCTCTACTATGCCTCAGAGCTGCTATAGACATGCATGTTTCGTCTTTAGCCTAGACTCGTCAGTATAGCCTGGTGGTCTAGGAGAGCAATCGGGTGGTATATACGTAACCCAGTCAAGAGTGTGATAGCAACATATTCTCATCTCCAAGTGTCGCCCTCTATGGGGGACGCCCATCGGCATCTTACGAAGTCAAAGGTACTGAAACAGGTCCACCCTGTATATACAAATGATAGTGTAATAATTCTTAAAGACTGTTATCATCTTGCATGTAGCAACGCTCGCGTAAACGAGCCGCCTCTGGCTTCTAGCCGCCCCCGTTAGTTATTTGTCTCGGTGTGTCGGGGTCGGGGGTCGACGATGCCGCCCCACAGCTATTATCGCGGCGGCGGCGGCGACGTGCAGTATATAGGGCCAAGTCGAGCCGAAACTAGGGTTGCGTAGGTCACGGTTCAAGGTTTATCTGCAGTTGATAACTTTCAATTTTGCTAATCCGGAAAAGTCTGGAGGACCGGTCTAATCATAAACTGTGTAAATAGAGGAAAAGAAGATTAAACACACGATTTTAGAGTGAGAAAGTTTTTGGTGCAGACGTGATTCGAACCCGTGTCTTTAGCCTTCCTTGCTGATGTAATAGACGCTCGACTACGGAACTGCGGTCCAAACTGCGCACGACCTGAAGAACACCCTAGGCGGTGGAAATTTTGAAATGACCTGAATCACTGAATTGAAAAATTCTATTCACCGGAAAATAACTCTACAAGGCCCAGAACAGGCCACCTCACTAAGGACCTCCACAGTCTGGAACATCGATGGAGGGTGGCTGTCTCTATTCAAAGCAAGTGAAGCAAATACTTGAGGGGTCCAACGGAAACATCTTTGACAAGTAGAGCCTCCAACCAGCCTCAAAAGTCATTCTTTTGGTGAATCTCGGCGTAGCGAAATCAGCCCTTGTAATGACTAAGCGCCGCTAAATCATCCTGGCTCAAATGCAATACTTCGATGATGTTTATTATATAACAATAAAAGCTGCCTCTTTGAGCTTTCGGCGATTCTAATCTTACTCTGCTCGCTGACTCAGGATCTGCCGGATAGCGTGAGTCACCGCGATCGACAGCGATATTGTCACATTGTCAGGGCGGCGCTAACCAGCCCAAACTCTAGTTCAAGGTTTACCTGCCGATGAAGATAGACTTTGCATTTTGCTAACCCGGAAAAATCTATATGACTAGTTAGATGAATCAGCATTAGTGACGTAACGAATATTAATTGTCTAGCTTGCGAATAGGATTGCGCGTATTCAGTTTTGAAATTGGCGTTACTTATCCAACATTTGCTCTTTTTTGATGCTCTGTTCTGAACGGAGATTCGAATTTAAGCACGCGCTTCAATGAGGTTTGATATGATATATCAGCTCTTGGACCATTTCGATGTCACAATGTATTGTTGTGATAACTAATAGTTTGTTACGACACTGCAAATATTTATCATTTTTATACAAATCGAATAAAATATCATATTATATCAGTTATTATTCAACAACGACATAAGATACCGGATGCTACGAATACTACGTTTAAGCTCCCTGGTTGATTGGAGATGGATTCAAGCCGCGCCATAGTTTTTCTTGTTATATTCATATCTGCAATGGACACAAAATGTCTTGGATTTATCGTGAGTAGTAAAATTAATATAGTAGCGATGAATGTTAAACATGGAGGCAATTAATTTAATGCTTTAGTTCCCACGCAGTGCTATCAATTTACAAAAAACGTACGTGACGCCATCTTTCAAGAGACTAAATATTATTAACTTTCCTCGTTTAGGTGGAATGCAGATATGTGAATATTACTAGCATTTGTTAAAACAGAAGTTAAACAAATTAGCCTCCTCGAGTAATAAGCCTCAAAATGCTGTACAACACTCAAAAAATAATTAAACGATTCAAATTTGCTTGAGGCATCATCCAAACTGTATGAAAGATGTATTACTGCATGAATTGGATGTATTGTAAAATTGATAATCAACTTGTATTTCGTTAACAAGAAATCCGAAAAGATTGACGAAACAACTAGTGTTATTTCGTCAATCCAATTTTTTTAACTAGAGGCCAGTGCAAGTAGGATATGAATGTTGTTCCGTGGTTTAATGCCTTATTTGGATCAGTTTTGTTGAATGTCGTGAATTAAATGTGTTTAATATCTGCAAGGAATATTATGAGCAAGAATATTAGAATGTGCACAGGTGGCAGGCGCTTGTGAATGCATCCACCAACAACAATATAACAGTTGGTTGGATAAAAGGACACTCACTTTCCCAAGGCTGTACGATTGGCAAAAAGGGCTGCCTAGACCTAAACACAGTCAATTTTTTAAAATATCTGGGATAACAGCTCTGACTGCCCAGAGAGTTTCTCGGATATACTAGCGAAGAAGTAGCGAAATGACATCTGACCATGTCCAGACAACAAGACACTGTCGGCTGAAGAACACCTCTTCCAAATAAGTTTGAATGCAACACCCTTGCGCAGGGGTTGTGAACAGAAACACAAGATAAGCTGCCCTATCTAATCTGGGAATCGCTGGTTCTCTATAGCCAGCATAAGGGATTCTCCATTGGGTGGTATAACCACCTTTTTTCACAACTTCTGGTAGCTGAATACCCTGCTTTGAACAATCAGTGGGGAAGACATCCAAGAAGCGCAATGGGACCAAATACCATGATAGATTATCCTTCCTCCAGAATACAGAATAACTGACCATTATTGACTTTTACAGATACCTGATCAATCAAACGAGGTTCTTGCGAACACAAGCTATGGGATGGTGAGGGGAAAAGTGTTTCAAACACCTAGTAAGAATGATTTTTACGCTTTTTTGGATATTCCTTATGCGACTCCACCTGTTGGGAAGCTACGATTCCAGGTTTGTGTGTGTGTCTATGGAGCCCAATTCGTTGGGACCATTTTACTTCGTATAGACGTGAATGCCCACTTATACAATGTTGCTATCACACCCTTATCTAGGATAAGTACATATCAACGTACATTTATATACTATATACTGGAGAATATTAAAATCAATAGTTGATTTTAAATGTCGCCCGCCGAGCTATACCACCAAGCCAAGGCTATAGACAAAGCATGTATGCCTGTAGCACACTTTGCCGAAGTATTTAAATAATTTTATATCTTAGAGACCGTTACCACCCAAGTCTTGGAAAGGAATACTTGATACGACAGAAAATCGAAAAATATGTTGGGAAATGAGGGTTTTAACTGTTAAGCTGAAAGACGATCCAAGAGAAAATGAAGACTGCCTATATCTCAATGTCTACGTTCCCAAGGTATCTAATGATGTTATTTCAGTTAATTAACAAAACTATGCAGATAATAGATTATTATATCTTATTGTTATACCATCCATAGATGGGACTGAATTCAGAGCTATTAAAAATAGAGAGGAATAGCGATCAAACTCACAACCTCTAACATGCTAGAGATACCTCCTTCCAAACCATTCCTTTTGCAATATTCATCTAGTTTTGTTGTGTCTTGTAGAGCCCATCTAACAAGGAAAAACTTCTTCCAGTACTGGTATACATAACTGGTGGAATGTATTTATTCAATGACGGTACATTCAAGAGCTATAAGCCATACAACTTCATCGAAAGGGATGTTATAATGGTGTCGATGAATTTTCGCCAGGGCCCGTTAGGTAGGGTGACCAATGATTTTCTTTATGTTATGTGAATGATTGTAATGGAGTATCTCAACTCCACAGGATTTCTGACGACAAATGACAGTACGATACCAGGAAATGTAGGACTATGGGACCAAAATATGGCACTAAGATGGGTTCAAGATAATATTGAGATGTTCGGAGGGGATCCAAAGAAAGTTACACTCATGGGTCACAGCTCGGGTGCAGGATGTATTACATTCCATATGCTCAGCAAAAAATCTAATGGTATGAATCGATTATGTACTTTTACTGATAAATATAAAGTTCTACACGTTCGATGGGTAGACTAACAAATAACTTTTTAACGATCTGTCACATTGCAGGGCTTTTTAATGCAGCCATCGTCGAGAGCGGTGCCAGTATAGGTCGCGGTAGTATTCAGCCGTTCCCAAAGTACTTCGCTTACAGACTGGCACATGCCATTGACCCAAAAATAACTCACAACAATACATCTGAAGAGTTGCTTCAGTTCCTGCAAAGTGTTTCGCCAAGTATCATCTCTAATGTGACTAAATTACATGTAAGTAGTCATGACGTTTAATGGCAACGTCAGAAAGGTGTCGAGATCTTCTTGTTGTACATCAACAATGCATGATCATATTGTCTGCCTTGCTAGCTCGGCATTCCAGAAACTGGAAGGTTCTCTTCATACAAGTACTGCTACCCCAGAACGCTCAGATCAGACATTTGTTGTCTCGCAGCGCTTTTGGAGCGCGATATGTTTTCTAAATTTGCAATATGCTATCTATACTTATGCAAGTTATAGCCTCCACCGCCGGACGTGTGAGACTCTCCGAACATTCGGCATACTCACCAAAATCTTCTAATCGTCCGGTTTGTTCCACCATGAGAGTTCTCAATGCATTTCGTCATTGTGGGTAGCGACATTTTCTCCTTGAAGATTTCATTTGAAGCGAAGATTTTTGGCAATCCAAGAAATTATGTCGATATAACAAGGAACTATTGTGTTTTTTGTAGCCTGATCCAGAATACGATATTCAGGTTTTGCCTGGCAAGAGTTACGAATTACTGTGGAAACCGATATTGGAATCCAGAGATGATCAGGATGCTTTTCTGACGAATGCTATACACGATGCGTTCAAAGAAGGCAATTTCAATCAGGTTCCTGTTCTAACAGGAATCACTTCTGAAGAAGACGGTGCTATAGGTACATCAAATATAATCCATTATTATTCATAATTTTTGTCCTAGGTCTGATCCTAAGTTTGATTTCGACTCCCATTATCTATAAAATTTTGAGTATCACGACGTTTCGATTGATATGCTATCTTCAATCGTCTTCAGGTGATACTCAAAACTTTATAGACAATGGTATTTGGTTAGTTTTTTATTTTTTAATCCAAGAAATCACTCGACTAACATGTTTGAAGTGAGTTGCATTTATTTGTATTCATTTTCCGATCTTAGACCTAACCACATTTTTAAAACCCTAACTTGAAATTTACGTTGTATTACAGCAGAATATAGTTGGACTATGGATCATGCTCGCATTGTGGATGAACATCCCGAGCTAGTTTATGATAAAATAACTGGAATAAAAAAGGAAAGGAGGTCTGCATTTTGGCAGGAACTGAAAGCGGTATACACCAAAGACCCGTTTCAGAAGAATTTCACCGGATTTATCAAAGTAAGCCTTTTCATTTACACTGTGCTTATTTTTTTAGATAACCTTACGCGAAGACAGGAAATCTTTCACGCTTCATAAGCGCTGCGAATGGAACCATTGGAATACAAACTATCCAGCAGCTCCTTCCACAACGCCGAGGTTGTCCATACGAGCAACTTTTGGGAGAGGCTGTAAACTCGAACTGATGACAATGCGACTTTTATCTAACGCACAAAACATTAACTGGTAGTAAAAATATGTTTCTTTCACAGATGTCAGGAGATTTGCAATTTGCTAACCCGGTTAGCAGGTTCGCCGATCTAATATCACAGTATGTAAATGTTTATTTCTACCAATTTTCCTACTTTGGTCCCATGAACCTTCATCTTGACATCTTCGACATGGAAGGTAGGTTTTGTTCGTCAATACACTTTATAGACAAAAGCTTTAAAAAAATCCTAAGGATGGTTGTATATCGTATATCATTCGAAAGAAAGTTTTTAAAATTGTATCAAATATATTTATTTTTAAATGGAATATCCTACCTTTATTGCATACTCAGATTAACCTTTCCAAAAGATGAATTCTGATATACGTCATAAGGTTCTGCTATTACCAAAAAAAATTTAAGGATATAATTTTTAATTAGTCTTATTCATATTGCCATTTGTTCACATTTTATTTATTTATTTCAGTACTACAGTTCTCATAGATTGTGTCACTCACAAAAATGTTTCTTAGAAACGCATTTTATTTTAGGATTAGGAAAAGCACCTCACTGTGCCGAATTGGCTTATCTAGTTTATTATAAACTAGATGGAGACACCAAGAGTTACCCTGAATCTGATATCAAAATGCGCCATACTTTGTCTGATTTATTTGCCAACTTCATCAAATATCAGTAAGTATTAGAAATTAGTCCCATATGTAATATGGTTCATCTTTAATTGTTTTAGTAATAGGAATACTTTGAAATCTCATATCATAGTTTTGAGAAATCAAGCTAGTAACAAAAAGTAAATAAATAATAGTAACTTCGATAATTTGATTTAGTACAAGTAAAATAATTGAAAACCAATTTGTGATGCAACTAGATTCCATTAGTTTTTGCTGCTGGCACTTGAATTTATAGACATTTTGTATGATTCATTCTTTTCAGCTAATACTATGAATATGTTTCAGAAACCCAACCCCTAAGAAAGAGCCACAACTGCAGAATATCATTTGGCCAAAGTTTGACTCGGAAGCTCTGCTGTATTTGGACATAGATAACAATCTGACCATAAAAGAGAGTCCTCGTTATTATCGACAATGTAGAAAAATAATCGATAAGTATTATGAACATCCATTGATAAATATTTAAATAAATAGACCGAACAGTACTCGGCGATAATCTTCCATTAAAACCTCATAAAAATACGTAACAAGTTGAAATTTGGTGTGGCAGCTGAGGTCGATGGATCAAAAATAACATCACACCTTGATCTCGTGACCTCAGCAGTAAAAAATTATTTCTGTCAAAAAATTAGATTTTTTTCAGAAAGAAATAAATACTTGACACATGATCACGAAGTGATATAAAACAAAAGGCTATACAGATATTTTTCTGTGTATATTCAGATAAAATAATATATTGGTTAATGTTGTTCTATGATAAATAGCACAGATAAGTAAATAGTAAAATGATAACAATATTGTTTCTATATTTAGGTGCTTGGTTTTCTATTTTTCAACTCATTTGCCATTTTTAGTTCGATCTTCTCGGGATCAATTTGTATCTGAAACAATCCTAATTAGAGATGTTGTTAAAAACACTAGCATCACGTATACCGTATCATTCAAATTGCTAAACTTATTGTTATTCTCTGTTTTTCCCAACTCATCCAGATACTTCTTTCTCAGGTATAAAACTGTATCAATGTGAGTTTTGTGTTTCACTGCCAGATCCAAAGCCCTGAAAATACACAAATATTTAGTTAATCTTAACACCTCCCAGCACGGTACAAGTTCATCAGGACATTTCAGCTAAGATGAATACAAACAAAAATAATTACCTAGTCCAGTTGTGTAGAGTTAAGTTTACATATAAAGCTTGAAAAATCATTCCATTATGAAGCAAAATCGATTCTGCATCTTGTACTCTTCCACCTAGAAGCGCTAGATGGGCTTTTTGCTCTGCCTGAGACGGCAACGTCTGAAAATTCGTTGTTACCAGAAAATAGGTATGTATACAATAAAGATGAAAAAAATGTTAAGAGTTGCATTTTAATATCCCAAATATTTTTTTTATAAAGCCGCTTTTTTCACCTTACCATGTGTCGTGGAACAGTTATTTTATTTAAAAATATAGTTTTATATGATTTTCTAATTTCCTCGGAATCTTATATCGCCCCCCCCCTTCTGAGAGTCACAAACAGCCACAAGGGGGCGTCATCGCCCACGTCGAAAACATTTGTTCTAAGGAAAATGTAGCATTTCGAATCCGAGATATTGTTTTCTTGATGGTTCAGGCATATTTTTTGAATTTGGATTTATTGCCGTTGTCAATAGTATTTTTGGTAGAAATTGTAAATAAAAAAATATTAATAACAATTAAAAAAAATTCTTAAGGTATCTATTCGTGAAAATATCATATAAATAATGCTGTATCAACATACTGCTTGCTGTGTATAAAAAAATATGACTTGAAAAACGATATGTTGAACGTACCTTGATAAACTGTAGATAAAGCACCTTTTCATGGTGATTTATATTAGCATATGCCTCCTCCGCAATGTCTATTAAATTAGAACGAGATTGGGTTGCAAAGACTGCCAAACAAGCCCAAGCGGTTTCATTGTTGGTAGTTCTACAGAGATTTAATGCATCTGTCCACTTGTTCTCTTGAACACTCCTGGAAAAAACAAATGTCATGCTAAGTAGTTATCTAGTTGGCCTTTTATCATCTTGTGGTATCTCGTTCCTCAGAAAACTGCCTTTTTCCAACGCACTTCTTGCTGTACATCAACGAACTGCTGGAAATAACATCAAATGCCTTCCAGATGACTGCACACGAATTTCCTGCATGGAATCTGGCAAACATCTACCATCCCGATTGACCTTACAGTCTATAACATCAATCTGTCTTTATTCTATAGATATCATCAAGGTCAATATGAATAGACATTCAACCACTCGCAGCGCGTCTGAAGCGCGATAAGCTTTCTGCCTTTGCGAGAGGTTATCTATTAATAAAGTGTATTATTAGTTCTACGCTACATCTTATAACACGATGGAATGCTGGAAGGTATACAAAACGATTCCAAATTTGATTTTTACACCAAAATTGCTACATTCTAATGGTTTATACATACCTATGGATCATACCAGGAAAAGGTGATATTGGTATATTCAACAAAGAACCATCAGCTCTTCTAACTGAAACCGAGTTGCCTGAAATTAAGATAAAATATATTCAAGAAACATAAAACCTTTAAAATCTATTTGAAGTAAGTTTAGAGAATATTGGAAATTTTAGAAAACATTTTTTGAAATTATGAAAGATTAAAAGCTTTTCAATATTTTTTTAACTCAATTCCTATCGAAATCCTAATTTAATTTATAAACTGATAACAATGCTTGAAATGTATAGATTCAACTTACTCGACGCTACTTTTCCCGATGGTTTAAAAGTTAAAAACATTCATACCCTAAAGAAATGTTGGAAGCTTAAAACAGACTATCATGACAAAGTCTCCTCATCCAACAACGAACATACACCTTCATATTTCATCATATCCATCTACTACAAATTTTATTGTATATTTACCGACAAAATCGTTTATCCTTGGATCACGTCCTAACTCTACCGATTCATACTGTAACGAACACAGCTTCAGCAGCTTCGAATTGAAAGCGGCACTCGGACAATACCAAACAACCAGTTGGGTGTCTTGTATAGCAGCTATGATACTGTCAGTGGCCGACCATTGAAAGGACTCGATTTTTCTTCCTGAAATTCGTTCGAATAGATGATTGGTGGAATACGGTGGCCGTTCTCATTCCGCTAAGCCAATCTAGTAGGTGTTGATAAATATTGGAACAAACGTTGACTGACATGTCAGTGTAGTAGTTTACAAGTTTAGTTTGTGACAGTTGTGAAATATATCGGAATGTTTTGAAAGTGATAACTGGTTTTACTAAGACTCGCAACTTCCAGAACTTAGAAGGTAAGCAAATTATGGTTTAGTGTCGAAGATCTTTCAAGTCGTCAGTTTTTCGGTGGTTTCATTATAATGAGACACAGATCCATCGAAAGCGGATAACTTGCGAACTAAACGCGGAACGTTTATGTATTTGATGGCGCTGAATGCAAATAGGATCATTAGGCAAGTTTAACTAGTCATAAAAGTCTTGGTCTTCAGTTTGAAAAAAGTTGTTTTTTTTTGTAAAATTGTTTGAAGGTTAGTTTCTCACGATTTCCGAAGGCCGACCTTATATGCCTATCTCGAGACTTCCCCTCCTATTGTTGTACTCTATACTATGTAGAATTGTCCGCTGAATCTAATGGTGTGTAAAATAGCTACTGAGCCATATGTCAGAAATAAATCAAGGTTAGATTTATCAATTTGTATAAAACGCCATGATCATTCTATTAATCAATTTTTTTTATAATGTATCAAACTCCACATGTGGTATAACATTGTTCATGATATTTTTCCTTTATGGCGCGTTTACATATTTTCTTAAACATGTTCTGGCGGTTTAAAATTATTCCTGTCACAAACATCTGCTGAATACACTTAAGAACAGACATTGTTTTTACGCGAGATATTTTTTTATAAACAATCTCACCCCAAACGGCGGCAATCCTTCCACCAATAAATGATTGAAATGAACAACGAGCATCATTGGGTTGTGATTTTTACAATTTAAAGTGGTAAGGACCTAAATTACAATCTTCGATCTTCTAATAAAAAAACGGCAGTTGAAGAAAAATTATCGATCTTATAACTGGCACATTATTATCAGAATCATTCAGGCAGATGTGAAAATTGCTGGGAAGGCAATTTACACAAAATTTGAAAGCTCCCACACCAAAAAAAATATTATTCATATTTGATATTCAATAATAAATTACATTTGTGAAAGATATCATCTGAATTTTAAATACAGTGAAGCCAGAATTTTTCCTGTCACTTTTTCCATTTCCAGAATACTATTTAATTCAATATAACTGCTCACCTAATTTTGAGAACTGTTTATTCGAACTTCTAACCTGCACTAGATGAAGGTCTCTGGTTCGATCTAGTAGAGCCATGGTTCTAGCAGCTGCATCACCTGATTGGTCTAAGCTCACTTCTATAATAGGAATCGAATGTTGGATTGAAGTGAAATCGCTTGAGGTACGACTACTCGACAGGTCTATCACATGGACAGCTAGAATAATGTTAAACATATTATTGCAGAACCTTTTTTTCGGATGAATGTTGCATTTATATCAGAGCTGGGCAGTGCTGGAAGAAATTGTACTCAAAATACTGAGTAGTCGGTGCTCGTGAGTAATTGCTTTTTGATGTGAAGAGTATAAATATGAATCCAATTGTGTACATTAATTAAATTTCAGATATTTATTATTCACTGTATCCTGAGTAAATTAGTAGAAAAAGCATGTCATGGGATTCCGCCTTTATCAAATAGATGAAAGCTCAACTGATTTCACTTACTTTTTGAATCACTGGAGTCTCTCACAACCAACGTATCAGGTGAAAGCGATATATGAGATTTCCTCAACGTATCCAGCCTCATATTCGGCCATTTCGGAGATGCGATGAGTCTGCCCTGATAGTTATAAATACCAACTGTACTTTTTTCTACCAATAACATATGCCTGTAATGATGAACATGATGATCAGTATTTGCATGCTTTCATTAGCTTGACCTACAGTACTGGCATGCAGAATCAATGTGTAAGAAAAAGACAGAAGATAAAACATGAAGCTTAGAATAAGTGCGGAAATCTTCTAACGCGTGGCAACGCTGCTCCTTTGCAGGCTCACGTTATAGTAAAATATAAATCATAGTATAAATATTCCTTTACATCCCCTATACAGAGCTTAGTTTCTATAATTCATGGTTTCATTTCCAGACTTGCGATAAGCTTTCAGATTTTATATACTCACTTCTCACACAACAACATTAGAATCACAGACCCGTCCTTCAATTCAAATATTGCCGGCGTATTCCAGTTGTGGGTGCTGTAAATATAGCATTGTCCAGGTGTCGTAAGTACCAAGTTATTATATCTGTAAATGGAATGCATTATCAAAAAATAGAGAGAAGAAAAAATGCAGTAACATTACTCGTCATCTGTTATTCTCCAAAAGCCTTCAAACATTTTTTTTGTTATATTTATAATTTTTTGTAGTTACTTCCACTTTTCTATTATTTATTGCAATCTCTTGATGATATGTAACATTTTCCAATTCTATGAACATATCAAAACTGATGTCCAGAGGGAGGCTAAGGAATTATTAATTATGTGCATTACTATCATTTCATTTTTCCAGTCACACGGGGTTAGTCTATGATATTTAGCATTTTAAGAAGACACGAATAAACATCGTGAGAATTTTAAACGATCTTACAAAGATAAATCGTACAATACCTCATCTCTATTTGCACGATCCTTTCTCCTACCTCCAGTACCTCTTCTGTGGCTTCAGGACCCAGGTCTTTCACAACAATAGTCCTTTCTCCTGTTACAGACGCCACATATTGTTCATATCTGTAGGAATTAAATTGTTCTAGATATTCCCAAGAAGTATGATATGACTATTGATTTATTTCTCACTCGCAAAACATACTTTGCTATAGTGTAATGAATCCAATCCATTTTAGATTCGTTCAACAAAATTATTCTTGATAAGTTTCTTGGATGGTGCGCGTCTACACATATAATTGCTTCTCTAACGTTTTTTATTGTGAATTTCCGATACTGACCTTGATTCCCTTTCTGTGACTCGAGCAATCACAACTTTTTTATTAGCACATGCTCCTGCTACTTGTGTACCATCCGGAGACCACGATAAGTGATAGATACTCCCGCTTGGAGGATTGTCCAGAGACATAGACCACTAAAAGGAAAGATATATGTATTTCTTATGATTTTGCGATTCAAATATAATTAGGAAACAACATCATAATAATAAAGTAGAAAGGTGTGTGGCCTTGGTTCCAATCTACCGAGCTGCTGTAACCCACTCGACCTTAGGGAAGACAACCTCAGCTGCTTAGACTAAACATGCTCTTCTGGATGTATGGTGAAGAACCATGGTTGAGCTTGCCTTTGTAAAGCCTTAGAAGGAAACTAGCTTTAGTGGGCTTTTAGTTGGATCTAAGCCAGCTGTGTGATTCTCCCGCTTAAACTCAATTGTGAAGCTGAACTTTTCTGTTGCTCTGCCTGTTGTCCTGAGAAGAAAGACATTCTAGTGCTTACATACGAGCGGAGGAAGGGATTGGTGCCTCTCGTAACATCGCAAGCTGAAACGAATAACCTCCTTGATATGCAAATGCTCCGAAATAGATTTTTTGTCATCCACCAGAGTATTCAAGGACCATAATTGGTCTGGTCAAAGCCTACAAAGCTGCTCCTCCTTCAAGATGAGCTAAGAGCTCAATGGAGGGCATCATATTTTGTTGGTAGTCGAGGAGGGCAGACAAAAAGAACATATAGGTTCATATTTTCATAAAAAGTATATCAAATTAGAAAATATATAAATAAAATCTTGGAAATCCTTTTGGCGACATACCAATGGGCCAAAAACTCCATACTATAACTTAAAATCGACTGAGGGCGAACGATTAGAAAATGTACTTACACCGGCATAGTCACAAAGCCTTAAGACGTCATAGGATCCCACAGCAAAGAGATCTCCATTTGGTGACCATGCAACTGATGTGATGTGGTTACTGTGGTAGCCGCTAGAAAATAGCTGTCTACCTTGACTGTCCCACACCCTGTACTTGCAGTCCTCTCCACCGGAAACAATCAATTCTGATGCAGAGCTCCAAGCGATGCAAAGAATTAGGCCTTCATGAGCTTTCCACTGAAAAGTAAGCAAAGATGATGATCTCAAAAATTTTTAAAGCATGATTTTTATCGTATCTCCATCACAATCTGTATCCTTTTACAGGGCTTCTTCTGGGAATACTCACTCTTTGCGGCTTGGTATTTGGTGCTAAGTGCTTGATGACTATACATTTTCCGTGGGTGTAAGCAACTGCTTGACTATCTGGTGACCAGCATGCACTGTAGATTGAACTGTCACTTGTCACAACTGTGCTACGGAGCATCCCGCTTCTTGACCAGACCTTGATAAACCCGTCTTCCCCAGCTGCAACAAATGAACTGAATAGTTTCCAGTGGATGAAAGTAGTCGCTGGAACTCCTGGACACAATCCAGAAGCGAGCAATACCACACAAATGAACTCCAAAGTCTTAAACATCAAAGATCCGTCCCTATTTTATAGATATTATAATGGTAGATGTTCAGCCGAGCTGTTTCGCATAACAACTCAAAGAGTCTCCAGTACAGCAAATACAAGAGGATCTCATTGGACCCATCCTCACTTGGTCGAGCCTCTTCCAATAGCCAGTCCTCTAAAAAAACTCGGCGTTGTGGAATGAGCTACCGGGAAGTTTGTTCCCGATGGTTGCAATCTACAGATTTTTAAGGTCAATGAGAATAGAAATGTATCCTCTCGCAGCGCGTATGGAGCGTGATGTGCCTTCTGCGTTCAAATGAGGCTATCTATAAAAAAGCTATCACGAAAAAAAAATGAAAATCATTCTACCGTGGTCAGCGGCATTGTGCACTATCAGTTTAATCGCACAAGGTCAAGGTCATGGTCAAATACATATTATAACAAAAACTTTCCCACTTTCTCGATTTCCGGGGTAAAAAATATAGGATCTCATTTAAGAACACCGACTTGACCCAGAAATGACCTTCCAGATCAAGGTCAAAGCCAAGGTCACCATTAGTTAGCACGAGACAATCCCTCCAACTTTTTCCTTGGTCATTACGAACTACAAAATTGTGTCTTTAATTTCGGTTTCGAGTTAATAAGTAATCGTACCTGTAAGTAATCCAGAAGCATCATTAGCCCATTTTGAAGCCAATATTGCTCCTTGATGAGCCTCCACTGATCTTTCAATACGGCCACTTTTGTTCATTATGTGAAATTTTCCATCAGCAGTCGCAAGCAAAATTAATTCCTGAATGGAAAAACATATTTAAACAATTGTATCTACTTCAAGTGTTTGATGATCAATGTTCAATACGAGCTCCAAACAGACCTCACAGCAAAAGCAAAGAAACCTGATTTTATACAGATATACATTTCCAATGTTCTTACGTAATCCAATTTGAAGGAAGATATCCCAATGTATCCCATGATCACCTTGAATGAAGGTAGTCAAAAAGTCAAAGTATTCAAATTTGAAAAACCGACCCTACGTCATCGACGCGTTTAGTATGCGTATAAGGCATGATGGAACCTCGAAGTCTGCCATTAACATCCTCTGCAAAAGTGCATTAATTAATTGAAAAATCAAAAAATCCTGAAAAAATATAACATGATGTCCGACTGAATGAAAAAATTATATAAACTTGTAGGGGTGACGAAATTTAGTTATGGAAAATTCGAGATTTTTATATATATTACAACAGTCAATCCGTCTTCATAGATCAAACAGTTAAAAGCTAGAAACCGTGGATATGAATAACTACTGAACTAAAGCATTTGTAATTCTTATTCAAATCCTCGATGACGTAAGGTCGAGTTTCACTGGCTCTTAGACCATTATACTACAGCTTCATAGCTTTACCTGATGTTTTCCTGCCATGCTAGTCCGACTAGTCAGAAAATGCATGTCTGTAGGGTAGCATGATTCTGGCAGTTGTGCCACCTTGGCGGAGACTAGATTCGATGCAGACCAAGATAGGAGTAGGCCGTCATCTCTGTATGAAATTTGTTATTTAATAGTAGTTTTGTTTGAGGGTAAACCTCAAATAGTATCTTCTGGTGTTATCGGAAATCGAAGTTTGTTTGAAATTGGGTGATTAAATTTATTTTAATTTTATGTCAATTTTATTTTCATCGCATTGTGATAGAAAATGGCGCTAAGTGGATCAACCATTCTATTTGCCTTCAGATGAATAGCCACTGCTCACCGGCATATCTTGATATGGTTTTTTGTGGTGTATATGTTATAAAAGGCAATATCTCGAATTTTGTTGCAATGACATTATACTTGCTCTATAATGGATCTGAAGGGTATTCTTTCCATTTACGAAACTTTGGATGGGTCCCATATCGTTATATTTAGAAGATTCTGTCTCTACAGATTTAGGTCAAACTAGAAAAATGTGTTAAGAAGAAATATTAAATTTCATTCGTATCATCACTTTTAAACGTATTGCTTTATAAGAATAAATAATAGGACAAACTTATCAAACAACTGTATTGTCATTGGTCCTTGATAAGTGTGCTAAATTTAAGTTCAATCATACGTTCTGAAGTGGACATAAATGGCGGTCAAAGAACTGGTCACAAACATACATACACATATACACGTAAAGATAATAAGAAACGTGTTGAAAAATAAAACAACAGCCATCGAAAAAATATTCATTTAACTGCCCTATCAATTTTTCACTTCTTAACATGCTAGACTTTACATATTTGATGTAAGAAACAGATATCTCTATGCCCACTTACCCTGCAGAGTAAACTTCTTCAGTACTGCTCCATCCAACGCAGGTGACTGGAGCTTTATGGGAAGGCTTTTCAGCTAGTGATAATTTAAACCTCATCTTTTTGCTATCTTAAATTATTTTGAACTAGGTTGGAGACTTCGGGTATATTTTCTGTTTGTATACATTTCCGTTGCTATGGTAATCCAGAAATAAGGGCAGGTTTAGACGTAACGCTCCGATTGGCACCTCATTATGTCGTTAATAGTCCAGTCAAATTGTATCATAATGCTGTTTATTGAGAATTATCATGGAACTTTACCTACTACTTCGCTGGATAGATAATCCAACATTCAGACATATGAAAATAAACAAGATAGCATTCTGAAAAATTTATTGAAAAAAATGTAAATAACAATAACAAATTTAACAAGAGTCACGTTCAGACCAGCTCAATCAAAATATCATCATCGCTGACGGTATCACCCGGGTGGATGTTCACACATCTCACTTTGCCACTTGAGGAAGCTACCATTGAATTCTGCATCTTCATCGCCTCTGAAAAAGTAAGAAGAAAAAATTAAGATAGCTGGTTAAGTAACTAGATGAAAAGCCTCATTTTATTCATCGCATGTGATTCGAAATCATTGGATTGGAAATATGTTGCTTCTCTGTAAGGTCTCGAAATGGCAGTGGTTGGCCTGTTATCTGCGAAGCTGTATATTGGATGGACGTCATTTCCAGCAATTTGTTGATACACTACAAGAAGAGCGTTGGGAAGAGGACAGATTCCTGAGGACACTGGAAGCAACCAGTGGCAGCACATAGTCAGAAAACTTGATCAAAAGCCTCTCATGCCACACACTATCAAAAGCCTTCGATATATCGAGTGCAGCGACACGAGTTTCTCCATGAAGCTATGATACTGTGAATACCATTTCAAAAAGTTATCTCCCCACGTTTAAATTGATTTTAATATTTCTCAATCGATAGCGTCACGCAAAGTGGGAAAGACTCTCATGCTCCATAAGCGCTGCGAGAGATGAAGATCTATTCCCAATGACCTTAAAACGCTATAGATTGTAACTATTGGGGAACAAAAGGTAAGATCAGCTAAGTGAGTCTTCTGGGCATACGAAAAATCCATAAAAATAAAAAAACTTATAGACAAAAATAAAAAACTTACCTATAACGCATAGCTCTTGCCCTTCTACAACCTCATCACCAACATTGCAGTTGACAGTCTTGACAAGTCCTGGCATAGGGGAACGAATCTGCTTCGATATATCGAATTTAATCTTCTCAGGCATCAGGTGCAGGTATTCGGCTGATCTTTGTGACAGTATGAAGAGTTTGTACGTGGTGCCTTGGTATCTGGAAAGGATAAGGAGTAATCTTTACCAAAATTCTAGGATAACAATTGGAACTAACATTGGTCAGAGATCTTAAATTGTACGTACATTATTTGGTAATAGCCACTAGCATCTTTGGATAACAACTGGATGACATCAGTTTCATCATTGACCTTCACTTCCAGCAAAGGCTTAGCCAAATCGATAGTATCCTTTTTGATGACGTATTCTCCATCATCAACTTTCACCTTGAATTCTCCATTGGTTTGAGTTACGTGAAGCTTGTACTTTTCCTCGTTCAACTCCATATGTAACTTCCAGTCTTCTACAGGCTTTTCTTTGATTTTCATCCTTGGTGCGTTTAGGAACTGTCTGTTTCTGAGATCATTGGTTGCGAACAGTGAAGAAGCCATGGCAAGAAGCTTCTGTTTGTCTTTAACATCCAACTGTTTTCCTAAAAACAATAAAACCATTTATTGACTTGTTTTTATCTCAATGCTACTATATACCGCAGTTAAATTGGTAATTTAAATTACCTTTTTCGACGGACCAAATTTTGTTTGGTAACCAACATATGACAGACAAACAGACAGGCAGACCGAAGGAAATAAGTGACATAGATGTGGTAGATACCAATTAGTACTGCACATCAGATCCGGATCCTAAATTTTTAATTTGCAGAAAAACTCTTACGGCGTCTTTATTGACAAATTTATTAGTTATACGTGAAGATGATTTACTATACGAAACTACATCTTTTTACGAGGATGACGCTGAAAGTTTTTAGACATAGCAAAACTACAAGGTTTTTTAAGAAACTTTATTGTTTTTTCAGCATATTCTTCCCCTACCTCAATACATTTACGCATTCGGTAAAACCACTTGTCAAATTCTTGTGACCAACGTTCTTTTGAAAGGTTGCTAATTTCCTCCAAAAATGCAGCGACTGCCTCTTCATCGCTGGAAAAATGGCGACCGCGTAAGTTTTTTTTATCTTAGGGAATAATAAGAAGTCGCACGGAGCTAGGTCTGGAGAATAACGTGGGTGAGGCAACAGTTTGACACCCTGTTCAGCTAAAAAATTGATTGTTCTAGCGGCGCTGTGGGTGGGTGTGTTGTCATGGTGTCATTGAATACCCTGCAGACCAGTCTTTGGACGGCTCTTGCATAGTTCTTGGAAGACTACAGGAAAACATTTGTTTATATACCATTCAGATTTTACAAGGCTACCGTTGTGATGTATCCACTTTTAGAAAAAAAAGATGTGACCATTTTCTTTCCAACGAGGTTCATCATCGAGTGAAACACAGCCGCTTTTAAATTCAATAAACCAATTAAAAACTGTAGCCCTTAGAAGGGGAAGAGTCCCCAAAGCAACTCACTAAACTTTCGTGACATTCCGCTTGTTTTAGTCCCCTTTTATTGTCATGCAAAGTCATGACTCGAAAATCGCGATTACCCGGTTCCATTTTCATGTTAAAATTCGTCCAACGCTCAGATGCAGTCAAGAACGTGACAAGGCAACTACTGAACCATTCAAACGCTGCCCTTGCGTGTGAACACTTACAACTTCAGACCAATAGCTGCGTGCTCAAACTTGTTTGAACTTGTATAGATTAGGAGTATCCAAAGACTTTCAGCGTAACCCTCGTAAAACTACTGTTACTGAAGAAATAGGTTCTAGTCTCCTGTCGAGCGTAGATGATGCAAATTTAACAATTCATGTCATATCTTCATCAATAAAGCTGACACCGTAATGGTTGTTCAAAATAAAATCCGTTCAATCACATACTTTCAACTTTTTTTCATAGATAACCTCACGCAAAGACAGATAGCCTATCGCGCTTCATAAGCACTGCGCGAAAATAAATCTTTGCTCCCATGGACCTCAAAACGTTGTAGATTGTAACCATCGGGAAACAAAGTTCCCGGTAGCTTATTCCATAACGTCGATGTCCTCCAAACGAATAAACTTACCTTTGAATCCTTCAGGATATACTTGAGGCAAATAATTAGTACTAATATCACCCTTCTCAAACTTCTCCTCCGTCAAAATATCCCTCAATAGAGGGATGTTGTGGATAACACCCCTGATTACATAGTAATCCAGTGCCTTTATGCTTCTATGAATAGCTTCTCTTCGATCCTTACCATAGCAAACCAGTTTGCAGATCATAGGATCGTAATACACACTAATTTCAGAGCCCTCTTCGATGCCACTATCACATCTAACTCCGGGGAGGTGCGTTGGTTCTATGTACCTGTATAGCCTTCCTGAAAAGATAAATACATAATCAGCTTGTTCTCCCATGGCCTTCCTTGTGGTATCTAATTTTACAGTGAAGCATAATTTCTTTTATATAGATAACCTCTCGCAAATTCAATGTAAATTGTAGACTTACCAATACTAGGTAGCCCAAAACTCTTGTATGGATCTTCGGCATATACTCTGCTTTCAATCGCCCAGCCATTGATCTTGATGTCATCCTGCGTAATCCTGAGCTTATGACCTTTTGCCACCCTTAACATCTGTTGTACCAGATCAACTCCTGTGATACATTCTGTGATCGGATGCTCTACTTGCAGCCTGGTATTCATTTCCAAAAAATAAAAGTTTCTGTTTTGATCCACTAAGAATTCTACCGTTCCGGCTGAGTGGTAGCCTAGTTTCTTGCATAACGATACTGCTTGTTCTCCCATGGCCTTCCTTGTGGTTTCGTCCAGGAAAACACTAGAGGAAATGTATTTTAGTGAAATTTTTTCAAAATGCATGACTTTGTGTTTTACCCTATATTAAAGCCTCCCACTAAAAATTTAAGAAGTTGTTGTCATTGATTCAAAAGACGATGGAAAAACCTTTTGGAATCTGACCTGCTTTTTTAAATACATGGATTTTGAGATTTACAAAGTATCAAAGTTGGCTGAAAAAATTGCTTGTAACGAGAATTATGTGCAACTGTTTATTTAGGGCTTCTAAAGTGAGTTGAGGGTTGGAGTAAGTTTTATTTCATCATTACCTTCAATCAGAGATTATCACGAAAATACTAAATAGTTTCTTAAAAAAAAAGCTCATGTGATTTCCATCCTTGGTGGCTGCATTCACGAGTAATGATAAACTAGAAATATACAGAATACTGAAAAAACTGGATCATTGTATATGATAGACAGAATCACAATATATCTGTTTCAAACTTATATAAATCAAAAATGTTTATATCCGCTGTCAGCTATAAAATATCTCAATTATTTTATAATTACCTAATATCGCAGATATCGAATAAAAACGTTATCGATAGTCTTGATGAGGTTAACATAGGTCAACGATATTTTCTAAATTGAGAATTACCAAATTAAAATAGAAACGTTACTAAAAGTATAGGTGATATAAGCAATGATCCAGAATCATCATATGAATCAAACTGTTCTAAAGCTAAAAAGCAATGAAATCTCAAAAATTTTGAAGAAAGGACGTAAAAAATTTTTTTTTAATCGCAGCTTTTCCGGAGGAGATAAATTTAGAACCCACAAACCTTTCAAGCAATAATAGACCTACCTAGGTGCTTCTTCTATGACTTTTTGGTTTCTCCTTTGTATGCTGCATTCTCTTTCATTTAAATAGATAACATTGCCGTGTTTATCTCCTAATACTTGTATTTCTATATGCCTAGGATTATCAATAAATTTCTCCACTAGCATCCTACTATCCCCGAAGCTAGATAGAGCTTCTTGACTAGATAGCTTGAAACCGTCTCTGCAATAAAATTAGACTTTTAGCAAATCAACTTGGTACAACAATCAATCAAGTATGACTGAAATTTTTCATCATGACAATTCTGATGCAACTCATCTTCAAGTGTCGCCCTCTATGTGGCCTGGACTACCTTGGCGTCCCCATAGAGGGCGAAACTTGGCGAAGAGTTGATGTTGCTATCACACCCTTGACTGGGTTACGGATACAGCACCCGATTGCTCTCTACAGTTAGACCGCCAGGCTATACGGACGAATCTAGGCTAAAGACGAAACATGCATGTCTGATGCATGCACTCAATTCTGATTCAAATGTATGATAATGTTTATGCACCAATTCAATTCAAAATGTGCTTGTACTTTATTTTGTTTTGACGTTCCATCATATCCTGTTAGTAACGTAATATTCTCACTTGGCATCATCATCATTTCTGGCAATCCTCATTCCTTTGCCCCCTCCTCCGGCACTTGCTTTGATCATGACTGGGTATCCAATACGTCTGGCTATTTCGACACAGTGCTCTGCATCTTTGACCACTCCATCAAAACCTGGAATCGTATTCACACCTGCAGCTGCGGCCAATCTCTTGGACTCCAGCTTATCACCCATGCCTGTGATCGAGGATGCCGATGGCCCTATGAAAGAAATGTTTTCTGATTCCTGAAACAACAAAGAAGATTCAGGACACTCGCTATATCTTTCACAACAGTCATCTAGTTGCTAATCCACACTACGAACGACTAACCTTGCGCTTGCCGGACAGGTGGTCTGCCAATTGAGCTACGTAGGCACGCACATCAGTCCGAATGTGGCTCAATGTATAGAATAAAGAGCCGCCGCAAACGGAGACATGCCACGTAATATTAATAATAATCAGTTCCTTACCAACTGCTCTACAAAACTCGCATTTTCTGACAGAAATCCATAACCTGGATGGACAGCTTCAGCACCAGTCTGTTTGACAGCGTTCATGATTTTTTCCTTAACTAGATAAGACTCTGAGGCCGGTGAAGGACCGATAAATACACTTTCGTCGGCTAGTTTCACATGCATCTAGAAAAAAACACGGAAAGATTACATTATTTGGGCGTTTACGTCTGTTTGTCTGTCTGTCGGCATTATTGTCACTGTATAATCTCAGTAACTCGTGTACCAATTTTGCAGACATTCAGGGAAGGATACAATGCGAATACAATAGTTTTAGGGGCACAAACGAGTTTATAAAATTTCAATTTTGAAAGGATTTTTTGTAGACGGTTATATTTCCTATATAAATGTCATGAAAATTTAAATAAAAAATTACAACAAAACATGCAGTTTCATCAGACCCGGCTTCTCGTTTTCCAGTTTTGTCAATAACAAATGCAGTGATTGTTATTATTCAGTCCATGTTTAATTTGGTATGATTTATGACTGGTGTTTCATCATAGATAACAATGAACGTAATTTACTGATGAAATTAAATATTTTGTTCACTATCCGTTGGTACATTCTACGGAGAATCATTGATATCCGATTACTGGAAATTCAATGATAAACAAAATGTATATGGTATGTCTCAATAAATTGTTTCTAAGGAAGGTAAATAATAAAACTGTTGAAATTATAATAATTTGACAAAGAAGAAATACAATCAGCGGAATGGTTGGATATCTTGTATATCGTGAACTTTATTGGAAGCTCTGGTAGGTTGGAAACTATGAAACCACCATGTTAGTGTTTATTTTCGAGGTCGGCGAAAAGGTTCAAAATTTGCCTCCTTGCCAGGCTTCGCCTTCCCACCACCACTGAATACTGGATAAAGATGAATACATTCGAAGATAGTGCCGGTATCAGTAGCATTATCGCCACAAAACGAAAAAAAAATTAAAAATGCCTAAGCGTTGTTATTAGATGTTTCCGAGGCTCCTGATGAATATACAAAATAACAATGTCTGTGCTGCATAAAATGTCATTCATCCAATATGATACTATTATATCAGAACTGTAGTACTCGATGATTCAACGGACGTTTTAATTATAGTTATTTTCTGTTTAACTGTTGTTAATACGTAATGTACAATTGCCTTCATTGCTAATAATTTTGAAATAATGTTATTTGCACGGAACGTATAGACTTTGCCTTGTATATATCTATAACTACCTACATGAAAAGTACTAAAACTGTGATCGTCACTTCCAATTGCAGTTTTGTCAAATAAAATTCTGTGATGCAACAATATGAAGTTACTTTTAGTTCGATTGAAATTTTTTATAAATGTTTTGAGAATCTAACATATTATTCAAAATTATTCCATTCAAATCATTTTCAAAATTCCTTTCTATTTTTTTATTTAAGTTTTTGAATTCTATTGTGTTTCTTAATTTTTTTGTCCATTATTTTAAAAAATAATTCAGATTTTTGTAGTCATCGTTCCCTAGTATGCATGAAACTTTCCAAACTAATCAGACATATTGGAGTCGACGCTGAAATATTATGTTCCATACATACATACATACAGGTGAAGCTAATAAAAGCGTGTTAAATAACTCGAGAACTATATCAATGAATGAAGCATTACTTTCAACCACTACATCGACGAAGCTTCCCAGAACAGTTTGAGTGCAGAAATAAGCAACTAGCATTGACTTTACTACTTCAATTAGTCTCAATGTTTTAAACTAAGCAAAGAAAGATCTAAGCGGTATTGCTCTATTTTCTCTATCCTCTTGGAACGACACCTAGCTTAAGCGTCTGACAGTTGAAATAAAGTTCCAGATTACTCAACTCTAGTTCATTAAAGGCAATTACTATAACCATTGAAGCTACTGACCGATTGGGAATCGGCGACCGAATAAACTGCGACTGTCTTGATTCCCATCCTTTTCGCTGTGTTGATAATTCTGCATGCTATCTCTCCTCGGTTGGCTATCAAAATTTTACTGAATGCAGACTCTTGGGGATCTATTGGGTCCAGTGTGTAGATGCCTCTTCTTTGAGAGAGCTTTGTAGCTGCTGCGAATGTTGGTATCCTTACCTAATAATAAAGAAATGGTATTAGTTAAATTAACACAGTACGATTCACATGCTCTAGGATGGATGTGGAGATATACAGGGTGGTTCTGAATAAGTGTCCGATATTTTACGGAAAGGTTCGTCAAGCATTTTTAAGGTAAATAGTTCTTCGTAAAAACAACTGGCGATGTCTGGATGAAAATTGGTTCCTATGGTTTTTTTTAAATTGGTAATTTGGATTTCATCTTAATTCAGCTCTTATTAGTAGGGGGCGCCACCTACATATCTTCTCTCAATTTGAAAGACTCATAACTTTTTAAAACGACCTTCTCACATGCATCTATGATTTTAAATCCAAATAGCTTGGAAACGGTATAAGAGGGCGTTTTCCACGTAAAAAAGATCGAGGATTCTTTCGATTGTTTTTTCAAAAAATGAAATACAAGATGGTACAAAATAGTTATGAGCTTATGAAGGCAAGAAAAGATATGTGGGTGGTGCCCCCACAAGTATAAGCTCAATAAAAAAATGTCTAATGGGAAAAACCCCTAAGCAGTCATTTTCATCCAGATATCAGAATTTTTAAGAAAATTATGCCAAAAAACAAAAATATAAATAAAACTTTGAAAACATTCATCTTGAAAATGAATCACGTTTATATAGACTTTTTACCTTACAAATACTTGATAAATCGCGCTGACAAACATCGCACAATTATTTCAGAATCACCCTGTAAATAAATCCAACAATCAAACCATTATCCTTACATTATGTTTGCTGAAACAGAAACAAGCATCCACCAGCAACCTTGGTACCTTCATAGTCCTTCAAAAAACGTCACCCAAACACACAAAAAATGATCCACAAAAACTGCACAACATATACATATAATACTGCTAGTCCAGCTGAACTATAAAGATAACATTCAAATATTTAACAAAACATCATATTCTCAAGAAAACTCGTCCAAAGTACGTAATTGTGACACAAAAAGGATTACTTCACAATGATAGCGCAGAAATAGTAATTAAACGTTATCTCTTTGCCAAACACATGTGTTATTTCTTTATGGGTATATAATTAATGACGATAACGTCAGCTGAACCAAACTGGACGAACTAGAAGCTGGAGAGTTACCGCATTCTGCGGGTACCACACCGGGTACCATTTCACGGATGGAGGTGGTAATCTATCGTCTACCTACAGATTTATGGGTGCTCTGATTGGCAGCCACCGATTCAGCAATGCTGTCAAGTAGGTTGCTTCAGTGGCACTCGGTAGAAATTCAACTTTTTTGAAAATATAAGTTTTTTATTACCCTCTCGCAAAGGAACAAAGCACCAGCACTGCTAGAAGATGAATACAGGATCATGAAATACTATAAATTATAACCATCGCGAAACAATCTTCCCGACAGCCCATTTTACACCGCTGAGGTTCTTAAACAGAATTTGGAAGAGGCTCGTTAGAGGTGTTCACACTTCGACCAGGATGCGCCTCTGGCGCTCATTGCACTGATGATGGCTCGTTATGATACAAGACCTTGGTTGAACATTCACCATGATAGAATCTAGAGAACAGGTACGAATCAGCTACTTTCCTTGTTGTTACAAACCGTGAAGGTCCCTTGTAAGGCCAGGCCCATCCATTCTTTTCTGGAATGGGTCCAGAAGCATCAGATAACAAGATATAATCACTACCAGTCACTTCTCTAGACAGTATGTTACAATGTACCCAAGTTTTTGATTTCATACAATAATTGGACGAAATAAGGACGGTTAAATCTTACATATGATCATATACATGTTTGATGGCAGGTGTTTGCCTGTTATTTCGATACATGGTGCACGAGTAATCATGTCTGTAGGTTCCAAGGCGAATCAAATCAGTTAAAACTAGTAATAAACGGTAGGAAGACCCCTATAAATGGCTCAACCCCAAAAACTGTTCATTTTAGAACCTTATCTCTATGAAAATGCTTCTTTAAGAAGTTAAAGCCTACAGTATACTCAGTTTCTAACAAATTTGCACATCTTTTAAATGAGGAAATGTCCGATTAATATCCGTTTTCCATTCTTGCTCTATTGCCTGGACTAATCGGCATAATACTGGTTGCCTAGACGTCAGGCTCAAATAGTAACAGGCTGATTGACAAACTACAGCAAGAAAAAACAATATAAAAAGTTGAGTTGAGGTTAATTTTCAAAATCTAAAAGCCGTCAAAGTAACATTCATTTTATCGAACTCTTCTCTCGGTATTTTAAATCCTGCAAGAACAATAAATTAAGCGTAAATATGTTTAAGACGTTGGTAACACGGTTAATTTCAAAAAATAATGTTGCCCCACCATGTTTCACCATGGCCAATATGCCTTTCCATCATGTTCCCATCGTTGTGGAACAGTCAGGAAGAGGTAAGTCATTTAACTACTTAAATAAAATAAATATCCATGAAATTAGGTAATTGAGGAACAGATACTGCAGATTATAGATCCTCCAAACTTCTCCAAAATTAGCATAAAATCTTGCTAATTATACATGAGGTCCCAACGACTTTCATTAATGTAAAATATTCGTCCTATAAAAGATATTCCAATTGAAAGGAAGCCTGTCATCACATTTATATTCCAACATTGTAATTGTTCCAGGTGAACGTGCCTTCGACATATACTCTCGCTTACTTAAAGAGCGCATCATCTGCCTAATGGGCCCTATCAACGATATCACAAGCTCTCTAGTGATTGCTCAGTTGCTGTTCTTACAAGCAGAATCTACAACTAAGCCCATACACATGTACATCAATTCGCCAGGAGGTGTGATAACATCAGGGCTTGGTATTTATGATACTATGCAGTATGTTATGCCACCCATCGCCACATGGTGCGTAGGACAAGCTTGTAGTATGGGGTCTCTGCTTTTAACTGCAGGTAGGTTATCATTCTGCATCTTTTTGATCCAATTATAATAATAATAATAGTCTTTATTGAAGTACATCATAGAGTACATATACCCCAAAAGGCGGAGTTCCCTACAATATTGCTCTTCCACTCAACCATTCTAACTTAACTTAACCCTATTATCTACACTACATAGTGACAACTCAAAATAACAGTTAAGAGCTAATAAAAAATAGGTTCACATAATGTAGGTACTGACAGTGGAGGATGCGCCTCTATGACATACGGAGCCAGCCAATTTCTTTAATTTTATGGGTAATTGGTTGCCCTTTCCAAACACCATACACTAACCTTGCACAAGAGTTCTGCATTAGTTGAATTCTGTTGGAATCAAATTTTGTTAAGCATGAATGATATAAGACATCACTATAATTGGAGGTGGATAAAACTAACACAGTGCTTTTTTACAATGGAAATTAAGATACTTTTTTTGTGAATAAATCAATTTCAACTTCAGAAAGGCTTGTCTTATTTTATTTGATGTATGTGCTTGAAATCTCAAATCCGCGTCAATTTCAACACCTAAGTTTATAGCACTATTTACTAAAGGCAGTTACTGAATCTGTTTTAATGATTTGATAGAGTCAAATTCAACGCCTCTAGCTTTTTTTCTACCAAATAATATTGCTTAGGACTTCTGCGGATGCAATTCGAGGCAATGATATTTAGTAGCTATTTTTTAATGCCTGTAAATCTTCATATAAAATGCTTTTGATGTACAGGTACCAAAGGTATGCGAAATTCGCTGCCAAATGCAAGGATAATGATACATCAGCCTTCGGGTGGGGTAACAGGTCAAGCCACTGATATAATGATCCAAGCTGAAGAAATTCTCAAAATCAAAAAACAAATTAACAATCTGTATGTGAAACATACTGGAATGCCACTAGACAGGGTCGAGGCAAGTATGGAGAGAGACAATTTCATGAACCCGAAAGAGGCATTAGAGTTTGGTCTGATCGATAATGTCCTCACAACACCACCAAAGAGTAAAATTGAGGAATCAGATCCAAAGAAATGTGACACGATATCAACGAAAAAAACGAGCAGCAGTCCACAACTAAGAACATATTCCAAGAAAAGTTAGTGATTTGTGTCATTATTGTTGTCGGAATATACAAGTAATATATAATGAAAGAAGAGGTCAGTGACCTTCCGAATATATCATTGATTATTATTTGAATTTTTGTGGTAACCCTGCATTTTTGAATGCTGCTCAAAATGGGGACAGTTATTTCAAGTTTAGTTTCATGAAGTTTAATATGTGAATGTCAAATTTTGATGGAATAAGAAGAAATGCTGTATTTTTATAATGCACTGCTTAGAAATCAAGTAATCATTGTTTTTTATGGTTAATATTCATTATTAACTGCTTCACTTCCCTGTAGATGTGAACATGACTTCATTCTTACATTGAATATGTCTTGCAATAAAATTTATTTTATTCTATTTTTTGTATACGCGTTCGTGTTTTTCGTTTCCCCAATTTTTTCGTCAATTTGCTATTCAAGTTCTCTGTGATCCTATTTTACCTTAATATCACTTTGGATTTCCATTGTCTTAAGATTCTGTGTTTCACACTGTTTTCTTGACGTGGTGATCTCTTTCAAGCTCAGGTCAATTGATCTGGATTATCGATAAATCAAATCTATATATGATTCGAAAAAAGCTTAATTCTATCGGTTGTTATAAAGGCTTCATTTGAGAAACGTTTCCATTATAGTTATTCATGCGGCGTATTTTACTGTATTTAATATTTTTCAAAATGTTCTGTATAGTTCTTTTACAAAAAGTGCCCTTGAAAAATCTAAAACACATTTCCAAATTATTTTGAGTAGTGTTTGAACATCAAACTGGGTAAAACGAGTATGTATCAGATACAGATATACTCTTAAGTTATCATTAAATTATTTTAATGAATAATTTGAAATATATCATTGTGATGATATTGTTCATTAGTGTTTTAAGTACAATTTTTGTACGACTGATTTATATATTTTAATTGTTAATAAAATTATTTTTTTTGCAATAGTTTTTTGATATCCTATATCTCTGAAGTTACTCAAGTTTTAAGAACATAGTAGGAAGCAGATATCAGAGCTTGCAAAAGTTACATCTTCCCTCTAAATCTTCGTCAGAGTTGAAATCAATTGCAACTGATCTATTAATTAATGTTGCTTGTTGCTAATCAAATACTGTGAAACTATTGACAATTGAGTTGTTGAAACTCACGATTTACAATTAAGTAATTTAAAATTCTTAATTGTCCAGCAACTCAATTTTGCCCAACACTGTATACAACTTCGGTACTTAAAGACATAGCAAACGAATGTGTACAGGTAGTCCAAAATTATTTGGGAAAATTCGCAACTGCAATATGAAACGCATGGTGCTAATCAGGTTGAAAATATTTTCCACGAACTGATTCCTTATAAATATAGGACATCTGGTAGCAGCTTAGAAAATTGGGTCAAATGGAAAGCAATATTCACATATATAAAAATATTTGAGTCATTCTCTAGTTCACGATAGTTTTATTTGTAAACAAAATTGAGCTGTTTCAAAACTCAATTCATTGAAAACAGTGAACGAGGAATATCATTGGAAGTAAACAGCAATATTCGTTATATAGAGAGCTATTGATTCGGGATTCCGTATATCAACTTTTCGCTAGAAATGAATGATGCTCCTTATATACAATAAACATCTATTCAATTGAATGTCGTAATATAAATCTTATTCTTGCAAGTCCATTAACTTGTAATAGTTGAATAGTGCAATTGAGTTTTATGCTGTATTTAACAACACAAACATGTTTATAAAGAGGATCTTAATAGTGCAATAAGGTATCTAAATGATATTCTAATAAGAACGCTTTTTAGTTGATCATGAGGCTTTATTATAGTAGATGAAACACGCGTGAACATCTCAGCAATTTAGGGATATTTATTTAATGGGTTTTATATAGAATGAAACACATGCATATAAAAAAGTATTTATTCGTTATAAATTATAATTTTTGACTTATATCGCTCATTAGCTCTCTTTAGCCATAAAATATAAATCACATAAATATGAAATATTCAACAACAAAGTGTAACTCGTTAAACCATAATATCTTATTTTCTGCTGCCAAATTAGGATTTATTTTTCTGATGGATAATAAGGAAAAACTAAATATTTTCATGGAAAAATCAAAAATTCGAATTCGAGATATTAGGCTAGTATTGTTGATATTATCAATATTATAGAGAGGCAAAATCAGTAGTTTAATCAGGTTCATAAGCTGACATATGCAAAACCAGACACGTCTATTTCTCTAATCGAAATATATTTTAACTACTAAGCTTCATACTTTTGAATGGAACAATACTCATCAATATCAGTCTTTTGATTAAAACGCGAAATTCGCTGAATTAAGATTAAAATTTTGGCAGTTTTTTTTGTCTTACTCAAAACAACTGATACGTCAATTGTCTGGATTTGCAGTCATATGCTTCAAATGATCTTAAATCATTTTCTCAGAAGCCCTCATAAAAATTCCTCAAAACATTATTTTTGTTACAGCTTATTAGCCTTATCGATAATAATTTATAAATATCATATAACTTTAGGATAGGAAATATTGGCGATAATTAGAACAGTCATAAAACACAACTTATAATGAATATCTCCTTAAAACCTACAAGTATTACTTTGGTTCATCGGACTTGAGTACAATCTAATATATTTAAAATAAAATTGTGAAATTCCTTCTCCAAACATTTTTCATTCACAGCTAATGTTATGCTTTGAGGGACTCAGATCAGGCCATTGCTGGAGTACTGCTTGCATCTATGGGGATGAGCTCTGAAACTCTCCCTGACACGGTCCCTACAAAACCTCAACCATCGCTGTTAAAATATCCTCAAGATATTTCATTTATTAAGATATTTTATTTTTTAAACTATTTCATTCTTCTTAATACATTCAATGACTTAAGATATTTCAAGAGTAAGATAACATAGAATACAAATAGATGGAGACTTATAGTTTGACCTATATTAACAGCATTACAGAAGGCACATGATATCCTATAAATACTTAACTCACACATATCTGGTTTTTTCTTCTTTGCATTAAATATGGTCTTAAGTTAGTTGCTGACCTGTTAGCTATCCTTATATGATCATCATGCGAAGTAAAATTAAAACAAAGCTCAGTACTCAAACAACGTTTTGACCGTACGAGATGCCCCTCTACCGCGCCAATGTCTCGATGGCCGGTATAAATGAGGAACGATGTCGTATAGAGCCTCGCGAATTATCACCAGAGTCCAGAACCTGCCGATCGCGGTGTAAGCAGCGTCCGCGTTTTTTTTCTGTTGACAAAAAATTTCACTACCGACGGTAAACATTTTTAAAAAAATTACCTGAAACCTTCGCACGGATAGTGACCAGCAGCTACCTGGGAAAAATATAACATTGGAAGGTGTCAGTATGTAAAAGTGGGAATTCAGGATCTACTGTAACGTTATGTGTCAGAAAAATTGAGTGTTATCTTTCTTCTTTGGTGCACTGAAGCAAGTATTCAAGATTTGATCAAGGTACGCTATTTTTCGTATATATACAAATACTACCTAACTAAGGCTACTGAGCAAATTAGATCTGTAATGCATAGAAAGCTAGAAAGCATCGCGCGTTAGGGAATGAATATGTAGCTACGAAACTCCAGGATCTTCTCATAATTCATCTTGTTCTGATCGGCCACTTAAACATTGTACATTTGAACTATAGGATAAACGTGAAAAAAATGAAAAAATCTTGTTCTATTTATTTTAATTGAGATTCAACAGATGAAAGTGATATCATTTTGTTGGAAGTATAGAGTCAACCTACTTGACGCCTTGTCTGCCTATCTGACATATATCTTGATACCTATGACTCAAAAAATTGTAATTGGATTGTTATGACATTTGGACGATTAATGATATCTAGGGAAATATGATCAAAGTTTTTAAGTGTATCTGATTGAATTAAAATCTTCACAAAAGAATGCGTCAAGTGAATTGACGCTAAACCTCCCAAATATCCGTTTAGAAATGAAGATTTAGCTTGAATTTTCAAAATTGTTACCTTGAAGCACAAGAATGTTGAAGATAGTTGCTGAAATGGGAGCTGCACAAATTAGCCCTCTTTAGGAAGAATAGTGAACCATCCCCTAAAAAGCCTTAAAATTCGTGAAAAAAATTCAAACTAATTCAAAGCATTTTAATGCATCGAAAAATTACTATCTTCATAACCCGAATGTATCATAGTATCGACAGTCATTCAAATTAAATCTATAATTACTCCTTACTATGCCTAACACATTTCCAAACATTTGGAAAGTGAATGTGAGATTATCATTTAACTAATACAATGCAGTAGCTGCATTGATGTCGGATAAGAAAGCATACTAGAAACTGAACTCGATTTTTGAGTCCACGCTATTCATTTCAGTCAGGTTGAGGTTTCTTTGGTGGTGTTATCGTAACTATAACTACATACAGCTGAGTCAAAACATGGCAGACCGCGGTCCGAATCTGGACCTTGAGTGAAGAGTACGATATATAATATGAACTTAATCTTCTTATACGAGGGTCACGCTGAAAGTTTTTAGATACAGAAAAACTACAAGAAAAAAACTTCTGTTTTTTCAACATATTCTCACCCTACCTCAATACATTTACGCATTCAGTAGAACCACTTGTCAAATTCTTGTGACCAACGTTCTCTTGAAAGGTTGCTAACTTTCTCCTCAAATGCAGCGATTGCCTCTTCATCGGTGGAAAAATGGCGACCTCGTAACTTTTCTTTGATCTTAAGGAATAAGAAGAAGTCGCAGGGAGCTAGGTCCGGAGAATAAAGTGGGTGAGGCAACGGTTTGACACCCTATTCAGCAAAAAATCGAGTGTTCTAGCGGCGCTGTGGGCGGGTGCGTTGTCATGATGCCATTGAATACCCCGCAGACCAGTCTTTGTACGGCTCTTGCATAGTTCTCGGAAGACTACAGGAACACATTTGGTTATATACCATTCACAAGTAACTGTCCCTTGATTTCCCAAGGCTACCGTTGTGATGTATCCACTTTTAGAAAAAAAGATGCGACTATTTTCTTCCCAACACTCTTGGAACGACGAATTTTCGTTGGAGGCTGCTCACTTCCAAAGCACCAAACTAATGACTGCTGTTTAGTTTCGGGATCATAATGATATAACCATGTTGCGTCTCCGGTTGCGATATTCAAAGTGTTTTTACTATGCCCATTATCATATTTTTCAAGCCTAAACTCAGCCCAATCAACTCTTGTTGCTTTTTACTCACTTGTCAACCAATGTGGCACCCAACTGGATCACCGCTTCCTTAGGTGAAGGTGATCATGAATGATCGTTCGGACCGATGCCGATCCAATCACCAGAGAAACCTCAATATCGGTGTAGGTTATATGTCGATCTTTTTTCACCATATTTTGCTTCTACAGTTTCCGGAGTAACAGCAGTTGGCGGTCGACCTGTGCGAGGTTCATCATCAAGTGTACCCGGCCCCTTTAAAACTCAGCAAACCAGCTGAATACTGTAGCCCCAGAAGGTGCAGAGTCACCAAAGCAACTCACAAAAGTTTCGTGACATTCCGCTTGTTTTAGTTCCTTTTTATAGTCATACAGCACTTACAGCTTAAGACAAACTAGCTGCGTGCTCAAACTTGTTTGAACTTGTCTAGATTAGGCATATCTAAAAACTTTCACCGTGACCCTCGTATTAACAGAATAACGCTCAGGCTTGTTTTCGGTTTATTTCTTCATTCATATTCACAATATAATTCTATATTCACATATTGAGTTGAGTATTCGATTTTTTTACACAGTAAATGCACGTAATGGTCAAAAGGTGGGGTGAGGGCAAAAGTAGATATGGACCGTGACAGTGACATTGCATTGAGAAACGGACCATAAATGGAACTAATTGGTAATCACTGCTTTATAGGATCGCTTGTTAGTTACTGAATGTCATACAATTTCCAATTCAAATATCTAATAATACAATGTCTATTGGCTAATAAACCATTCACAAATTACAATCGTCTTTCATTATTGGCAGTTTATTAGTGCTCCTAGACAGGCATTGTTAATATTGTTATGAGATTTTTCACTATGCATTCTAAGCAGTAGCGTAACAAGGCAGTTCAGGAACCTTGTATAAGATACTCACGCCCTCTATCTGACAAAAATACAAGTGTTAATATATATTAAGCATTTGTAAGATGTTACAAAAATGTTCATTAATGCTTAACCTTTGTAAACGAAAACATTTCTTCAACCTTCGTATTGGCAAATTCATTAATTTGTTTACCTTTCGCACCTGCCTAATGCGCACCAATCGCGCTGCGAGAGGAAAAATGTCTATTCACATTGCTATTGAAAAGTTCTAATTTGCCTATTTCATAATGTTCAGGTTTTCCAAAGGAAACACTTTTTGTTCAGAGTGATCCAGAAAGATTAAATTCTTTTAAACTCAATATTTATCCTCGCGCAGTGCTTATGAAGCGCGATAGGCTTCGAGGGTCATACTGAAAGTCTTTAGATATTCATAATCCAAACAAGTTTGAGCACGCAGCTATTTTGTCTGAAGTTGTAAGTGCTTACACGCAAAGGCAGCGTTTGAATCGTTCAGTAGTTGCTTTGCCACAGTCTCGAATGCATTTTAGTGTTGGCCGAATTTTAATATGAAAATGGAACCACTGGGTAGTCGCGATTTTCGAGCCATGATTTTGTATGACTATAAAAAGGGACTAAAATAAGAAATGTCACGATAGTTTAGTGAGTTGCTTTGGGGACTCTGCCTCTTCTAGGGCTACAGTTTAAAATTGGTTAGCTGAGTTTAAAAGGGGCCGGGCCTCACCTGATGATGAACCTCGCACAGGTCGACCGCCCACTGCTGTTACTTCGGAAGCTGTAGAAGCTGTGCAAAATATGGTAAAAAAAGATCGACATATGACCTACACCGAGATTAAAGCTTCTCTGGGGATTAGATCGGCAGCGGTCCGAACAATCATTCATGATCACCTTCGCCTAAGGAAGCGGTGTTCCAGATGGGTGCCACATTTGTTGACCAGTGAGCAAAAAGCATCATGAGTTGATTGGGCTGACTTTATGCTTAAAAAATTTGATAATAGGCACAGTAAAAACACTTTTAATACCGTAACCGGAGACGAAACATGGTTATCATCATGATCCCGGAACTAAACAGCAGTCATTAGTTGGGTGCTTTAAAAGTGAGCAGCCTACAACGAAAATTCGTCGTCGCGAAATGGTCGCATATTTTTTTTTAAAATCACAACGGTAGCCTTGGAAAATCAAAGGACAGTTACTTCTGAATGGTATATAATCAAATGTGTTCCTATAGTTATCCAAGAACTATACAAGAGCCGTCCAAAGACTGGTCTGCGGGGTATTCAATGGCACCATGACAACGCACCCGCCCATAGCGCCGCTAGAACATTCGATTTTTTTGCTGAACAGGGTGTCAAACTGTTGCCTTACCCACCTTATTTTTCCGGACCTAGCTCTGTAACTTCTTCTTATTCTCTAAGATCAAAGAAAAGTTACGAGGTCGCCATTTTTACACCGATGAAGAGGCAATCGCTGCATTTGAGGAGAAAATAAGCAACCTATCAAAAGAACGTTGGTCACAAGAATTTGACATGTGGTTTTACCGAATGCGTAAATATATTGAGGTAGGGGAAGAATATGTTGAAAAAACAGAATCAAGTTCTTTAAAAAGACTGTAGTTTTTCTGTATCTAAAAACTTTCAGCGTGACCCTCGTATGAGCCTTTGCGTGAGGTTATCTATAAAAAAATATGGAATACATATATAAAATTGAGAACCAGACATTCAAAATGTCAGATTTCTAGTTTTGGTTTCATACACCTTGTTCCGAAATTACTGTCAGTGGCTAAAGATGAGCCCAGGTTTTCTTCTGCGGGTTCTTCGAACTTTCATGGGAAACGTTACGCCCCAAGAGATATTTATAGCCACAATGAACTCTTCGCTCAAGTGGATGATGATCGGCGATAATCTTTCGGTACCGTTCGACAGGTTGTGTCGAGTCAGAAAAAGTAGGTAGCCTTGATTGAAGATGGGCATTCTACTTGTAAAGGGCGTTGTTCGAAGCAACATCTCGAGATAGAGATCATTTACTCCTTAACAGGAACTTCAGTCTTTCGTATGTTTTTTATGATCATTTCTTTGGAAATGTCGCTATGTTGGGAAAATGACGTAAAACATATCGACGCTGTACTTACAGCTCAATGGTTTCACAGATCTGGATTAGATTTTGTAACTGCAGTTAGTTGGAAGTTAACAGTGTTGTCTCAATAGGGGTCTGGGAATGAAGCCACAAAACAACAAGACGATAATAATTATTTCATTTTCATGGAAAAAACTCAAGCCTCAAATATCAAAGATGTGTTTTTATTAAACCCTCACACTCAGAATATCGGCATTCAACTTAATTGAGTGTATGCTCTCCACTATGCATCAGACCTGCTATAGATATGCAGCTAGATCGCCAGGCAATACTGACGAGTCTAGGCTAAAGACAAAACATGCATGTCTAATGCTTGAGCATAATATATACATTACACATTGCAAAGTTCAAAAAAGAGTATTCTGTCAGTCATTTATAGATGTATGAGATGTATTTTCCTTCTTTTTTTTCAGTTATTTTCATGATTTTATGTCTTTATGTTAGTATATATATTTCCGAAATTCATGCCAAAATCTTCCGTACGCAAAATGTAAATTTGGCTCTGAAATTCTGAAAATCCATGCGGGAGATTCAATGGAGTTTTAATTTATAAGGAAGTCTACTTAACCTTCTAGTTGTTTCAGTTGATCAAATTAGAAAGTTGCTGAGAAAAAATGCATTCATTATCACACGCGTTCTCTCTCAAACCGTTTCCTGAACCTATGAAAAGTTACCTTGCCCGAGTCTGATGAAAGCGATTAATGATCGATATAATTAAACCAAACAAACGAATCCATGGTACAATAATATCTACTATTATTCTAAACAATTTTTTTATTATTGTTACATATTTATTACTGTAAGATTATTTCTTGAATGTTTCACCGTTGTTTTATATTTCCAGGATGATTTCAAGTTAACTGAGAAGCCTAAGATCCGACAAAGACTTGGAATTGACGTAAGTATTTTGATCGTATTATTTTCCAGATCAGTAGGAGGGAGAAGTGTTCAACTCGCGAAATATTCCGAATTCTAGATATTTTTGAAATATACATCACGAAAAACAATGTCACTTATTTCAATCGGTCTGTCTGTCTGACTGTCTCTACTGCATTCGGTTCTTTAAAAAAATACGTGGTGCTCAAAGTTTCAGGAATATTAATCGAGTTGAAGTAGGTTTCTCAAATTTCGAGGTTTTGAGATTTTTAAAATGATTAAAGATTAAAATCCTATTGGAGTCTTTATTTCCAGTGATACCATTGTGTAGTAAGTAGTAGTCTACTTGCCAGTTTTTGGAAAACGATGCAGAGACGGCATAGGTATTTTGGAAACATTGAAAAAGAAACGCATAAACTTCGTCTTATGACGTTTCGGAGATCCATAATATTTTTCAAAAAATTTTGTAGTCAACATTGTGGGTGGAAGAGAACATTGAGAGCTGACAATGAATTCGTTCCCAATGAAATAAAATTAATTATTTTCCGAAAAAAAATGACTGCGCTTGAAAATGATCGAAGACCTGAAAACCTTGCGGAAATGATGAAAAACGATTTCGATAAATGCCTATCGGCAAGGAAGATGGAAAGAGCGCTCTTCAGGTTATCGGAAAAAACGGGCTCCGGGTGAAAGATAAAAAGGGATGCACGGGCCCCTAGACGACGCTGGGCCCCTAGACAGTTGCCTACTCTGCATAATGATAATCCGTCTCTGCATCAATCCCTGTATTTGACATGTGTCGCGTTTAACTTCACTCGAACGCCCCTCATTTTCCGACAAGCTGAATTGTGTGGCACTCGTAAAACTGTCTGAAAGTAGTAACAGCCAGATTACAAATTAAGATCACCGACTAAGATTCTTAAGACGCTGACTGTATTTCTATCTCTCCGGCAATTAACAAATAATTATGGAAACACGCAATAATTATTAGTATGGTGATAAATGACTCGATATAAACGTAATTTATGGTTATTTAATTATATGGCATACACTGATAGTCATAATTTGGGTCAAGCAGATTGACAATGATTCCCACGTGTAGATCAGACACTACTTTCATTCAAAATATTGTCCTAACTCTACATTGTTCATTTCATCTCCTCTGCATAAGCGGGTCTGTCGGTCTGTCTGTTGGTAGTTTTTGAAAATTATAAACCTTGGTTTAAGAATCAGTTTATAAAACTCAGAAACTTTCTTCTACACCCCTTATATAATTTTATTTTACCTCAAATCAAGGCCAATGTTCTTTGGTAATAGTTTCTGATATCATCCAGGTATGGATATTGACTGTACTTTTTCATTTACACATCAGAAAACACGTCCAAAAGCGTAGTTCCACAAATTAAACAAAAAATATGAATATACGTATGATTTAAGGTTCGTATTTTCCCCCAAAATACACTGCGGCTTTAAATAGCGGATCATCAGGCAGGTCTTCGTTGATCCCCTGTCAAAAGGTAAAGTCGTGCCAATCAAGCACGGCGACGGGTTCTGCGAATCATCTTGTTTATTAGCCTCGCAGCTACTGAAATTTCCTAGAATTTTGGCAGTGACTATCTCATTATTAACAATGATTATATTGACCCAACCCACACTTGTTCATTTTCATTTGAACGGCGTTGGAATCACTCATTGGCGGCCTAAGGGTCAGCAAACCAAGATTTCGTAATGATGCCAGTGAGCAGAACAACTGTGGTTTGAGATAAATGTTGCTATCACACCCTAACCTGGGTTAGGTATATACTAGCCAATTGCTCTCCACAGTCAGACCAACAGGCTATACTGACAGGTCTAGGCTGAAGGCATGCATTTCTATAGCAGGTCCTATTATGTATAGTAGGAAGCACACACTCACAACGTATCTTATCATGGATGTCGTAAGGGATATCTGTCACTGCTTCAGGCTTCATGGCTTCGTAAGGATGTCAATGAGCAGCACCACTGTGTGCGACGTTTGGAGATAAGTGTGATTGATGTCTGTATACACATTCGATCTGCACATGTCGAAGTAAAAAAATACATATGAATTTTATCTAGCTAACATTTTGAGAAAATATTGAAAATAGTTATCTACATGAGACTTATCAGACAGATAATTTTATCATTATTTTTTAATATGAGCATACTACTGAACCATTATTCCTCAGGAATATAGACACAATTCCAATGAATTGAAACCAATCAAGGCACTACCAGTTGCCAGAAGAAAAAGAAAGGAAGAAGAAAAAAGGAAACTTCGCCCTACTGTGACGTTAAAAGACAATTTAACTCCACGAACATAGGAACAGCTTTTTTGAACAATCTGTTACAACGCATTAAGCAAATGTAGACTCTAACCCACGTATGATAACGCATTTTATTTTTATATGTATCCCGAAGAGATAATTGAGAACGTGCGTTATATGATTAATTGAAAAGTGAAAAATCCACGTTTCTTCGATGCCGATTAGTTTAATTAATTGGTCTGCTGAAAGTTCATTGGTTGCACAACCATAAAACGCGTACCGAGAGAATCTCGTCGAATGTAGTTCTTGTTTTATTTATTTTCATTTACACTACCAGAAGTTGCAATAAAATCCTGAATTGGCATATTTTGCTGAGAAATATGCTATTGTATAGACTACATGCTGCTACTACATCCTTTAACTACAAACGGACTGACAGACCGACAGACAAACATAAAAAACGCATTTTGTCAAATTCGAACTCATAACGCCAATATGACTCTATAATAATGTGGAATTTTTGAATTAATTCATTCTGTCTGAACACCATTATAATACTATCTTAAATATGGAGATTTCGGTATGAATAAATATAAAATCTTTGGATGACGCTGAAAATCATTTATCCATTTTTAGTATTAATGTGGATTATAGCTTGATAATAATATCATAATAAAATTTTGCTTGTGCTGTATGTAACTTTCCATAGCCTCAGTTGATGAGAGTATGTACTTAAGAAGTTAGTATCTTGCCGTGTTTCCTTAGAAACCAGGTTTTTCCATTGAATCATCAATTATTTTGCTATTTAGTAACGTATCATCCATTTGCTCCTTTATTATATGTGTTATTTTCTTCTGAATCCAATGGTGTGTCAGATTTGCACTGGGACGTTCCGTATTTTATGAAAAAATGGAAATGCCGAGGAGAGCCCGAAAATTTATTTTTTTGATACAGGGCAAAAACTCGTGATTCTGAGGCACTAATAACGATTCTGGCCTTCATCTCTGCGTCGTACATGAGGAGAAAAAAATTCAGGATTCAACACTCTTGATTCACTCGAAGTAAGTTTTAGAAATATGCAATTTTTGCTGTTATATAAGTATTTCAGAGAAAATGTCCAGACTTCTTTCAAAACCGTAACATAAAACACGTCCAAAATCATATCCATATCTTTATTCCTCAATTGATACCTACTTGATGCCATTTTTCGTCTAGTATGATTTTCAAAATAAATCTCTAAATTCTGGTTATAGTGTCATGTTTTCCGTTTACTAAATGTCGCTTGAATTGTATCACAATACATTTAAACTGCATTTTAGCACATGCATACCTAGACTTATTAACAAATGGAGGTCGAGGTGAAAATATTGACCCTAGTGCATCAGTGACGAAGTGTTAAGCAGTGCCGTGTGGTCACGCAATCAAGAATCATCTTTGTTTAAATTGCAATCATTAATAACCATCAACTGGCATAACAGCTTAGATCGACTACATGCCCAACTGAACTGGATATTTTTTTACAGATGACATCTCACAAAGACAGAAAGCATATCGCGCGCTCCAGGAGCGCTGTGAGATTAGTAATTTCTATTCAGATTGAATTATAATTAAATGCAAAATAAATTAACGGGCGCTGAAAGAGAAACACGCTGAATTGCCGTTGACGAATATAGCGATGCCAAACAAGCAAATGAATTACTTGGAGGGAATCGCAGGATGTATTCTTGATTGGTGTAAACGGAGCTCCGATGAAAAATATGATAACCTTACAAAAAAATATGGCATACTTGATAGAAAGCATTGAAATCTCAGTTGTGAAGAAAATTATATTTTTTTTCAGAGTATATTTCTTCAGAATGAGTATTGAATTCGAAAATATACTTTTCTTGGTTCATATTAATAATAATTTTCGTATCAAGTAGATTGTCTTAGGGTAATATGAGATGTTCTTGTCGTGAGTATATATTTACAAGAATAACGAAATTCTTGAATTGAGAATTTGTTTTCATCTGTGCAGTAGATCTACCAACTTTGATGTACTGATGAATGATAGATCAGCCACATTTCTTAGTTATTGCAGACTATTGACGTCCTTTCTAAGGAAGTGCGCTTTTTTCTGGATCAAATCCATAAGCTTCAAAGAGTGCTCCCCATATATGCGAACAGTATCCCAAATATGGTCCAATTTGAGCCTTGTAAAGTAGTATAGCTGTTTTAGTGAATACCTCTTCGATGTTCTAGACTATGGAGGTCCTTTGTAGTGACAAGCGTGCCAACTGGGTATATCGCTCTTCTTCAAGCTTCCGGGATTGCTTCAAAGCACATACCCACACATACGAGCATGTCTTGGTGAGTCTGCGAAGCTTTAAATTGTATTTGATGTTATTTCCAACATTTAGATGATGTACAGCAAGAAGAATGTTGGAGGAAGTACAGATGCCCGAGTAACTCCGGCGTTGATATTACATACATTGGAAGTATTAGGGAGTTGAATAATGGAGGTAACCGCCCACCCCCACCACGTCCTCCCGATTCTTGGAACACATTGTTCTCAACTCAACCATTGATCTTTGAGTTCGTGATCTGAATTACATGCTTAATTGAAGTGTTAGATAGTAACAACCCCAAATATTTATGTGTATATACAGTAAGTCATTTCATACTGTTACTTCAGTCACTTGGTCTTATCGTGCTTCATAAGCACTGCGCGAGGATAAATGTCTGTTCACATTGACCTCAAAACGCTGTAGATTATTACCATTGGGGAACAAAGTCCCCAGTAGCTCATTCCACAACACCGAGGTTCTCCAAAAGAACGAGTTTTAGTAGAGGCGTTGTAAGCTCCACCTGGTGAAGATGCGCCTTTGAGCTCCTCCAGTCTTGATTTTAATTCCAGAATGTTAATTAAATATGATTCCAGTATTGGGTGTCCTTCAATCCCCATCTTCATAGTTCGCTATTGTGTGTTACTGTTATAGTATATTTGCTCGCATTAAAAGAATTTTTGATAAACATGATTGTTAAGATGTTGACTAAATAGCATTTTGCAAGGATGATTGTTTTCGCGTAATAATAAAATTTCGGATCGTTGACTAATGACAAATCTGATTGATTACTCGACTGACTGCACAATATTAATCATGATAGATAAAACCTGAAACACGTAAATTACCATTGACATAGATGCAAGGAACTTCATCGTATCTGAAAACGTCTAAAAGATGTTTTACGAAGTCTGACTGGGTGTAATTTCTTCAACTTATCATTTGCTTGTCTCTCTGATTTAATACAAAAATATGCCCTGAGTTTATATCGTTCAGTAGTTACCTTGCACCGGTCTCGAATGCATCTAAGTGTTGGCCGAATTTTAACGTGAAAATGGAACCGGGTAGTCGCGATTTTCGAGCCATGACTTTGTATGGCTATAAAACAGGACTAGAACAAGCGGAATATCACAAAAGTTTAGTGAGTTGCTTTGGGGACTCTGCTCCTTCTAGGGCTACAGTTTTTAATTGGTTTGCTGAGTTCAAAAGGGGCCAGGTCTCACTCGATGATCAACCTCGCACAGGTAGACCGCCCACTGCTGTTACTCCGAAAACTGTAGAAGCTGTGCAAAATATGGTAAAAAAAGATCGACATATAACCTACACCGAGATTGAGGCTTCACTGGGGATCGGATCGGCAGCGGTCCAAACAATCATTCATGATCACCTTCGCCTAAGAAAGCGGTGATCCAGATGGGTGCAACATTTGTTGACCAGTGAGCAAAAATCAACAAGAATTGATTGGGCTAAGTTTATGCTTGAAAAATTTGATAATGGGCACAGTAAAAACTTTTAACATCGTAATTGGAGACGAAACATGGTATATCGTTATGATCCCGAAACTAAACAGCAGTCCTTAGTTTGGTGCTTTGAAAGTGTGCAGCTTCCAACGAAAATTCGACCTTCTAAGAGTCTTGGAAAGAATATGGTACCATCTTTTTTTCTAAAAGTGGATACATCACAACGGCAGCCTTGGAAAATCAAAGGATAGGTACTTTTGAATGGTATATAACCAAATGTGTTCCTGTAATCTTCCAAAAACTATTCACAACAAGAGCCATCCAAAGACTGGTCTGCGGGGTATTCAATGGCACCATGACAACGCACCCGCCCACAGCGCCTCTAGAACACTCGATTTTTATGCTGAACAGGGTGTCAAACTGTTGCCTCACCCACCTTATTCTCCGGATCTAGCTCCGTGCGACTTATTCTTATTCCCTATCAAAAAAAATTTACGATGTCGCCATTTTTCCAATGATGAAGACGCAATCGCTGCATTTGAAGAGGAAATTAGCAACCTTTTAAAAAAGCCTTTGTCACAAGAATTTGACAAGTGGTAAATCTGTTGAGGCAGGGGGAATAAACCTTGTAGTTTTTTTGTATCTATAACTTTCAGCAAGACCCTCGTACTGCAAAATTGTCGAACCAAAAGAGACAACGTTAGCAATATTATACATAGAAAATAACTTGGTTAGGATATACCACATTTCATTGAATCAATCATAAATTGATTGCAACAAATATTCTATAATAATTTAAATGTACATTTCGACATTTGGTCTCGCATAATTTAATTTAATTTACGACCCTTTTTGCTGTACACCCACGAGCTGCCACTGCAACTACAGCTATAGGTATAGTTGCTGCATATCTACCTTGGGCAGAAAAATTCATTGATAAATAAATCACGTTGTTTTGCCTCCAATCTCGTCAATGAGAAAACCGGAACGTTCCATTGTAAACAAATGAATGCTAAACTTTAACCTCACTCGCTCAGTCACGTCATTATAGTTTACATTTACTTCGCAAACGTAGACGTCAGATGTATCAATCAATCACAAACGTATCGTCTGTACATAAGTAAAGTGCCATAACTGAAAAACCAGGTTTTTGATATATAGAAGGATTTGTAGCAGAATGTGTCTATTTTTTCATAAGAAATGTCATAAATATTATCTTTAGAATGACCTGTCGATAACGTCTGTCGAGGCAGCCGAAACGCCAGTAAATATTTTTCAGTCATTCGTGTGTGGTGTCCATTAACTGTCAGTAAAAATATTACTAACATTTTATCATCTATCCCTGGTAATTTGACATATTTATTAGACATACATGATGAATGATGATTTTTTCTCATTGCTATGAACGGAACCTTCGAACGTAGTAGATTTCCCATGTATTTCGAATGTTTCAAACAAATTCAAGCCAATTATTTTTTTTTACTAATTTATAGCAATTTAAAAACCCAGTTAATCTTTTTCCAAAGGGAGCTAATTTGTTCCACTTCTAACTAACTAACTATTATTACAGATTAGTGAATCTAACTCAATAAGTAGCATGAAAATGACGAAACTACTATTCAGCCAATGGAAAAACGGCATCAAGTAGGTAGACTCTGTATTTTGTGTGCAACGGTACAAATTTATTGAAAATTTTAGACAACCTTGTATCATGGTTTTCGCAATGAAATTGTTTTTATCTTGATATAAGGTTCTTCGTCCACAAAATATTTTAATCCGATTGGAATGGAAAGAAATTTTGGCATTTTCATGTATCATAACATAATAATGGTCCTTCAGTAGTTTTAAGATTTTTCAATGCAATTCAAAAGACCAACAGCTCCAAAGTTCGGCTCAAATCTTTATTTCCTAAGTGATCCGATTGCGTGGGAGATACAGAGTCAACCTACTTGACGTTATTTATTAATACGTTTCCATAAAATACACATAATTGTTGTGAACTAATTTTGCTATAGAGAGAAAGTTAATTTGGGGCTGACAATCGAAATAATTGTATTAGTTTGAGGGCAATGCCCCGATACGAGGGCGACTCTTGCAAATTGCGGTTGTTTCTCGAGAAAATCAGTACAAAAATTTTTAAGGAAGTTTTGCTAAGTAAGATGAGATGTGTTCTATATTTTTTTTGTGAGTTGTATATCGTGATGACGGTGTTAGAATTTAAATCGACGCGGCCGAAGCTACAGCTTATTTAAAATTTTTGGTGCAAAAAGCGATACAAAAGCACCAATAAAGTCGTTTCACCGTCTCCAGCGCTCAAATTTAGACTTCAATTTTCCAAAAAAAAAATTGCTGTAGATGAATTTGGGATTTTGCAAAGCTATTTCGATATCAGCTCAAATCTACGGAGTAGAAGGCAAAAATCGAGAAATATTGTTGAAAAAAGTATCTAGATTGTTCAAGGTATGTCATAGTGCACCCTAAAAGACTCACAATGCGGGTTGCTCCATGATACCTAGAAGGTATTAATGGTAAGTTACGCCCTTTTTTTGCATACACCCTCCTTGCCACTTCATTAGTCTCTGATCTCGTACTATAGATAAGTTATATTCCTCATATTTCTGGATTATTCTGGAAAATGTTTACATTTTATATACTTCAGAAATATTACAAAGCTTTGAAGGACGTTGACATTCGACAGCTGCGTTTAGGGAGCTTGTCGCTAGCAACTGAACTTGTCTACAGGGTAAATGAACGATTCAACCTCACAGAAACTCTTTTTTTTTCAATTAAAAAAATCAGCAGCTGCAAAATCCGATTTAAATCTTGATTTACAAAGCGTACATACTTGACGCCATTTTATTTGAGGCGTCTAGGCTAAAATATAGAAATAAGTCCAAAATTTTAGCCAAAACCTTTAAGACCGTCAGACCACTTGACTCATCATACTTACTCAAATTACTCATTGAGCAACAGACAAAAAATATCCCCAATAATTGAAATTCGGACAAGATTTACCTTTGGACTGATCTTCACGCAGACAATATCGCGTATCGGAAGCACAGCGATAAGGCAAAAGTATATAAATCGATTTATTCAAGCCATCGCGTTCAGTCCACACATACAATGAAAATAGAGACAGCCGCCCAAAAACGCGAAAATCAACAGAGCGTGGTCTTCCTATTCTTGACCGTCATTTTTTCTTGTCGGTGTTGTCAGTAGGCGCTGACCAGAAACCAGAAGACAAAATCGCGGAAGGCTGCTGTCAATGAATTCGGTACAACGCTGCTTGCGGTTGTCTTGTCCGTGTTCAGTCGGTATGCGGTATTGTTGTTAGTGTTGTTGGTGATTTGTGGTTTCAATTAGATGATAAAAAGTAGGTATTATTCAGATTAATAAGGCTATTGTTATTTTATTCGAGGAAAAATAGGGCTATGAATATGCCCTTGATTTCACTACCATGGGTCGTTTCGTGATAATAATATTGAAATGCATAATATTTGTGCGAAAGGATTAAAGTGGAATGTGGGTTAATAAAATACAAATTTTTGTCTAGGAAACAGACAATTGATTTTACGTATACTTGAGGGAGGGATTCCGATTGCGAAAATTTTAGAATTTGAGATAATTCGTTTTTTACTTCTCATGCCAATGGGTGATGTTAAAAGAAAGTTTTGTTTTGGTGGAATAGGTTCTATCTCTGTAAAATTAATTGTTGGACACATTGTATTATTGTTCACAAACTTGTCAAGAGTTTTTTCAATAGCTCTGGATTGAAATTTTTCGACTACACATCGGACTTTTTTTTTTGAAACAAATCTTCATTTAGAAAAATAAACAACATGATATGAACATTATATATTTTTGGTACATTTCGAGTGTTTCAAATTAATATATACATATACAATTTATAATGCATTGTAGCTCGTAGTTAACTGCTTTTTTCAAGGGCTAATTTGTTCGGTTTTTGTTTTAGCGACTTTGACTACAAAATACTGCATTTTAACTGAATAGAAATCAAACATAATTACGCAAGTACGATTCAGTCTCTTAGAAAATTGCGTCAAGTAGGTTGACTCTGTATTTCATGTGTAGTTGTTTCAGTATATCAAAGACTTTTATCGTACTTCAGAGCTGCTGTTCCACTTGAATGATTTTTGTTTTAATATTGGAAATAATGAAAATGTTTGAAACCAAAAAGTTTGAGAACCTTTGTAATTATGAAAGATTCAAGTTTTTTCATTATTTTCACTTACACCATATTTTTTGATGACATGATGTCTGTTTCACAATCCATATCAGCTATTTCTGTCGGTCTTTCGACCTGTTGGATTATTGGCGTTTTTGTCGCCGTGTCATACTTTCAGTAATCCCTGCATCGTTTTCCACGCTATGATATGGGCACGTAGTAAGATATACTATTTTTTATCCGTGCATTATACATACATTATGGAGTGATAAACTAAACAGATAAAAAATTGCAAAACTTTTAAAACTGCTGCTCCACCTATTGGTAGGGATCCTCACAGGCCACTGCAGATTGAACAGACTATTGTCACTCATATGAGTGGAAAAAGACTCTGTCTGTCAGAAGTGCTGGAAGGAAGACGAGACCTCGTTCCACTTCCTAGAAAGGTGTGCCATTAACCGCGGTCTTAGAGCTGAGATGCTCAGCACAATGTACTTTGATAGGGAAGATATATACTCAGCGGATTGGTGATCTCAGAATCTTTATCAAAGCTCTGGGAGGTGCGACACTCAGGGTTATCAAAAAGGGCCAACGTGGCTCACTTGTCAAGCTTCACTTCCCCTACTATTTCCAAACTTCTGAGTGTTTTGAGTACTCCATACAATGTTGAGTACAATTTACTCAAGTACGGCCTCCACTCTGATTTCAATAGTGACAATTTTCACTACAATAACTTTGAGTCAATAGGTGAAACCATTCTATTCAGGCACTTTGCTTTCCATTATTCACGCATTCTGCACTATCTTAGTCTTCTGACCATAGCACCTGTTTGGTTGCAAAATATCCTTAAAGGTATTTGATTTACGGAGTAGGACTCATGGATATATTATATTTTCAAGTTAATGAATAATTTTCTTCAGAAATGAGTTGTAGCTCATGCTCGAATAGTTTTTCATGGTAACATGTTGATTGCATATAGTTTTGTCACACAAACCTGAAAAACACAAAATCGTTTTCTTGTAAAAGATACTTTGTTCCCAAACTATTACATAAAACCAATTATCGAATTGAGTACAGTTTTTCTAGGGCTAATTTTCTATGTATTCACTGATATTGCATTATGATCTTACAAAACTCTTCTAATTGTCGAGTTTTTTTGTCAAAATTTCCAAAAAATAACAGGCATAGCAATATTTTCATATATAACCTCTAATGAAGTCAAAGAGCCTTGAAAGAGTGCTCCAAAAAGGATATATATAAATTTCTATTCACATTAACATTAACATCAATTGGGTACCGTTGGCATATTTCCCCATAGAGGGCGACACTTGGAGATGAGTTGATGTTGCTATCACACCCTTGACTGGGTTACGTATATACCACCCGATTGCTCTCTACAGTTAGACCGCCAGGCTATACTGACAAGTCTAGGCTGAAGACGAAACATGCATGTCTATAGCAGGTCTGATGCATAGTGGAGAGCATTCACTCGGTTATTGAGCGGTTTTCAAAATGTTTGAATGTCTTAATACGTCAAAAAATGATCTATTCCTCGAGAAACATAATAAAAACCAAGTTTAAAATAGTTATGATACTTCTTTCGCTTATTACCGCGCTGCCAATGAACTGTTCCTCCCCAGATTCCATCAATGCAACAGTTACTCAAATCACGTAGATACAAGAACATCAACAGATCGAAAGACCAACAGACCGACAGACCAAAAGGAGCGTTTAAACATCTTATCAAAAGTACATGTAGAAAGTATACTCTTAACACTGTTTGCTAAATAATTTGTTATTTTCTTAGAACCAACAGATGTCATTTATGTAATCTACTATGTATATAATATATTATGTACCAAGCAGTGAAAGATTTATCACCTAATAAACTGAAAATTTCTTCAGTCGCATATACGGTAGCTAATCTAAATGTTACAATTTTCTCACCAAATGAAATTCATTTTCAATATCTGGAATAGATTCGATACTATGAACAATAATTTCTCGTCACATTTCAAATGTTTTATTAAACAAATATAAACCATTGATTTCTTAATAAATTGTTCATATGTGAAGGGCATAGTTCACCTCATTAAAGGGGGCTAATTTGATACGCTTTGGTTTTAGCAACTACTACTACAGATTACAGCTTACAGTCAGAATGTCTATTACGCTTCATGAGCACTGCGAGATGACAAATGTCTATTCACATTGACCCTATAAAATGCTGTTGATTGTAACCATCATTACCCCACAAAGCTGAGGTTCTCAAAAATACCGACTTATGGAAATGGCTCGCCGAAGCCTGGTGAAGATGCCTCCATTGGGCTCCACCAGTCTAACGTTATAAGAAGAAGATCATTGTATAACCTCCTCCAGTGATGTTGTAGACTGAGGAGGTCCATCATAAGGTCAAACGCATCCTTCAGGGTATTGCTTGTCTTTGGATTGTGTCCAGAAGCGTTAGAGAGTGCTTCGGAGTTCATCTCACACATGTGAGCAGCGATGGTCTGATCTGAACCTCGTAGAGTCCCGAGGGATACAATTTCCTGGAGCGAAAGATAACCTCCAGCTCTGGGACGCCGACTTATCGAGCAGCATGATCGGGTCATGACAAGTTATTGTTGATATTAATTCCCAGAAGCTTGATGGAAGGTTGGGCGACTTCTTTGTCAGGGTTGTCGACTGATTCAATCTACTACACGAATTTTTTTAGCGTACAGTTCCTACGTTACTGTAAGCGTAAAACCAAAGCGTACAATAAACAAACACCTATCAAGCATAGAAAAATTATTGAGAATGGGTTGCAAGGTAGCAAGACCTCCATCAAGGCTTCCGGTCGTTGTAACATCTAAAAGTTTGCTACACCGAATATTAATGAACGTATCGTTACGGTTCAATTACTTATTTCTCTCACCTTGTAATGGTAATTTGCGGAGGTTTTAATAATAAATTTGGAGCGATAAAATGTTACGTTCATGGCTAGAAAAAATGTCAGTTGATGTGTTGCTGCAGAAAAACGTGTCGCTGGATATCAATCGAAAATGGATGCTATGTATACAGCACCAAATTCAAACCGTATGTATCTAATAGTACCTAATATTAAATGAATAAATATTAATTCTTCTCTGGATACAATAGTGCGGCTGTAAGTGATAGCAGAATCATTATAGATTGCTGTACTTAAAGTGAAATGCATTTATATATGTATAAGGCATAGTTATTGTTACTTTTACTTCATACAAATAGACAGTACTTATGAACCGTTTTATCAAACATATGTGTATGTTTTTTCATAATAAATGACGTCAAGTAGGTTCACGTTGTATCTTCCACTCAACGATTTCGGTTTAGAAATAAAAAATTTGGTTTCGGATTTTTAATATTGGAATGGTATTTTATAGTTGAATTTTAAAAAATATAGAAAAAAATTCAATAAAATGGAAATTAATCAGTTATTAAGATTTTTATCGGATAGTTACAATTGAACTGAAAAAATTCAATATTTCAAAAACTTACTTCAAGTGGATCGGCAGCAATAAAAATGAAGTTAACTACGTCCTATGATAGCGTACAAAAAAAATCTAAAGTTTTGGATTGTTTTGAAATATTCAAGTGCATACAAAACCTTGATAGGTCGGATGCTATTAGAAAACTTACCTGTTTTGAAAGCAAATGTGTGAATAATCATCTACGTCTAACCAATACGAAGGATTACTAAGGTCATACATTCTTAGATAAAACCAACGCCACAAAAGATTTGTGACATCTCCCCATCGCTCCAACCTTCAGCCCTCAAAGGTTTAACGCATCCAAAAACAATTAAAAATGATCAAAAACATCTAGACACGAAGTTTGAGCATATTCCTGTTTTTGACGCTAGCTTTGTCTCCACTGGACAGATTTTCAGACACAGACAAACAGTCAGACAGACAGACCATCTGATGATTACATATTTGTTTAACACTGCTACTCAAAACTATCTACCTTCAATATTATATTTTATTTTATTTTTTAATTCTATAAATTTATTTATTTTTTATTAATTATAGAAACCTGGGTCTTCCAAATATTATTTAACAAACCCCTTATGCTGGAAAAAGTTGTCAAAGTACCCCCCTCTGGAAATTGGCCTCCCTACGTCCCTGCAGTCATAGGGCAAATATTAAATTTTTTTAAAAAGTTTTTTTTGTTTTAGTGAAGGCATTTGGGTTCAAGCAAAACACTGCCATGCTGTTGTTCAACGCGCTGAAGATATACTGGCGCACCATCTTTGTCGTCATCTACCCAATATGCCTCCTTCCGATCTTCCTCATGAACAATATCCCCTCCATGAGATGTATGTTCGTCGTCCTCCTAATGGCAGGTATGTAGTAATTATGTAAGATGGCGCAATTCTCTTATGCTTAGTTTTCTAAGATAGTCATTTCGAAGGTGAAAATATGAAGGGTAGAGGGTCATATGGGGGATCTGTTGAAAAAGTGTCCAGCTGTAAGCAGTACCCTTTTTCTTTCAGTGTCGCGTTTCGATTTATATTCAAATCATCGTCGGACTATCAGATTTGTCTTTTAAGAAAGGCTCGCCAACTAGCTAACTAGATCCTATCATTGATACAAAACTAGAGCTCTCAAATCTAGCATACCAATTAATAATAAATCAAAATACGTCACTGAGAGAAAAAGAGTTTTATATGTGAGAGGGACAACTATTATTCTATATGAGTTTTAATAAAACAAACTATGTTCGGTTCATCTAACACGCAAAAAACTTGCCACATCATTACAACTTATGTATGGTAGACAACAACAGCATAATGGACATTACGTGTCAACATAGTACTAAATAATTTGGACTGCTTACGCGCACATCAAATGGGATGTACACATTGAGAATAAACAAAGTTCGCTTTCAGCATGCCTGGCAACGATGCACTACCAGTAAGGCCGATAAATGGTTAGTATGAACGCCAGTGCGATGTTGCCATTTTACATACTTCCGGGATTCTAAAGGCAAACTTCATTTTCAATGATACTAAGTGATTTTCTCAAAATTATATAATACAACAATAACATGTCCTGGCAACATCGATTGTATTCACCGAAACAGCTACTGCAGCTCTAGAAAGCTCATATCAGACCATCGCTGAAGTACTGCTGTGTAAAAAAAACGCTAGAGTATACACCTTATTTTATGATGACCCCATATTCGAAAGAGCAATCTCCAATATTCAATACGTCTTCCCGATCGTATCTGATTGTAGGCATTTCTGTGAATAAGAGATTTATTGACTTACAGAAAGGAAAATCGTTGATACAAACAAGACCTAAAAACGTCTTATACACACAAGTGCATCTTTTTTCAAGTCTAAAATCAAAATGCCTCTGCGAAGGTCACATTGTTGTTCAATGTTTTCCTGTCAAATACATGATGCACAAGTCTTATAAAATTGTTTGATATCACTAATGACTGCTTAGTAGCATTTGACAGAAAACGCATACCGCACACGAATTAGATGCATTAGAACCGAATTGTTAACTAAATATGTTCTTTGAGATACAATTACAGATAGGCTGCTGCGTTCATACGTCTGAGTTAAAAATAGACCGTTTTCTGAAAGTGAACCCATTACATTATTTAATGAATTTACTAATTGACATATGAGCATATACGTTCGGTCACATGTTCCTCTTTATCTATCTAAATGCGACTTCAATATATCAATTATAATCATGTCGAAAGTATTTCATACAATTAAATTGCTACTTTTCATTATACTCCTGTAACTTACTCATAACTATACACCCTTGAATAATACAGGATACGGTAACTTTTACATTGGTATGTATGGTATGATTCCTATACAATTTAATTAAACTATTTTTTGAATACATCGATCATGTGGCCAAAGCAAAATATGCCCTTTTTGCTGCGCTTCCAATTATTCCTTCGACCATCTCAGGCGGTATGTTTTGCTTGAGCTCGTCAGTGGTCTGGAGCTGCTTTGGTTTTCAAATAACCCCACAAAACAAGTCTGAAGAGGTCAAACCTGGTGATGTCGGTGGCCAGACAATGACGCCCCTTTTGACATCAGACGTCTAGGGAATTTTCGTTGCAGAAACAGAATTGTTTAATTTGCTGTATGGCATTGCGCAACGTCTTGTTGAAACCACTAATCGTCCACAAATAATTATTACCAACATTTTTTTCAATCAAGCTGTCAACAAGGCAACCTCTGATTATTTCCACTCAACACTACAAAAAACACAACACAAAAATCTTTAAGATACTTGTGGTTAAGTTGTTTTTCTCAGAGTTTGACACTCTGTACCCTGAAAACGAAGCATTTATAGACCCACGTTCATATGAACATTTTGTCTTGAAGCCACTCAAAGAATCGTGTGATAAATTGATTATAGGTTCATAGTTAAAAAATACCCTGTATAATATGTATGCAAATCTTCAAGACTCGGCCTACTTCCAGATTCTTTTAACGCATTTTGTATTTTGCTAGTATATTTTGAAAGCTTAGAATTTATTCATATTATTAAGAATTATGTTTTCAATGGCACGAACGTCCGTTATTTAAGTCAATTCGAGAGTAGAAACTAAGGAAAAACGGTTTGTACATATGTAACCCGATTGCTCTGTACAGTTATACCGCCAGGCTATACTGACGAGTCTAGGCTAAAGACGAAACATGCATGTCTGATGCATAGTGGAGAGCATACACTTTTTATGCCACATGTCTGATGTTCTAGAGCTTCCTTAAGATTTTGCCAGACAATGAATTAAGCAGTAATTGCGAGATTTGTCTTCTGTCTCCATCGTATATTTTTTTAGCGTATGAATATAGTTTTTGAACATCAATTATGTACATGAATCTGAACTTTAAACGTGTACCATTCATATTTAGGATACTGGGTATTCGAAGTTCTACCACTTGCGGTGACATCCCTCATCCCGATGGTCCTGTTTCCATTGATGGGCGTTTTGGACTCGGACAAAGTGTCGCTGTGCTATCTGAAAGAAACGAACATGATGTTCGTTGGAGGTCTCATCATAGCGATCGCCATCGAACATTGTAATCTTCACACCAGATTATCTCTGTACACAATAAGACTGGTGAGTAGTAACCCCCCTTCACTGATATTTGGTGTCTAGATATAGACTAGAAATTATTATTTGGGAAAGAGAGATTGAAGACAGATGATTAGATTTTTTGTTGCTTTTTCAGATTGGTTGCAGTCCAAAAAGACTGAACCTGGGGCTGTGCTCTATAACTATGTTTGTGTCGATGTGGATCTCCAATACAGCAGCCACTGCTATGATGATACCCATCATAGATGCTACCTTGAAGGCCTTGGAAGAGCAGGGTTAGTATCCGAAGATGATATGCCTTCAATTCATTCATGAATATCAATTTATCCGAAATATCTCTTTTTTCTCTCCACGCCATTTTAGAAATTGATATTGTTTTGATATTTTATGACACATGCATCAAGAAAAACAACATTTTTCAGTACTCATCTCCAAGCGTGGCGCACGGTGGCGCTGCCCATTGGCAACTTACAAAGTGAAGGTTCTAAACTCGGACTGCCTTGCGCGACGCTTGGAGACGAGTTCGATGTTGCTATCACACCCTTGACTGGGTTACGTATGTACCATCCGATTACTGTCCACATGGGGAATTAATGTGACATAACTGCGAACTCAAGCTCATATTTTCGGTAACTAGGTATTGGTCAAATGTGGGAGCCAGACGATGGTACCAATACAGATGCAGGAGGAGGATTGGCAATGGGCGGAGTAGAAGGCAAGAAACCAACCAAGACGACCATGTGTATGTTCATTTCAACTGCTTACGCGGCCAGTATTGGCGGGTGCGGTTGCGTCATTGGTTCAGGCACCAACATGGCCTTCCAAGGACTGTTTGAGACCATCTTCCCCGATAGTACAGGTAAGTCCAAATGGATACACGTGTATCACAATGACGCGAATTTGATTGAAAGGGTGCAATATAGCATGCAACATACCCCATACAACCATTTAAAGCAGTGAAAATGTAATTATATGTTCTACTAGCCACTAATTGAAATAGCATCTGCATTGCGCAAATTCTGACACCCCCCCCCCTCCTCCCCTAACCAGGGAGTTTAGCGACTTCCTTCCACATTCAGCTACTGGTCTGCAATTCTATCTGTTCGTTTGACAATGGTATCTCATATCTGATATCTTAGAGGTTCTGTGTTATAACATACAAAAAATATTTAATTATTTTTTTTGCAGATTTCACATTCACCAAATGGATGATATTCAACGTACCGATAATGATAATCATCATGTATACGAGTGTGATTTTTCTGCAATTCTGGTTCTTGGGACTATTCAGGCCAAATTCTAAAGATGCTGCTGCTAATAGGGTTGGAAAAGAGGTACATTCCTGTTTGTTTTATCGTAAGCTTTTTTTAAGAAAATATGAAAAAAAAATATTTCGTCGATTGTGTGACATGAACATCATGAAAAATCATCTCACTCATTATCGTCTGTCTGTCTGTCTGTATATCATATATAAAATTTCGAGCCCGGTAATTTTCCGCACTTGTTAGATATAAATGACTGCTCGCGCATTTGTTCTCAAAGTGCACCAGAAATTATATATTTATTTCCAATAGAACAAAGTCAATTTTCCTGATTATGACGAACATTATAATTCATTGTAAAATGTCCGAAGGAAAATTCCTTCGATCAAAAAAGGAACATGATACATACTCGTTGTAGAATATAGATTATGCACCGTGCCTTTATTTTTTTGGTGTTTCTAAGGCCGGTCAAAAAATATCCTCGTTTATTTTCAGGGTGAAGCCGTGGCACGGAAACTGATCAATCAGCAATTGGAGGAGATGGGACCGATGAGTTTCCACGAGATATGCGTTGGAATTTTGTTTGTGATAGCCATCTTTTTGTGGTTCTTCAGGAGTCCTCAGTTCATCCCAGGTTGGGCGGAATTCATTACCAAAACAAAGGTGAGATTAAGTCTTAAATAAAAAAATAACGTTGGAAATTTTTGTGTTATCCGTGATATCGGCCAGACACCAACGCAGTGGTAGGCGTGAAGCAATATTACGTCGCAAGACTATTGAGATTTGGTAGATAAATTTAATTAGTTGAGTCTGTCTGTTCTTGTAAATGCGTGGTAAGTACCGAGTCATCTACTTGATTCCATTTTTTTTTTAGGTAAAAGACGCAACACCAGCTCTAGTCGTATGCATGTTCCTGTTCATCCTACCAGCCAACTACGATTTCATCTACATGTTCAGCAAAGATGAAAACAAGAGGCCCAAGCAATCTTCTCCATCTTTGGTCACTTGGAAGTTGGTGCAACAAAGGATGCCATGGGGTCTTATTTTCCTGCTAGGAGGTGGATTTGCGATGGCTGAAGCATCAAAGGTAAGTTCATTACCCCCCACCAAGCATTGTAGCTTCTGACATCAGTAAAGGGAGCATCGCAAGAATGTATTATCAAGATATTACGTTTTCTTGTCTGTCGGTCTGTCCGTTTATCCACTAACTCTTAGACTCACTATAACTCGTAAATACTATTCGGATTTTGATACTGGTTTTCAACAATGGAAGTTTTTGGGAATTGATGCAGTGACGGGGGAGATATCGTTAAAAACGTGTCAAAATAATTCCAAATTTTAATTTAACATATATTGTACTTTGATGAAGGCTGACAAGGTAGACGAAACGTTGTAAGGCGTCGAGCGACCAGTAGATAATAATAATATCTATTTATTTTCAGAAAAGTGGGATGAGCACATTAATAGCAGAACACCTGAGGGCATTCGCAGATTTAGATATAATCTACGTAATGATGATATCTGGTATGATGGGAGCTTTCCTTACACAATTTTCCAGCAATGTGGCTGTGGCCACTGTTATTTTACCGGTACTGGCTGAAATATCTATTGTAAGTACTTTGATGATAATTGGTAGACCTTCTCTATCCTTCAAGTTCCCCATTATTTTTGTTCAAATTACAACATCTTTGCGGAAACCAAAATCATTTAAATTGCCAAAATTATTTCTTGTATGTCAACCAACGACGATAGATCAGTGTTCTATTGTCAGTGATGTCAACCATATCAACTCAACTGCAGAGGCGTACGCAAAGTTTTTGACGAAGGGGGGAGGCAGAACTAAGATTCAACATTTAATAGTTGATGTACGTGAAATGTAAAAGAAACGTTTTTATACTTACTTATAATAGGATGAGTTTTAAGTATATTGCGAAGCCTCTCCCATTATCAAAATTATTCTATATTTCTAATTACAAATATTCCTATATTAGCTTTCAATTCAGAATTTGAATAATAAAAAATGATTGAATAAAAACCAGTAATCCAGAAATGTATCCCATTATCTCCTAACGATAACATCTTCTCGTAGGTAGCGAAAAAACACCCGATGAGTTTAATGATGCCAGCTGCGCTATGCTGTTCCTACGCCTACTGTTTGCCGGTTTCGACACCCCCAAACGCAATTGCAGCCGCTCCCTGTAATATGCCTACCTTTGAAATGATTAAGGTGAGTAGCCTCATACTTATTGATCCACTATATGGGGGCATCTTGAAGTAAAACGTTTACTTTGGAAATCTTATATAATTTCAAGAAATCAAGCTAATAGCAAGAATTAAATTAAAGCTAGTTAATTAGATTTGACTACGCTATGGAAAGCTCTTGTAGATGGAATTCATAAATCCATAACTTGACAAAGTTTAGGTAAAACTTAAAGGTTAGGTGCTATAGACATGTATGTTTGGTCTTTAGCCTATACTCGTCAGTATATACTCGTCAGTATAGCCTGGCGGTCTAAGTGTAGAGAGCAATCGTGTGGTATATATGTAACCCAGTCAAGGGTGTGATAGCAACATCAACTCATCTCCAAGTGTCGCCCTCTATGGGGACGCCCATTGGAAACTTACGAAGTCAAAGGTCCTAACACCTGGAATGCCTTGAAGCGTAGACAGATGTTCCTTACGACATATGTCAATAAGGGTGAAGTGATTTACAGCGACATCCCTTGTTCTTTGCAACTTTGTTCAACTCGACAATTTACTGGGGGTCTAGCCACATTTCCTCTCCCCCATTGTTACGTATCTTGTAACACTGATTGATGGATTAAAAGTTAACCATACATTATTATGACTATAGTTATAAATACTGTACTTATTAAACTTTTAGGTGGGCATCTTCATGACACTAATCTCATGTGCGATTCTATTCGCGATCTTCCCGTTCTACGCACCTCTAATTTGGGACCTGCACAACTTCCCAGAGTGGGCGGAACCTAAAAATATCACTACCACGGCTCCCAACTGATGCCGCTGACCACCAGGAAAGCACCAACAAGGAGCCTTAGGAAATTATTCTGGAATTTAATGTCGCTCGAAACGGAATCAACCAGCGACCTTCGCCATATCTTAGTACATACAAATATGTCACCTGGAAGGAGGGACGCAACCAATGTTTTTTATTACTGAAAGTATTGTATTTTACACAATAAATATATTATATACATATATGCAACCGATTATTGAATTTGTATTGATTTATGATGAGCAGAGAAAGAAGGATCTATGAAAAAAGTAATCTGCTCCCAATATAAAAATGACGTGAACAGATTTTATATCCACCTCTCGCCGTTTATGCGATCCTAGTACAAAACTTTTAGCCACCTTATTCACACATCACACATCCTACCAGATCTTTGCGGAGTCGTCGACGAATACTGCTTTGCTACCAGGATCACAGAAAGACAAGGAGGTATGAAAAAAGTAATTTGCTACGGATTTAAAAATGACGTGAAAAAATTCAGGCGTGCGAAAGGTGGTCAGCGATAGGTATTTTCAGCATCATTGAAAAGTCAGGGGGTGAATGTGGAGGTAGAAGAAAGAAATAACTATTGATTTGTGAAACATATTTATTTGCACCGATTTTATGTTTCTAAGCAAAAAACGGAAACATTTATTTGCACCGATTTTATGTTTCTAAGCAAAAAACGATGTTAAAGATCGAATTACATGTAAATATACCTGTTTGTGTACAGAATTCAAAAATCCACGTACCACACTAAGTTAACTTGTAGCCCCATTTTGTATATTGCTATAAATTAAACACGTGATTGGTAAATAAATATTTATATACAAAGTGTCATATCTGACTATACACATGTCTAAAGAAGTTGATTTCCTTGCTAAAACCTGGAATGCATATAATAATCTATGGCTGTCGAAAATGCTGCAAATCCCATGGCTCCAAACACGCCTGCTTTGACACCAGCTAAATAAATAATTGAGAAGTTATTACAAAGAAGTCTTAAGTATATAATAAACAAACAACAACAAACCTCGACTTGTTTGCAGTAAAAATTTAAGAAGTATTTAATAATATATTGGTTACCTCTCAAGCCTATAAGGCCTCCTGTCACTGCTCCAGCATATGTTCCATTTTTCCAATCAGACTTGCCACGTGCCTACAAGCAAACATTCATACAAGATGACGGTCAAAATAAAAAGTCTAGACTTACAGATTCTATTGTACATTCCACTGCAGAAAACACCATTCCAATTAAAGCAAAGTTCTTGGCATAACTCAATGTGGTAGTTTTCATTTCTTTAAATACTTGTTTTGCCGACTGTGGTTCGGCAGTATCTGTCACTGAAGCGGGGCCCATACTGGAGGAAAAGAGACCTAACACAGCACCCAAACCATACCCTGTAAAAAATTTCTGCATTGGACGATGTATATTTCCAGACCACTACTTTTGACAATTTATATCAATCAATAGTCTTAACATGCTGACAACTCAAATAATTATAATAAGCTTAGATTCACTGAAGAATCTTTACCATAGTCATCATTCCAGACCTTTGGCTTGAAAAGGTAGTTGAATGGGTGATTGAGTCTCAGGTCACTGGAATTATGCTGATACAATCGATAGAACATACTTCGAATTTAACTCTGCAGCAAAGATTCAAAGTTCATATTGCTGCTATTAGACAAATATGCCACTTAATTAGACGAGACCATGTTTCTGACAAACTGTTACAGTTAGGTTGGCTGAAAATGTAAAAATGAATGAAACTTCATCTTAGATCTCTTGTGCAAGTGCTAGGATGTCATTATTTCACTGATTTCTTAGTTACAATGCTGCATCACTTTATAATGTGATACCTATCATTATGAATGAGAACACTAGTCACAAAAGGTACAAAAATGCACTCAAACTATATTTCTGGCTTTGTAAATTGTACTTTTCAGTATGTGTGTATGTTTACCTGCAACACAACTCATCGCAGATTTGAATGTGCAGCTTTCAAAGAAGGCCTCAACCATTTTCTCTTCATTGGTTTTTATTTGTACAGGGCCGAGTATTTTAGGTATTATAATATTTTCTCTATACCTAAAGTTATTGCCGACAAAGTAATTAGTTAGGCGAGACCATTCTTCAGAGGTAAAAGATCGTTTTTCTTCTGATTCACTCATTTTCAGTTTTTGATCAATATCGCATCTGTGCTAATACAATTCCATTACGATTACACCAGAGTATCACACATATTATTTTGAGCCACTTTTATGCTGCGGTTATTCAATGATTTCATAACATTTTGTTAAAATTCAAATCAAATGGCACATAACCTCACTTATGTCAATCTGATGTAGTGACGTCATGCCGATACACGTGCTTTTTTGACAGTCGCTGCACTGAAGCCCGGCAAGCGAAGCTGCCAGATTGTACAAAAATTACCGACCATTGCCTAGCAAAGAATCAATATGAAAACAGAAAGATAGAAACAAAACAGCAATGATGAATTTACTTTACAGCTACACAAAAATTGCTTCCCTATCCCTTGTGTCGTTGCGAAACACAGCTATTTGGAAACAAAAAATATGTTTCACCAGTTAATGCATATTCATTTTTGTTGTGGGTTTCTTCTGCATAGATTGTCTTACAAATAATGTTTATTTTACCTTTTACCATAAACGCAGTACCGCAAAATAGCAAAACCCAGGGTTGTGGATGGTTTTGAATCGATTAACCAAATTATAAATGTTTCAAATTTATTTATAACTTTTTCAACCATTTACAAAAAACAAATTTAATTAGAATATAACTTGATCGTATGATCAGCGCCCGACGAAAACACCCATGGTTGGTACGGATGAAATTCGATACCAAAAATACCAAAATCGTTGTAAGGCTGATGGTCCTGTAATCTTTTCAGTGGAACTATCAGGGGATTCTGTAGCAAATCACTGAAACAGGAAGAAATGAAAATGAGTAAACCAGTGAAAAAAAACAAACAAATATTACAATATGCAGTTGACAAATACTGCATACAAAAGTCAATGCAGGTAAATTAAAATTCTCGGGTTATTCTTATATTTAGAAAAAGTATATAGGAACATTTGTTGCTGGTGTCTGTAGCCTATCGAACAAAATATGGAGAGTGGATCAATTATTACAGGTTAACCAGTACATAAGCTTACAACTGTTGTTTGAAACTTGTAGACAAGGTGGATTTATGAAAAGTTTGATTTTGGACTTCCATTGTCTATAAAATTTTGAGTATCACGACGTTTCGATTGATGTGCTATCTTCAATCGTCTTCAGGTGAACTGTAGAAATTTTGCAAAAAAAGAAGTGCTCTAGTTGCTATTCCATCATCAGAATTTCGTGTCGTCGTTCGCGTTGCCACTCTTAAAAGTGGTCTTCTTTTTCTTTAAATAGAAATTAAACGGCGCTATAAAACTCGTTGTTCACTCGACTTGGACTTTAATTTTCCAAGAAACTATGGCGTAGATAGATTTGAGATTTGATGAAATTCTTTCAAATTTAAGGAAAATTTATGGAAAGTGGGTTAAAAGCTCAAACTTACTTGTAAACCATTCCATGACACACGATGACGCTTCTATCGTCTGATCCTGATGCAAAAAGGGGATAACGTTTATGGAAAGCTACCCCTCTGACCGCTGTGCCATGCAATCTGAAAGCAAAAGGAAATATTACACAGAATTCAGTCTTCCTCAAATGGTTCACGTTAAATGCATGAATTTATTGCATTCTGCATTCTGAATTTGAAGAAATATTGACAGAGTTTTATGAAATTGATATTGAGTAACTGGGACTGAAACTACGATTAAAAAAGACAACTCTTTGTATGTAAGGCACAAAATTCCAATTTTGTAGTTTCACCAATTAGGAGTAACCACAATCTGCAGAAACTCTTCTATTATACTAACCAATTAGTGAAACTACATCCATTTGGTTGACAAGCTACAACCTGAAAACTATAAGGTGATTTATTCTATTCTCCGCTGGCCGCTAATTGAAACCACATACGCATGAATTAAACTTTTCTGACGTTTCAGCTGCCTCGGCATCCTTTATCAAAGTACAACACATGGGCATCCAAAATGTCAGTAAAAATTCATGTAGATCATAGATGCTCTTACTTGGTGAAACTCTTACATCATTCAGATAAAAGGATTGTGTATTTAACTCACAGTTTCACAAATAAAATTCTTTTGTTCTAGAGAAGTTTAGATTGATACTTTAATCATCGTCGGACTGTCAGATTTGACTTTTAAAAAAGGCTACCTTAACCATCGCGGTCAAAATGTCGTTAAGATATTTCATGTAGTAAATGAACAGACTGATCTTTTAAAATAGATTTTTATCGATACACTGCTATGAGTTTCTATTTATTTGTATTCTATGCTAATTTACTCTTAAAATAGCTTGAGGAATAAAATATCTAACCTGAATTATCTTAAGAAATAAAATAGTTTATCACATGAAATATCTTATGGAGATTTTGGAAGCGATGATTAAGGTTTTGTAGGGGTTTCCCGTAACACTAGTGCAAATGCAGTCGCCAAAAAAAAATTTCCCTAAGACAGACAAAAGAAAATAAAAATAAATAATATTAATAGAAGAATAGCAGAATATGCTAGATTTAAAAGCTCGTGTTGTATCCATGATAGCAGCTAGTTAGCTAGATTATTTAAATATAAATCGAAACGCATCACTGAAAGAAAAATAGTTTTATTTGTTAAACTGTGTGTTACATACAGAATCTTTTTATCTGCAGTAAAAATTCAATCATATAAAATATAAAATAGAATGAATCGGAGATATAACCACAAAAATATCATACATCGGTATTACTGGCAAAACCCAACCATCAAACAAAACTGTAACCCTCACCTGAGGGTCTGATAAGGCTTGGTGCTCAGATCCAGATCGAACCACAGCATTTTCCTATCATACGTCCCCACCAACAGATTATCCCCGCCTGGATGGATGGCCATCGTGGATATCCACTTCGAGTTCGTCAACAGCTTCTTCAGCATGGTCTGCTTGACCAGATCGTAGATCCGCACGTGACGCTGCGTGGCGACGAACAAGAACGGTTTTGTTGGATGAAACAGGACGCACTGCACCAGACCTTTGGATTTTGCGAACGGCAACTGGGAACGTCTCCTGAGGAAATCGTACAGAAGTGCAGTTAGTTATTGTTCTCAATGGGGTTCGACCCATACCGATATGGGTATATATTTGTATATTATTAGTAAAATTGATAAAAAGACGAATAAAAGAATTATAATATCACCCCCTTGACGGAGACGGAGTCGGAGAGAAAGGAGAGGGTGGGGTTGATTTTTTGGTGTCAGACTGGCACCATGAAGCCTAGCAAATGCTATTGCACAGGCAGGAATCTTCTTCTAGCTTCTTCATTAGACCCAAGGATCAAAATATATTTTTTGACAATGCTTTATCGAAAAAAAACCATGAAGACTTGAAAAAATCAATTTCTCAAAATTAATGGGCGAGAAGGTAATGACAATGTACGCGACGATGTTGAAGTCGCATTATCAAAAATTGCTAAGTAATGTGAACCGGTGAACAAAGTCATTCTTGACGATGTTTTTGATCATGCAATGTTTGGCTGTATTCCAAGCGACGTGGTCGGTCTTTCGGCAATGTTTTTTGTGTTAACAGCACTTTATACGGAAATAAATGCAAATTGTTCAAGCAAATAGATTCCATTCAATTTTTGCTACAAACTAGATTTCTTATATTATATAAGGCTTCAAAGGTATACCCCATTGTTTATGATGACCCCATACCGAAAACCCCAAAGTATTATAAATATAACATTTGTATGTTACATGAGAAAAGTATTCACATACAATGCTAGGTCAACACACTAAATCAATGTTGATCCCTACACTCATTAGTCTCACCTACTGATCTGTGAAATAACCACGCTTCGATTTTGTCCTTCAGGCATCACCGTGGCAAAATAATCTCCTTTTCCGTGCCAAGTAACTTGTGTTACTTCCTTGAAGTACTTTAGCTTGATTCTCACTCCTTTGTTGTATTCCGAATCCTCCGCTTCAGACCATTGGACAGTTGTACGGACTCTTTCTGGTACTATCACATCAGATTTTGGAGCTTCTATCAGTACTTTATCTGTCTTGCTATTTACCATGAAGTCACCTAGAATTATATTGATTTTTTATGAATTTCACCATTTTACTCCCCGAGCGTGTTAAAAAGCTAATTTCCAAGCAGTCATCCATCGAAGTACTGACTAAACTAGCATGGCCATTACCATATATAATTTATCGTATATGCGGATATTTAAACTTCATATATAATTATTTATCAGAAAGAATTTGGAAATGAAAAGCAATAATGGGACAAGCTTATTAAACTATTGTATTGTTATCGATTGTGCAAAATTAAACATAATCTGACGTTTTGAAGGGGGTGAAAATAGCGTTCGAAGATTTGTTACAAACATACATACACACATGTACATAAAGTGTGTCAAAAAAATAAAAACAGAAAGTTAGACTTCCAAATCAACGACTTACCAACGTTGGGACTGATGAGTAATACTTCTTTTCCACTGGCAACCAAGATGAGGGACAAGGCAGAATTAGGACACCACTCTACGCTTCTAACAATATCATCAGTCTGGATTGTTTTCAAGCACCTTCCAGTATTTACCTCCCATATTTTAACACTCGTATCATCAGAACCACTGACCAGATACTGACCTGTTTTGTCTGTGCTTATGGTTCTTACCATATCAGTGTGACCTATGAAAAGGTGTATAGAAAACAAAATCAGATCTTAAGTATGTTTAGATAAGTAGTAAGAAGAAAAGCTTTTGCAATATGCTTTCCAATGATGCAATATTTTTTGGCTTCCTTTTACAAGGAAGCCCCAAACGTCAACTATGAGTCAGAACTTCCTCCTCACTGTTGACTCAAAGTGAGGACTATAAATAGGAAGATTTATTATCAATGGATAATTCTTTATTCAATAATTAATCTATTGTTAATGGAAAATCGATTACATTAGATTGACATGACTTATTCAGTCTTTTTCTTACCTTTATATTCCACAGACAGCATTGTAGGGAAAGGCTGCAAATCCTTAGGACTAGGTAGTTTAGGCACCAATGACTCCGGATCTATATTCAACTTCATTTTGATGGCTCTAGGGCACAAGTACAGATCGAGACATCGCAAAAATCGTTCCTTTATGAATCTCGGATAGGAAGGAACTTTTCTCAAAGAATCGTACTTCTGAGGTATAAAATGCAACTTTCTCTTCCAAGGAGCATTTTTAAACTTGTTCCATTGCTTGAGTTCCTTGGCGTCAAAGAGGTATTCCGGAGGGGGATTATAGCTTTCAGCGTGACCTAAAAATAAATAAAATATACACCATCTATCGTCAAGTGCCGCGCTCAGCGGCGCTGGCCCGTCAAAGGTCCTAAGGGCTAGGACTCTGCCTGGTAGCGGTGACAGATGGCCCCTATGACATTTGTGAACAAGATTGAACTGATTTACAGTGACATCCTGTGTTCTTAGTATACACTACTCATGATTTACCATTCTGTAAGCATCATTTAGGTCAGAAGCTGACAGCAGAAGTCCATGTTTCATTTTTAACCTAAACTCGTCGGTATAGCCCAGTGGTCTGACAGTAAAAAGCAAATAGGTTGCATCTATCTATTCAACCCAGACATTGAGCACCACACCATGAGTTTGGGGCGGTGTAGATGTTCTTCAAGCTTATGTTTAGGAGTTTCAACTTATCAATAGCAGTAGTTCAGCTTGTTTACTGCCCCATGAGAATGAAAATGGACCTCGATTCTTAGTTTTCGAATAAAGCTCTACAGAGAGCGCCAGACATCACCATTTTAACTATGTAATCCGCAGCCATTCTAAGGCTGGCAAATACAGAGTAATAACACTACTAGACTCTCGTCATAACTTCATGGAACACCCTGTATTATCACAACAAAATGATTAAATAGATGAAAAATCAGCATATACCTGGTAACGCTCTCTTGGGAGCTGAAATGTGTTTATGGATCCTTCTCATTTCCTCAGACTGATCGTCATTTTGCCACAGCATATAAAATTGTGGGTCTTTCTTTGCCCTGAGTTTTGCTTGCTCCTCCCTCGTTTTGATCCAGCCCATCTTCAGAGCATGCACTAGTTTAGATACTTGCTTGGCCTCATGTTTGCTTGGCAAAAACGATCTTTTATGCTCTGGAAATTTGCGAATTGGCATTTGCTCCACCTGACTCGTAAACCACTCGATCCATGGCTATAGAATATAATAAAATAATTTTTCTATAAATATAATTATTACAAATGGTGTTAATCAATGAAATTTGTATTTAGGCAAAGGGATGGGCCAAAAATAAACTATAACTTTTTTAATATAGTGTAAATATATGAGAATAATAAACTTGATATCATCAAGAAAGTACTTACAGCATATTCATCAAATGTAGCATCAGGAATCTTCTGACCCCGGATCCTCTTGATTAACTGGATATCTTCCTCACTCAAGACAACATTTTGACCAGTTTGGGGGTCTTTTACAGTTCTCCAGAAGTCTGGATCCTCCATTCGTTTGAGGAAGGCATCAAGATGATCACCAGTTTCAGGCTTCAGAATTTGATTACCATCCCAATCATATCCTAAATGCTTGTATTCATCATACCAGTTCATAGGAATGTTGCCAACTGTATTTCTGATATCTTCTTCATCAGATGTATCATAATCAGCATATTCATCCTTTGAAGAACCTACAGAAAAGTATGAATAATCCATTCTCAATAAGTTTCAGTATTCATCACATTTATTCAGTTAGGTTTCAAAGTGTAGAAAATATAATTAGGGACACATTTTTATAGACAAAGTATTTAAAAAAAGCAATATAGGACAAATTATAATAATAAATTGAAGACACTTGAGTGTGCACAGTATATATTGGATGGTAATACTATCTTTAGTAGGTTTCTCACCAATAATTTCTCCTACATTTTCTGCTCTGCTTTCCTCCACACCTTCCTGTTTCCTTCTACCCATCTCACTTTTTCTCGGTTTACTTTGTATCTCTGCCTCACGCTCACTCCCAGACTCATCCTCACTACTCTCAGACTCTTCTTTGCTGTCTTCTTCTTCCCTCTCGTTGTCTTCCTCTTGATCTTCCTCACTATCACCTTCCTCTCCATCAGAATCTTCCGATACACTATCAGAGCTTGTTTCAAGTTGTCCTTCAGGAAGTTGGTGATCTTCATCTTCAGAGTCTTCAAGTTCCCTGTCTGAATCTGAGCTGTCCTCTTCTTCGCCGTTAACGACGTTGAGGAAGTCTTCCTGGAAAGGAAGAAGATTTAATTTAACAAATGTCTATTTGGCTGATTTACAAAACAATTCTACCAGTATATGCTGTCATTGAATGAATATGCAACAGTAAATAGAAAATATGAGTCTACCTAGTAAACAGTATATTACGAAACGTTTATAAATAAAAATCAAAGCTGCAAAGTAAATTTCAGATTCTCTGTATGAAGATAGTATAGATATTAGGAAAATTTTGCCCTCGGACTTGAAGGATTTTAAACTAAACTACGAATTATACCTCTTCGCTTGATTCTGCCTCAACCTCTTCCTTAGTTTGTGCTTCCTGTACCTTCCTTTTCAAATTATTAGGAGGTTTTTGTTTATTCCCCATTTTACTCCATAAACAACACGTGAAAATAAGTAGGGTTAGATTTTTGACAACTTCTTGTCATTTCAGAAGATTTGACACAGGACATGAAGACGTATGGTATCATAGAAAGCATCAACCAACTCTATGTTTATTACGCCGTGAGAGTCGTTTGCATTTTGCAGGTTGATCAGTGGCGTACCGTTAAATCCACAGAACCCTGTAATACAGTAAGCCAAGAGCTACCACCATTCCAAAAAGGTTTTACCAAATGAGTGATGGTCGTCACTCAAAATAATAATTAATGCATGTTTATTCTATGGTGGTAGGGAGGGGGCGGTATGCTTAGCTACATAGACCTTTTAGGATATCATGAACCATGTGTTTTTAAGAATCCATCCAAAGTTGACCACGTAAATATGACTTCCTTTAGTTTTTAAAAAGGTTGAATCATTTCAAATTTTCCAATCCGATATGTATTTTAAATTCAAAAATATGAACAGTTCCGAACCATTTTTCTTTCCACGCTGATATCGTATCGATGGAAGTATAACCTCATAACCAAGCCGTGGAGACGAAGAAACTTGAGTCATCTGCCATCACTTTTGGGCATCAACATCAACAATAACATGTCCTGACAAGATCATGTTGCTGGCCTTACTAGATCCAGAAGCTGGAGATTCTCTTCCACTCCAGAAAACTGCATTCACCGAAACAGCTACTTTACAACGTTTAAATCAGACTAAAGTCGTCAGTACAGCGAATATCAGAAGGGCGTATCCTCACCAGGTCAATGTGAATAGACATGGGTCCTTTCGCAGCACTTCTGGAGCGCGATACACTTTATGCCCTTGCGAGAGATGTTCTATAAAAAAAGAAAGTATCTAACTCCGCAAAATATGCTTATAGATATCGATACACCCTATAGCAGAGACACCTGTTGAGTATCTCAATTGTTTCCCAGTTCGCAATCACATCGCTGGCGAGTAGAAAGCGGATGTAGCAGCAAGATCAACGACTTTTGATCGTCTACAGTCTCTCCGAGCACACTCGGTAAGGTCAAGTGGAAAAGAAAGTGCTGCATGAATGGCTCTCGAAAAGCCTCGATTGTTGCTTTCGTGTTTACCATCACATGCTTGTTAATAAGTATATGCTATATTGCCAATCAAGCTTACATATTTACGCAGCGCTTTTGGATTTCTTCGGAACTTTCTTCGTGTGGTAATAAGAAGCGTTGTAACCATAATAATATAATATCTTACATAAAGCTTATCGCTCATCGAAATAATGTGTATATTCTGAGGTATGTGTTTATATCTTCTGGCACTGATGTATGAAACTTTTCCTTTTGCCTCCCATATTAGCAACTGTGAGAAGATTAATTTTGTATATGTAGAAGTATATATTAAAAATTGGAAACCCTATATGAAATTAATATAATTTAAATTAAATATCGGCATTACTAATAATTAGAACAGATTATCTCGGCATTATTAAAAGACAGACAATCTTGAATTGATATGCTGAAGTAGTTCTTTTTTTGAAAGTACTTAGAGTTGAATTTTATTTAACCAATAAGATGTCCCTGTAAATCAGTTCATCCTTGTTGACGGATGTCGTAAAGGAATTTGTTGCCGCTTCAAGGCAGTCCAAGTGATAATTTGAATGAACATCGAGAACTTCGATGTTTCTTACAGTTCGTACACCACCTCTAAACTTCGAGTTAGGTCTCGTCTTCAACCAAGAACGTTGTTTGTCAGGTTGGAATCCTCCCGTCTTGGAACTCGCGACGAAACTACCATTGAACTTGCACAACTTGTCTCAGATAATGCTAGACACTACACCTAATGCTATATTGCCAAAAAATGAACGTGGATCAAGTTGTTTCACTTCCTAAGATGATGAATTGCATACACGCTTGTTATTCCTTGGAAATTTTCAAAAATTTATGGCCCCAGGAAATTGATTTTAGCTAATAACTTAAAATCAAATAAATATTCCAATATCATTGATGTTACAAAACAACTTTGTATCCATTATTCATAGTGTCATAAACATATTAATCATGGAGATTTGTAGAAAAATCTTAGCATGGCGCCAGTTTTATATGTACAAAAAATTAAAATTCAACGAAGCAAAAAGACGCAGTTTAGAAATAGGATAATCAGTTTTTTATAGCGAATTCTCTATGCTACCACAGCTGAAATAACTTCCTGCTCATATACGGTGAATTCAGATTGCTTATCATCTCAAGGAATAGATCCACAGGCTTAAAAATGGTGTTTATTAATTTTCTTACAATTTCAAAAATTAAATCTTCCTGGTTTACAATTATAGTATGTACTCAAATGAAATTCTAGTCAAAAGTACGGATATGATGAATAACAAAATGTTAAGATTTTAAAGCAACTTATCAAAAGAGGGAGATGACAAGTGACAAGTTGTCTGTTCACAATCAGTTGTTCATAAAATATATTAACAGCAATAAAATGTTGCAGGATTTTCAGTCTTCTGGCTTCATACATAAACACTCTTGTCAAAAACCCCTCGGACTAGCAATAAGAAAATGGAAAATTTTTTGCTTGAATTAGGCGACTTCCTATTTCCACTAGTGAGGTCGCGTTATTACGGTAGACGAAATGGCAACAACTATATCAATGAAATATATTATTCACGATGTTCAATGTACTCAAAATTATATTTGTTGTTTGTTACATTACATATCAATGAGCTAAATAAATAGCAAGTTAAAGATGCATTTAATAATTGAATTAGAAATCTACTACTATACATGCGATCCTCTGCATAAATTATTTTGCGGCATTACATAGAAACTAAAATATATAAAAGATTATATTGAGTGTATATGCATCAGACCTGCATGTTTCGTCTTTAGCCTAGACTCGTCAGTATAGCCTAGCGGTCTAACTTTAAGCAATCGAGTGGTATATACGTAACCCAGTCAAGGGTGTGATAGCAACATGAACACATCTCCAAGTGTCGCCCTCTATGGAGACGCCCTTTGGCAACTTACAAAGTCAAAGGTCATAACACCTATAATGGTTTTTGATGATGGACTGCTTTCAAATGTAAACAGTAGTGTATTTCTCTGTTAAATAGTCTAAGTCAGAACCTGATAACATTGATTAAGGATTCTTCATATCTTCATGTCCAAAGTGATAGCATTGCGTAGGAAGTACAGCGTCTACCTTCTTGGCGCCTTTTTTTTAATCACAATGTGAACAAACTGGTTAGATTTGAATAAAGGATAGATAGTTTTAGCGTAGTATAGTCGATCTCAGACATGGCCGTTTTGGGTTTTTATGACATTTTGTTTGGAGAAAAGCCCCGCCAGCGGAATGTGGTTTTTCGGGTCCACCAGCGACATCGGAGGTGGCAGTGCCGCGAACGCGGATGTCAGGAGGTCAGAGCGCGACCTTGTCGGGAATCTCTGGCGCCCAACAGACGATTGTCAAGTCAGTAGCGCCACGACGTGTCGCCGATGATCAATATAATAACATTATTTTCAATTCCATAACCTTGGGCATGATGCAGTATAATTTCTCTACTCTTCATACGTATAGTTTGTACCTGATCCATCCAGTATGGAACACACCTCTTTTGTAGGAGATTTCAATGGGTTTGCAAAGTATAACTGGTGTTCAACGTTTCTGGAAGATTGCTGGTATTTAGTCTGGACCACCACCTTATCAAGGATGTAGTTTATATCCTGATTTTGAGTCTAACTCCTTGGAAGTTTATTGTCGAATTAGCAGTGAAATCCTTCCACAAGGTATATGCTGTTTCTTTGGAGATGGAGGCTATGGTCCCAATAGCTCTACTCAGTGGAGGTATAGACGAAAAACAAGTTAGAATATAGAAGAAGATTGTCCTTGTTGTTATCGATGACCCGTTCACATTAGCTTCTGGCATCAATGAAACTGAAGATCTTTTGTGTTTGGATCTGTCCTGCATCGTGGATTTTCTGTCATAATTGTGTCCTGTCCTCCACCACTGCTTGTTGACTAACCAAACACAAACTAATAAAAGAACGTCGACCGAATAGTGGCAGTCGCAGTATTGGAAGCGTCTCACGGCATGCCGCGACGTTTCGACCCTTGGACTTAACGCTCACATTAGGGAAAACCCCGTCTGTGTGTTATCGCGACCCATGCTGCCTCTGAACACTATGTATCTGAATCAGTAGAACCCAAGCATGTGCGCCAGGGCGACAAAGCAGGATTGAATGAATTTGGAGTCAAAAATGATCCTTCTATATACTCACATTTGAAATGATACAATTTCCTTGGAAACTGCACCATTTACAGTCCATGCTTTCGCTATATAGCATTCACCAAAGCTGAATCTATAGAATATGGATAGATGAGTTTATTTCGTTGCAGTCACATCAAAAATTTTTAAGGTTTTTGAAAATCCTTGTTAGAGTATGTAAATGTCGGAATATAATTTACTGACATCATATTGATTTCATATTTGAAAATGTATATCTTTGGAACTTTCTCATATATCTAAGGTTTCTTAGAATTATTGAAATTGTTTGTAATTATTGTTAATTAGAATGTATCTATCTAATAAATATACTACTACTGCTAATCTGGCCATCAACACTTTAAAAGTTCCAAAGTATATTGGAAATCTATTGTAAGAATAGACATATTCAAGTTACTTGAATGTTTGTAAAAATTCGAAAAATGTTTATATGTATACACAACAATAGTACTAAAATTAACATAATAGTGCTATTGTCAGAATTTTAAGTAAGCCAATGACACTGATACTAAAGTCCATCATTATTATGTGATATTTTTTCTAAATATAGTTTGTTGACAAAAATACTAATAAATATTGATGTAGTTGTACGTTCTTTGAGTAATAATCTAGATATTTCCTTTCAATGCTAGTTTTCTTCCTATTATACATAATCATTCAATTATTGAAAAACTGATAAACATATTAAAGCCTGACTAATTGAATTTGGATGACGATCATTCATTGATAGGATATAATGTTGTTAACTTAACATCTGTGTCTTTAAGCTAAGATTGTACATGTCAATATAGACCGTTTTTTATTTTTTATTTTTTATTAAAATTTAGATTTTTTCAGAATGGATTATTAAAAAAACTTCATACTTTACAACCCTTCTTCTATTCATGTATGCTGTATCTCAAATATTTATAGAGCACATGGAATTACTCCATATTCTTCGCTTTTATCAGCTTCAAGTGTATTTATGTATGTATGTATGTATGTATGTATGTATGTATGTATGTATGTATGTATGTATGTATGTATGTATGTATGTATGTATGTATGTATGTATGTATGTATGTATGTATGTATGTATGTATGTATGTATGTATGTATGTATGTATGTATGTATGTATGTATGTATGTATGTATGTATGTATGTATGTATGTATGTATGTATGTATGTATGTATGTATGTATGTATGTATATATGTTTGTACCGGAATCTTCGAACGCTATTGTCATTTAAAACATCATACTAATTTCAAATTTTGCACACTTATCAAGGGTCGATGACAATACAACAGATAATACATTTGTCCCGTTATCCCTTTTCATTTTCAAATTCTTCCTGATAATTTTAATCTTGTACTAACAATTATTTTTTACTTTTTAGTTCGTTTAACTATAAAAGTTGTTTTTTTTAAGTTATTTATAAACTATAATTTATCAACATTATTATATTCTGTACATTACAGAGTCTATGTGCTAAGCTGCTTATTATCACGTAGTCTATGAGATTTTTTAACCTTAATACATACAGGAAAACAGAAATTTTATTAATTCATATATGGATGCACCACTCCTCAAAAGGATCTTCGGTATTAATTTTCTCAAAAGAAAATGGATAATCCCTGATTGCTTGTCACATACATCCTTGTACGCGGTAGCTTCATTATTTCCACAGCGGAAGGCAATATAAAGCCAACTATATGTGAATCACTTCAAATTAACATTCCTATTGTATCCATAAATACATATACACCAGTAGAATTAGCTCGAAAATTCCTCAAGACGAATGTCAATCCAACAATTATGATATTATTGCTGTAATGGCCCTGGAATTAATAATGTAACCAATGACAATTGCATACATCATTTTTCTCCTGCTATATGCATAATAAATTTGGATTTTCTGAAAATATTTAAGGCATGTGAATGATTTTTTAGAATTTAGTCTAAAAATATGAGAGGTACAGCATTCGTCGAGCTATTGAAAAGAATCATTCATATGATTTGAATGCAACTGTGTCAAAAATCATATGTGTCTAACAAGTACGGGTTATATACCGGGGTAAAATTTTTATACTTATACCTGGTTGATAGCACATATTCTAATAAACACCTATTTTCTTAAACCTCCGCGGCCCAGAAATCAAGTAGGTTAACTCTGTATTTCACGTGCAGTGATATGGGTTTACTAAATATTTTTATCGGATTTCAAAACCGTTAATCCATTCGAAGTAAGGTTTTGAAAATCTTAGGCATTTAAAAAAACTGTAAAATTTTGAGATTATTATGACATATTTCCGGAATTTCAATATTTTTTAATCGTAATTGTAAAAATTCGGTTCAAATCTTCATTTCCTAACTGATACCGTTGGCTGGAAAGGAGTGGGTCAACCTACTTGACGACATTTTATATGTAAATGTATTTATTAAAAGCTCAGTACTGAACTGATAATATGCATACAGGCATCTAAGCAATTAAATCACCAACAATCTTACGCTGTGTAGCAGAAACGGTCTGAATATTTATGACCATACATTTATTCATACGAGCAAACCAGCACATATAACGGTCATTTCTTTCCGGTTATTTATTGACGAAAAAAGATCACAGGTCGCGAGAATTTTTTGGACCAGACACGGCGCCAAAACCCGGATTTTCGCATACCACGAATATTTTCGCGGCTCATCGCTACATTTTTTCCTCTCTGTGTAGCGTATTTTTTATACACTACAAAATACGCCGAGGGATACAACACAGATCAGGAACCGATCGACGTAGAATCATACGATTTCCGTAGAATTTGAACGTCTGTATAAAATGTGGCGTATAACAACTATTTTCATTCTTTACAGCACATTTGATACACTTTACAAGACCTCAGGAGAGATATCCATACGTCAAATACGAGGGTCATGCTGAAAGCTTCTAGATAAAGAAAAACTACAAGTTTTTTCAACATATTCTCCCCCAACCTCAATACATTCACGCATTCGGTAAAACCACTTGTCAAATTCTTGTGACTAACGTTCTTTTGAAAGGTTGCTAATTTCCTCGTCAAATGCAGCGATTGCCTCTTCATCGGTGGAAAAATGGCGACCTCGTAACTTTTCTTTGATCTTAGGGAATAAGAAGAAGTCGCACGGAGCTAGGTCCGGAGAATAAGGTGGGTGAGGCAACAGTTTGACACCCTGTTCAGCAAAAAAATCGAGTGTTCTAGAGGCGCTGTGGGCGGGTGCGTTGTCATGGTGCCATTGAATACCCCGCAGACCAGTCTTTGGATGGCTATTGCATAGTTTTTGAAAGACTACAGGAACACATTTGGTTATATACCATTCAGAAGTAACTGTGATATTAAAAGTTGTTTTTACTGTGCCCATTATCAAATTTTTCAAGCATAAACTTAGTCCAATTAACTCTTGTTGCATTTTGCTCACTGGTCTAGAAATGTGGGACCCATCTGGAATACCGCTTCCTTAGACGAAGGTGATCATAAATGATTGTTCGGACCGCTGCCGATCCAATTCTCAGAGAAGCCTCCATCTCGGTGTAGGTTATATGTCGTTCTTTTTTTACCATAGTTTGCACAGCTTCTACAGTTTCCGAAGTAACAGCAGTGGGCGGTCGACCTGTGCGAAGTTCATCATCATCGAGTGAGACCCTGCCCCTTTTAAACTCAACATACCAATTAAAAACTGTAGTCTAGGGCAGAGTCCCTTAAGCAACTCACTTAACGTTCGTGACATTCCGCTTGTTTCAGTCCTTTTTTATAGTCATACAAAATCATGCCTCGACAATCGCGACTACCCGGTTCCATTTTCACGTTAAAATTTGGCCAACACTTAGATGCATTCGAGACCGTGGCAAGGCAACTACTGAACGATTCAAACGTTGCCTTTGCGTGTAAGCACTTACAACGTTAGACAAAATAGCTGCGTGCTCAAACTTGTTTAAACTTGTATAGATTAGGGATATCTAAAGGTTTTTAGTGTGGACCTCGTATATTCAAAAGTATCTCACTCTGATACAGACTCGCAAAAAAGTGCAGAAAATCTCCACTTTTATTTCCCATCCCAAAAGGCTGGGAAGTATTTTAAGCACGAAAAATTAAGATTTGGAGGTAATGTGATTTCATGATTTCCATCACATTATACATCAAGAACAACCATGTCCATTTCTGTCTCTACGTTGTCCGATAATCCAAACAAAATAGTAAAAAACAACTACCTGTCTAGCAAAGCCGAAAAGTATGGAGTGTACCTAATCCTTACTAAAGGTGAAAACTATGCATAATATATATTATTACTGTTTATTCAAATAAAAATGTTCAACGATTAACATGTCCACTGTGGAATCCAGTCGAGGTCGAATAAAAATTTTTATTCTCCGTAGTGAAGTAGATAGTATCATTTGGTGAATATCTAAGTTGGCCTGATGATAGGACGATTCGAATTTTTCGAGGTTAGATTTTATGATATAGGTGCATTAAATACTACATAAATCCGCATTCTTAGATTAGGCAGATACATTAACAACATTCCTGACAAAGAGTTCATGCTATTCAGATAATAATGTCATCATTCCCATACTCGAAGCCGTTGATCTTCGTGTCACCTATTTCTTTTAACTTTAGGCTAATTAATTCATAGTTTTTCTTTGATCAGAGATGTAGCGAGACCATTTTACAGGGGGTGGACAGGAGTTGAGATTTTAGCATTTGCCTGGCAAAGTGGGTTTATTGAATAATATTTACGATATTCTTGAAGGACATCCGCATGGATGGACTATCCAACCATAAACTTTAAGCGTGACCTTCTAAGTAATGGAAAGTCAAAACCGACTAACACAGACACACCAACTTTTTAATAAATAACATCATGAAATGTCTAAAAACATATCCTCCCAAATTCCAGATTTGGCACCTTCACAATTCGAGTATCTCTCCGCCTATGGCGTGGGGTGTAGACGTTTTGCAATTGCTTCAAAACATCCAGAATGTTGTAGTTACTTGTTAACGGAAACAAAGATCTGACTTTTGATGTTATGCAAGTCATAATTTACAGTGGGTGTGCCATGTTTATTATTGACATGGCAATGTACCTGCATCATTATGATGTCACCTGAACTGCCAATTTAGGAGTCAAAGATTTATTTCGCGTGGACTGAGAGTCAGGTGAAAGTAGAGTTTCAAAAGAAAAACCAGTTATCTACCTTTCAACAATACGTGTGGTAATAAACGGAAATGTTCGATTTCTCCTTTTTTCACTTTTTCTATAGTCACATTCCTTCTGAATTTTTACGAAATGCAAGAAAGTCAAACCTTCGAAAAATGTTCATCAAAATAGGAATAATGAACTATTCAAAACAAATACTTACATACCAGACAAATACATCTTAACTATATAAAATGAGTTTCAAACCATCTTCCAAGCAATGTTTCTAACGCAATGGCCTAGAAGTAGTCCGCAAAGTGGACTATGTCTATACCAAAAGGACGTTACCAACGTTTCGACTGCCTCAACAATCAACAGCAAAGATGAAATGAATAGGAATAAAATTTTGAAACTTCCTAGTTTGAAGAAGGCTACCAGGGCAGCCGTAACAATATAGTCTCTTCAGTTGTCATATAAGGTTTCAATTACAGGACAGCACAAATAAAAATAAATCTAAGATAAAGATAATGTTTCATAACTAACATTAATATTAAACTCAGCATTATTCAGAGATTCCTTATTGAAATCTCACACCTTCCGCGTCAGTATATGCATTTATTTTGCAATGCTCACGTTCTAGAAATTCTAAAAATCGCATGACATAGATACAGCACTAGCTCTTTACAGATTAATCCATAATTATGTTATTCGTCCTTCCAACAAACACGGCCATTTTTATTGTTAAAAATTAAATATGATTTTATAGAATAGCGGTGAAACAATGGGTGCAGAGATACTTATATTAATTTCATTGTTTCATGCATGGAAAAATCTACTTACAGTATGGAAAATGAATATAGATGGTATCATGTTATGGTCTCCGTCGTTTTTGTCCTGAGAACCATGTTGTAATGTGTGTACATAGGTTTGCAGAATAAAAATATGACTTTTCAGCAAGATGAGGCCCATTGGCATATTTATCGTACACTTAAATAACTACTGATTCTTAGAGAACATTCATATATTGTTTCTCAACATCGGCTTGTAAGATTGATTTCATAACCTATAAGATTAGAGTAGAAGGTCCATGCGTCGTACAAAAACAGGAGGAACCTACGGACCGAATGACCTACAGAACGACAGACCTACGGATCGACATGCCCACAGCCCAACAGGCCTACAGATCGACGGACCTACGGATCGAAAGATCTATAGACTGAAAGAGCTACCGTCTGTCAGATCATCAGTACGAAAGACAGACAACTATAGATAGAATGAAACACAGGACGAGAGAAACGGACAAAGACATCAGACGGAACGACAAAGTTAGTTGAGGTCAAGATACGATTTATTCATGCGTTAATGAAAGCGTTTTTTCAACATCTGTCATTAATTGCTCCTTTCCACTTGTTGATGCTTACGTGCGATAGTGAAATCATAAGTTTTATTAGGTACATGGTCTGCAAAAAAACGGACATTGTGTATCTACACAATTTATCTCCAGCAACATACGACTATCAGCCATTTAATCAAAGTTGTTGAATGGATTTATGTAGGAAGAATTTATATAATACTAATAGCCTCACAAAAGCTCGGATAATCCTTTCAGTTGATGAATAGGATTCAGAGAAGTAATAACATTATTTTTTTACGTCAAGGTGGCAACGAAATTGACTTTTTTGTGGTATGCCGGATCTAAGTATGAACACTTCAACAACATGTTGGAAATAGCACGGTATTATTTATCTAAACCTTATGAATGTGCTATGATCACAGTTTGTATTATGAGCCGGGATGAAGGCTAAAATGAGGCCCTTCGAGATAAAATCCGGGCTCCGGGAGGCAGTTGGGAATCGGGTAGGGTTGCCAGACGTCCGGAATTCCCGGGAAAATTCCGGTATTAGGCAGATTGTCCTGGATCTCGGAATTTCATTATTCTGTCCCGGAATTGGTAACAAAGAAAAACCAATACATTTCCAGAGTCCACAGAAAGAATATTTAGTAATATGGATAATTTGTGGACAAAAGTAAGAAATCGAATGTCTATGACCCTGTGAAGGCTGAGCTATAAATTCGGACCAATTTTATTGAGTCCTGCTCAGAATTTTTGTCATTTTTAGATGGTGCCAAAGGCGAGAGGGTTTCAAAACTTGCCAAGTCTGACGATAAATATAAGTGGTACCTAATTAATTTCCATTTGTTATTTTCTTCATTCATGTTCTCAACTTATTATTTTAATTTTATGTTAATAAGAGTTATAGTCCTGACTATGATTTTTTTCAATATTATCATCACGCAAGTGCAGATCAGACAAGGGATCTAATAATTAATTCTCCGAAACGTAAGATAGGTTTATTTTTAACTTTTTTTGTTTTGTTGTCACTGCCGTCCAGGAATCCATGCCTGCTATCCCGGAATTTATCCATCACAATCTGGCAACCCTAGAGTCCAGTTCCCCGGAACACCCGGGGAAGACAAAAAATAAAAACTAATGTGAGCTTGATGAAAGAAACACTAAGATCTAATACTGTCATTTTGGTGAATAAATACAAAAGTATGATGTAGATTGTAGATGCTCTTACTTGGTGAAACTCTTCCATCATGTAGATAAAAAGTTGTGTAATTATCACACAGTTTCACAAATAAAACTCTTTCTTTTAGTGACGCGTTTCGATTTTTATTAGAATCATCGTAATCTGGGTAGCCTTGTTAGCAGTCAAATCTGACAGTCCGACGAGGATTTTAATAAAAATCGAAACGCGTCACTAAAAGAAACAGCTTTATTTGTAAAACTTTTTATCTACAAAAGTATGAAGCAAGGTGACCTTCAACAAAAAAAACAAAACTTCTATCTGTGGTTACATCCAGGTATTACGTAATAAATAGATTATAAGCCGCCTCAACAAAGAACCTCAAGTCCCATTAAATTATAATGAAAGCAATTTTTCAAGTCGGCATTTTGCGCACTTTCATAAAAAAACACGTGTTATTTCTTGACGATTTTTTTATATAGGTCCCATTTTTCATGTTAATATTATTAGTATAATATCCATTAACGTAGGATATTTTGGAAAATGGCGCCGACCTTGGTCTTATTTTCGTTATAGTACATTTAGGTCTCAGCCAGCAGGAACACATTTACATTAAAACGAGTGTATAAATACGTCTAACAATTCCAATTAATCTCGGTTTTACATCTACAGTTGCTTTGAACTTGTTTGAAAACATAATTTTCTGCGAAACAGATACAGATGCTCGTAATATATTAAATATTTCATTTGCAGCCTACGCTATCAGATCTTTTCAAACACTTCATTTCTGTAAGATTTAGAGCAAGTTTCTTGGAAATTTATCATTGAAATTGATCCTGTACTCTTAGGTTATTAGTTCTGCTTCTCCCTTATCAGCGATATTCTTCTGAGCCTTCCACAACTCTTCTTCCTCGTGGTTTGTAGTGTACTAATTGTCCAACTAAGCTATCATCGTTCACTCATTAAATTTGTTGTCTCCATTTTAATGAGTACTTTTATGAAAACATTTTCAACAGTGACAGCATTTTCAAGGTTTTTTTATAAATCAGGGATGTTTTTTGATGGGAACATATATTTTTTTATTGCATAATCTTAATCTACATTGAAAAACCCGATTGCAACTTAAGTAGATAAAAATTTGAACATTTGTTCTTTTTCTAAACTTTTCCATACTGCAACCCTGTTTCATTTCTTTGGGACAGATACTGATGCTCGTAATATATTAAATAATTCAGTTGCAGCCTACGCTATCAGATCTTTTCAAACACTTCATTTCTGTAAGATTTAGAGCAAGTTTCTTGGAAATTTATCATTGAAATTGATCCTGTACTCTTAGGTTATTAGTTCTGCTTCTCCCTTATCAGCGATATTTTTCTGAGCATACCACAACTCTTCTTCCTCGTGGTTTGTAGTGTACTAATCGTCCAACTAAGCTATCATCGTACATTCATTAAATTTGTTGTCTCCATTTTAATGAGTACTTTTATGAAAACATTTTCAACATTGACAGCATTTTCAAGGTTTTTTATAAATCAGGGATGTTTTTTGATGGGAACATATATTTTTTTATTGCATAATCTTAATCTACATTAAAAAACCCGATTGCAACTTAAGTAGATAAAAAATTAAACATGTGTTCTTTTTCTGTACTTTTCCATACCTCAACGCCGTTCCATTTCTTTCGGACATTATTGACTGAATCAAGACAAGAAATTGAATAGAATTAAATATTTTTTTCTTTTGCTTGTTGTTGACAATGGGCGTCTCTATAGAGCGAGTCGATGTAACTATATGTAAATGTATTGTGTGCTATCTAGAAAATGTATTATATGTTACGATTTGTACTATTTCTCAACAGTAGTAACTAATATACTAACCATATTGCAGCCATTAGACGCGCAGTATTATCGAATCCAATTTGATTCGGTTCATTTCCTTATAACCACTTTGAAAATCTGTCATTAGTATGCGACTAATGGTCTTTAAAGCATCTTAATTAGTTTGCGCTTAGGTGAAAGTAAAAGTTGTGCCCAATGTGAGGTGCAGTCATTTTATAGACGTTTAAAAGCGACTTGCTATATTGATAAAGAATTTTCATTGAGCGATAATTATATTTCATTACAATATTACGATATTTGTTACTTTGAGTCATTCTAGCTAGAAATTTCTCATGATACAATTATATTGCTGAATGATATTCGAGGAATTCAATGTATTAAAATTACTTGATAAATAGAATCATTTGTTTTAATTATTTACAAAGGATAACCATACAAACAAGATAATCGTATCAGATATCTGGAATTGATTTTAACGATTTAAAAGTATTATAATTTAATAGGCTGAATTATGTATGCAAATACGATCATTATTTTGAAGGATATAAACTAAAATCATCACAAAATGTCTGCCTGTTGGTCAATGTTCAATATTTTAGTTTTAGCGCATATGTTGATGTAATTCTTTGACTTGCTGTAAATATTTATGCATATTTATAATAATGGTTAATAGCTGAAAAACTGAATTGAAAAAGTATCAAAAATTAATTATTTTAAAATCAAAAATTAATTATTTTAAAATCTCATTTTTTTTTAATAACAGGTTTCAAGGTCTTCCCTGTTCTGTCGATATTTCGGTGAGTTTGAGATTTGTTAAGTTTCTCAAAAATGTCCAAAAACGACAGAATATAGAACAGAAATATGTAAAAATGAAGTTTGGACACTGTTAAAATTTGTGCGCCCCTCAAAACTGACTTAAAGTAGAGAAACTCAAAAAAACAAAAATTTTGATTCTGATTTTGATGATTTTCGTTATTTGCTCATTACTACACCGCCCATTAACTTCTTTGAAAAAGAAAAAACCGATCCTACAACGCGCCCAAGTCATATACCTCCCAAAATTTAATTGAAATCTGCGTTAGGAGGCTATCTTCTTAAATTGAAATCTTTATTTTTTGTAACGTCATGTTTTTGTTACGAAGTTAAACTGGTATACCGAGAATAATAGGACATATATATAAATATTGTAAATCATCTTGTGATCCTTGACCACCAGTCAAAAACAAAGTGATGTTATTCACGTGAATTTATGGTTCTATTATATTTGGAAAATTTGCGCCTACGTGTTAATTGGATGCTTGCATTCCTAACTTTTGGAATTTTATTGATTTTACTCCTCAGGCCAATAGGTGAAACTTATTCAGGAAGCCATCCAATGACGGTATTTTGTCTAGGTCCCAAATCGGTAGAGGCTCTTTTGCTATTGGAAATAAGATATAATCCAATATACAGCTTCGCAGATGCTCTGTCTATCTAATTAGTTCTCTTCGGCCCATCTTTGGACATAAACCTTATCTTCTCAGTCTTTTCCACATCAACACTGTTTTTCATCCATCTATATCCCTCGTGTTTCTACAAGTCATCTGCCCACCTCATTTGGAGTCTACCTCTGTTCCTGTTATATTCCCAGGGTCTCCAGTTTATCATAATTTCATATCATTGGAGGTTTTGTTGAATGAAGTTGTGACCTGTGAATTTCTATTTTAGGGGTTTTATCCTTCATCCACTCGTTTCTCTTCCTATGTATCAGTTCTATATCTTCAAACATTTGTCTCTCAATTGATATTCGTGGTTTCGTATTTGCTCCCCAGCAATTCATTCCACAAGGCTGAAGTATTCCAAAAGAGTGACTTGTGGAAGAGGCTTGTTCGAGGCGTTGCGTTGTAAGCTCGACCTGATGAGGATGCGCTTATCAGGCTCTTCTAGTGTTTGCCTTATTGATCAGCCACCCTTATTCGATGTTCTAGACTGTGAAGCTCTTTGCTAAGGTCAAGCGCATCCACTAGACACTAGAACTGTGTCCAGAATCTTTAGGCAGTGCTTCGGAACACATCTCTATACAGGCGAGCAGTACTCCAGCAATTGTCTTATCAGGAGAATACAATTTCCTGGAGCGGAAGAGAACCTCCAGCTTCTGGGAAGGCGACCTAGAGAGACCAGCAATATGATCGTGCCATGACATGTTAATGTTAATTCCATGAAGCTTGATGGAAGATGACTCAAGTACTGGGCATCCCTCCATCTCCACAGCTGACATACCAACTTGCGTCTTCTTTGTCAGAGTTGTTCAGTATTTAACTCAATGAAATGACCTGATCAATGTGAACAACATCCTTGGTCAAGTAAGGTCTCCCGAGATGGTAGTGCCTTACAGGTCATCTGCTGTAAATTAGATGTTATTCCCAACATTTTGTTGATGAACAGCAGGAAGAGCTTTGGAGAAAGGTCAGATCCCTGAGGAACACCCGCATCGATGGTGAACACATCGGAAGCATGCATCACCACAAATAAGGACCGATCTTTGAGAATTCTATCAAACCATATTTGGAACACTGCTTGCATGTTTGGGTATGCGCTTTTAAGCACTCCTTGCAGATTCTAGGCTCAATATGGACAGAGCGAATACCTAACCTCCACAATGACAAAATCAGTGCGAACATAATGCGGATATTGAACTTCTCTTTTGCCGGTCGCAGTAAATAAAATTCTCACGTACGAATATCTTGTAAACACATGATACGTAATAGAAAAGAGTCGTCTGGTATATCAACTATGGAAATATCAGATCCGTTTTCGGAACAGTGAGTAATATACCTGAAAACTTACCAGCTTACCGGCTAAATCATAGTTCAGTCATTATAACTCTTTCTTAAATATGTTATGCTTGTATCTATACTTAACAATTAATAAGTAAAAAATTGAGGTTCAGTGAGCTTTGAGCTACCTCTGAGTACTGTGCTTAGTGCTTCTTCAGACTCTGCTTCAAAGCTCGCGGCTACTCGCGAGAACCCCCTTCCCTTTACACCCCCACCCCATATACATTAATGGATATAACAGGAAACTGGGGGTTCCGTTCTGTCCCAGAAAATTACATTCTCCCGAACAGCTACTGTGATTGAGTGAGGATACGTTCCAAGGCACTCCCTGGAGCTTCCACATAAAATCCAGAAACGAGCAATACGTCTAGTGGATGCGCCTCACCTTACAAACAACCTCAAGAGTCTAGAATATCGCAGAAGGGTGGATAATCAGTAGATCTATAGATATTATCATGGTAGATGTTCGACTGAGCTATCTTTCGTAATAACACCAAGAGTCTCCAGCAAAGACTAGAGGAGCTCAACCACCAGGTGGAGCTTACAACGCCTCGAACAAGCCTCTTCCAAAAGTCGTTCTTTCGGAGAACCTCGGCGTTGTGGAATGAGCTACCAGGGACTTTGTCCCCCGATGGTTACAATCTACAGCGTTTCAAGGTCAATGTGAATAGACATTTGTCCTCTCGCAGCGCTCATGAAGCGCAATAGGCTATCTGGCTTTGCTTGAGGTTATCTATAAAAAAACTAGTATTTTATACTGAAATTCCTGATCTATAAAATAGTATAATGATTCGAAACACGTTATGATGCTGTGAAAAAAGCGATGCTGCTTTGAAATTCCTTTCCTATTATGCGATGACGTTACATCTAAACAAAAACAGCGAAGAAATGTAGTAGAACGCGTGGTAAATGACTGCGCGGTATGAAGATCCAGCCATCAGCCATAGGCAGAGGCATACAGAATATCATTCATATCCCAACATACGATTGGAGGGGGATGTCTTGTAACTTGTGACGACAAACAATTTCGAAATAGAGGCATTAGGTTTTTCGGATGTTTTATGAAGTTCACATCAATAAACGATGTCATCTCTTTCGGTCTGAGCACTCAGACAAATACCTTTTCAAGATTATAGAAGATGGTGAAGACACGTCCAATATCAGAGTCATCTTCCATGGAACTTAACTGGGATTAACATCAACAATAACATGTGCTGGGGTTTCTTGTATCCACAGAAACAGCTACTGCTTCTCTACACAGCCCAAAGGAGCTCATCTTCAGAATATTGTGATTATTGGTGGAATATTTGCTAGATAAATACTCGGATATTCTAGTTTTTGTTACTTTACATTACAGTCTGATCGTTAGCAACCAACTTGTTTTCATAATGTCTATTTTAAAACTAAGGGTCTTAATAGCAGTTCCTTAGACTCTAATTAACAGTAACACTATCCCTAACCTATAAACTATGCACTATACTCTGCTTTACACTGTCACTGAACTAATGAACTAACTCAAGGGCTTCGTCCTCTTGAGTCTTCTCGTCTGTTGGTATTGTCGAAAAGCTGGATGGCCTCTACATTCACGTGGTCTAGGAGTCTTTGTTCATGACTCTTGGCAAACTTTGTGATTGTCTGGGTAACAGTGCCAATCTTCAAGTCCCTATGGAGATCACTGTTTCGAAAGTACCATGGAGCATTGGTGATGTTCCTTAGCAGGTTTCAGGATTTGCTTATATAACAGCAGTTTATTGTATATAGACAGAGTGGAGTTGTGTCCCATACATTTTTTAAATTTGAACCCTAGTTCTTCTCTTTTTTTTTTCACATGGGGTTTCCAACGTATCCATGCACCTAATGTAATACCAAGGTATTTAGCTATGTTGGCATCAGGTACCTGAGCATTGTTCAGTCTAAGTGGAACATGTTGACCTCTTTTGTTGGTAAAGTTTATGTGTACTGATTTTTTTTCGTTCAGATTTATTCTCCATCTTCTGGTCCATGTTTGAATCTGATCAATGGTTGTTTGTAATTTAGCTAAAGCTTCCTCATTACTGTTTCCAACGGCTAAGATGGCTGTGTCATCAGCAAAAGTGGCTATTATGTTATGCTCTGAATCAGGAATATCACAAGTGTATAGTAGGTATAGGACTGGTCCTAAAACACTTCCTTGTGGTACCCCTGCTTTGATTCCCCTGAGTTCTGAGTAGGCTTCTTCTTACTTTATTCTGAATACTCTTTCTGATATATATGACTCCAGGAGTTGAGAGTATTGTTTTGACAGGTGGATATCCCATAGTGAAGTAGCAAAATGCTTTGCTACTGGCGTTCTGACAGCCGTGGAGGGTACCCAATCCTTGACTCAGCTTCCACAAAGCTTCTTGGAATTAATATCAACAATAACATGTCATGGCCTTGCCAGAAGTTGGGGACTCTCTTCCACTCCAGGAAATTATATTATCCGGAACAACTAATGCTACTATACAAAGCTCGGATCAGACCATCGTTGGAATGCTGCTCGCATGTGTGGGGATGCGCCCCAAAGCACCACTCCCTGAAGCTTCTGGAAACGATTCAGAAGCGAGCAATACGGTTACTGCATGGTCCAAAGGACCTCCACAGTCTGGCACATTGAAGAAGGGTGGCTGATCTGAACTCCAATAGTCGCCAGGACAGCGAATACTAGAGGAGCTCATCGGGTGCATGTTCACCAGGTCAAGCTTACAATACCTCGAACATAATCATAATCGCAAGTCGTGCTTTTGGAGGAACTCGGCATTGTTCCCTAATGGTTGAAATCTAAGGTCAACGTGAATAGACATTTATTCTCGCGCAGTGCTTATGAATCGTTATAGGCTATATGCTTTTGCGTGTGGTTATCCGAAAAAAGAATTGTAACAGGATATCGTCTGCTAACGAAACACCTCTTTAATATCAGCATCACTGAAACACCCCTAAGCAGGGGTTGTGAACAGAAAGATAGGACAGCTTGTACAGTTTAATTCGATAATCCATTCTGGGGAGCGCTGGCCCTCTATGGCCACCACCTGGGTGGCTGGACATCCAGTTTTGAGCAGCCCCTGGGGGAGACGTACAGGGGGGCCAATAGTGTCTGAGTACCTTGGCAGATTACCATTCCTCCAATATAGAATGCAGAGTAGAATATCGCAAAAATTCCAGCTAGATTTGTCCTACCTGATTTTAGTTACACGAAGGGTATTTCGGTTTAATTTGGAAATTGCTTAGTGATTTTATGAATGAGTATAATCGTGTAATTTATTACGAGCTACGAGTTTCACCAAAAACATGATTGGTTGAAGAAGGTACATATATCGATTTCTCGGTATTGTTCAGATACTGAACATATTTGCATATCTGAGAACAAGTGGTATCTGAAACCGTGGAACTTACACAACAGTCTGAGTGTTCAAACATACAGTTACAGGTAGATGACCTATAGTAAAAGATAATATTACTGTAGAAAACTGTTATTCCTTCACTCGTTTGTTATTTCTGGGGGTGCCTCAAATATGTTTGGTGTGGTGAGAAACAAGGAATTGATTATTGAATGGGTTTCGCGTAGAGGGGAGAGTTTTCTGAAGCAAAGGCAATTCCTTTTGGAATCACTTTCAGGGTTTCCATTTTGTAGAAAGTCAGAGAAGCAAGTGATGGTCAGGGATAGTCAGCGGAAAATGTTAGATAATTTTGAATATAAATTCTTATGGAGCAGCTCTCAATTTAAAATCTGAATTCAAATATTAACGGGTATATTTAAGATACTAAATAGAAGATTTTTTATAATACTCGTAGTTGAGCCCACCCCCTACTCAACGAGGTGTTGAGGGTAGAAAGTGGGTAGCTTCTTTTTGTATAGCAGCTTATCATTCACAGAGTAAAGAGAAAATATAGTATGTAGAAATAAATTCCAAAATCAACCTTCTTAAGAAGGGAGGTTTTTGGTGGTGGTGGATGTTCCAAATAAACCTAACATCGTAAATTCAGATTTTTTTGGTAGGTGTTTTTGCCGAGTTTCGTAACGGTTTCGGAAAACAAATTTCGAAAGAGGTAAGCGTTCAGGAACCCGTCAGGAAAGCCCCTTAGGCCCGCGCCAAAAATCAAGACAAGATTCACGATCAGCGATTTTTGTCTGGTTTGAAAAAAATCGAAGCGAAGATATCCCCCTTACGATATTTTAAGATTTCGGAATTTGACACCCATTTTGAGAGGAAAATTAGTTTCTCCTATTATTGTTGAACTCTATCCGATGAAATTTTTCCCTGAATCTAATGGTGTGTTCGGATTCAAGCTACGATCTTCTGTCCTCCCAGAAAAATTATTCAATGTTTTCAAATTCATATACGAAAGAGGTCATAATCTATTTTATCAAACAGGAAAAAAACTTGATTTCTGGATAATTTTCGGGCGATAATCATGAATCTGACCTATTTTTCCACGTCGGACTTTCTTCTCTGCCCGATTATTTTTAAAATTCTTGAAATTTTACGATTTTCCAACGTTGACTTTTGACGCCTATCTGGAGGCCAAAAACCAAAACCTAAAATGCACTCAGGCGCCCGTCAGGGGCCCCCCTTTGGTCTGAGCCGAAAATGGATCTTAAATCTTCTATTATCTTATTTTATCAAAGATTTTCGAAACTCAATTCAATTCAATTAACAGTTCTAAAATAATATTCAGTAAGATGATAGCCTTACAAGTACAGAGTCAACCTACTTGACGCAATTTTGTTAAGGCTAAATATAGTTTTGTAATTATTTATAATCGGTATGTATGTAGATTGCAGTAATCTGACAAGCCATGAGCGTCTATCTATATCATATACTTCTATCCGATCATTCGAATACGTAAGTATCGCTCGAACGATAGACGAGGAACGTACAACACGAAACCACTGCCCCAATTCACGTATGTTGAAGAAATTCTAAGGCAAAAGTGGAAAGTACGCCAATGGCTCTCCCTTAATCCTGGGGATCTCCAAGTGACGTCACTGCTCTTCTCTATAAAACATTCTGACTGCGAACCGCGCCAGTCACTCACTATATTCAATTTGCGGCTGTGGCAGTAGATTGTGAAAGCCTACGCTATACAGTTGCGTTCAGTTCAACAATTCAAGTGTAACGCGCCAGACCGCTTTACAAACAGGATGGCTAACATGAACGCTTTTGGTGTTGTTGTGATGTGTTTTGTGATGCTCGTTGGGCCGGTGGCCTTGGTCAGAGGGTCCGCTATACCGATGTGGGAATTCCTCAGCAGGGAAGAAAAGGTAAGCGTATACGTGTAGATGCATCTTAGCTCCCGTCTTCTGTAGCTCCGTTATCAATTAAGTTGGGATTTTAATATTTTGCATGTTGTATCTGTACCTTAGATTGCATTTTAGGAAATACTCTTGGGTGTCCCAAAAAAGTGTCATAATGACATATTTTTTTAAATTGAACTACACATTTTTTTGCATATTTGGGTGTCTCCAATGGTCACCTCTACTATCCTAAAATATTATCAAAATCGATGCGGTTGAACCGACGAAAAAAATAAAATGTAAAAAAATAGGTTTTGCATCACCGACTTTAAAAATTGCTGAAAAATACGAATGGTGCGTAATTATCACATTTAAACTAGTACAGGGTGTTCAAAAATGACTGCCAAATTAGTCAAATTTTAAAAGACTTTTTCTTTCTTATTTTAAATATAAGCCCCCCTATCAAAAATCCTAACGCATTAAAAGTTATTCGCCAAAAACTACTTGTTTCGCCTATTCCAATAACAATTTTAACGAATAAAAATTAAAGGCGGCCTTGATAATGACATTACATTTTATCATTAATGAACTAATTAATTTGAAAGTTTAATTAGAAGTACTTCAAAAGTCAAAACAATTTCTTAGATATCCTTCTAAAATTACAACAACCAAAATGTAACACCGAAAAGATCACATTTTAGTCTTTTTTTAACAGGTATTAAAATTACTAACAATAATTTCTTACTAGAACTTATGTTCAATGTGTCTTCCATTTTCTTCTAAGCACAAATGAAGACGTGCATCAAAAGACCTCGCCACTCTTCTCAATAGTTCAGGGGTAATGTACTTAACCATTTGCTGTTTACTGGGTATAAAAAGAAAGACTAATGTTTTTCAGACTCATCTAAACTATTCAAAGATTTGTTCCCGATCCTTTATTCATCCCTACTCATCTTCTCCTTTCAGTGGCTGAAAGCATTTCTTGCTTTTTCAATACGAGTTCTTATTTCGTTTCACTCAAACCAACATAGCATACCTAAGTTACACGTGATTGTTTGATTCTCAAGTTTTATTTTACCTTACTGTTTAATTCGGATAAATAATGGTGAGTTATACAGAAAAATTCGAAAATATAACTCACATTGTTTCAGTGACGCGTTTCGATTTATATTTGAATCATTCGGACTGTCAGATTTGAATGATTACAAAGGTAGCTCGTGAAATTCTGTATTTCTCCGAATGAATATTGAACCTAAAATCGTTTTTTAAACCAGAAATCAGAGAACCATTGTTCTGAAACGCAATTTCTGTATGGCCAAAAAGATATCGATGACGGGGTAGAAAAGTAACCTGTCCAAACCAACCATTTCGTAATTACATCAATAAGCATTAATTCGACGCACAATTTGCTTTCGTTCAACTAACGGCAGAGAACCTATTGCACTCCAGAAGCGCTGGGAGATAATAAATGTCTATTCATAATGACGCTGTCAATTGTGACAACCGGCAAAAAACTCCCGGCAACTCATTCGACAACGATGAGGTTATCACAAAGAATGAAAATTGAATAAGGTGTGGGAATGTGTCCATTGTGCCCTTCTAGTGTATTGATTAAATACAAGACCCCTTATCAAAATAATTATCTGGCTAACCCCAAGAAGAATTACCTTTTTATTATTGGATACATAAATATTCTGAGGTTCAACATGAATTGTATAACAATTCAAGGTTACGAAATGGTATAAGGTAGTAATCAAATACATGCATGTACAATTCTACGTACATACATACAGATGATTCATAAGCGTTATTTACTCATCAAATACCACCAACAGGAAACGATGACTTAATGCTGAAGCTTGTCTTGGTTGCATAAAAAGTTTAATGCAGAAATGTATCTCCGGTAAAGGCCTTAACATTATCCATTTATCTTCAATGACTGTCGCAGAGTTGATGTCAATCCCTTTGAATTCGTAAAGATGCCAATGGACAACGCCACACTGCGCGACGCTTGACGATAAATGTTACAATATGTTAAGAGTAATGCTTTTCTATTTTGTACAATATTTAGAATTTTTTATGAATCTCGAATAAAAAGGTCGACAATAACGGTTTTACTACGCATTCTAGATTTTAAAATACACCTGAACAGTTACTGGTGCGAGAATAGGTTGGAACTGTTTTGCGGTCAACCGTAAACAGTTATAATTCGGAATGCTCTTGTTTACTAGATTTTTAAGGCTGAGATCGTGGATGGTTCGTGCACATTCTGAATACCACTCTTTGAAATATGCGCATTGTTATAAATAATTATCATGGTTTCTATGGTAACTATGATAATAGTAGCTGATGATACGATCTAGCAAAGAAAGTACCTTTATAGGTGTTTTGGCAACAAACCAATCTTATCTGTGTTATTACCCAAGCATTAAGTGCTTGTTTTCCCTTCGTATCACCCACCAGAATCCACCCTTTGTTTGATAGTTTATACGAAGCTATATTCGCTATTTTGTAGAAGAAAATTTAAGCTCAAATTCCAGCATTCAGTTTCACCAAAGAAGACCAACTACATCCTGCATGATTAAATTGGAGCTTCAAGACTTACACATTTTCTTGTGCTAATTGAACTGACCTTAAGATAGTGTCAACTAAGCTAGGACAAGGTCACGTTTATGTCTATCAGCGTATGCATTGGAAATTCTGGAGCTTCAGGAGTTCATTATCCATTAAATTGGAGAGTTCAGTCCTAAGTTGGTATTGTAGCGCTCCAATTTGAAACATGAATATTATCTCGTGATGACAGGTGGAGTATAGAAGCTCAATTTTGATAACAAATCATACTATCAATCATTAAGTGTATGCTCTCCACTATGCACCAGACATGCATGTTTCGTCTTTAGCCTAGACTCATCTGGCGGTCTAACTGTAGACAGCTAACTGGTGATTGGTGAGGTTTCAAGGTCAATTTGAGTAGACATTTCTCTATTACAGCGCTGCTGGAGCATGATGGGCTTCCAGCCTTTGTGAACAGTTATCTTGGAAATAGATCACATATGTTGCAATTAATTCTATTACTGAGACAATTAAAAATATAATAATCATATTGAATGTGTGACGCCCTTTTCCAATTAGCATATACATATATGTTTGCTTATCATTCAGAATCTTAATGAGAGTTGTTTTTTAGTCCACAGAGATAGATTACAGTTAGAAATGTCTTTACCGGGTGAGTCGAGATGAATGGACCATACCTTAGGTCTGTGTTGTACATGTGAAAACAATGAAACACCCAAATGTTATTCGTATGTTATTTGAATTCGATGTATAGCCTAGTAAAAAATATTCAGGTATCTGGTTGTTTGGACAATCTGTCAGTGTGACAGATGATTGCGACCTTACATCACTGGATTATTGTTTATGGGACTGATTGAAATATTGAGTTCACGAAGCAAAAGTGGAGTGGAATGCAGCAACTAATCTTCAAGAAAAAATATGAAACTTTGATGTTTGAAGTTGTGTTCATTTTTCATTACGCTATAACTTGGAGGCCGATAAAAATCACTTTGGTTTTCATATTTTTTCACGTGCAAAATACGCTCTGGAATTCGGTCTGTTCCTCCCGACTCACTCGGTATTTGTAACAGTTACTTGCAAGTACTGTTATTGCCAGAAAAAGCAAACAGTGTAATTAGTCAATACTGTAAACCAGCGCTAGGGTTACATAACAGTTCCTGTGACATGATTTTTTCCTCTCAACCGAACAACGTTATCGTGAATTTAAAATGCATAATATATAGCAGCATTTTATTGTTTTAAATATTTATAACGCACATTCTCATTGCATAACAGTAATTGATATGCATTTATAATATACGAGTAGTTTTTTTGTGCTGTTGACAACTCGTATTCTGTTCCGCTGACATTCATAGGCGGGCATTTTCCATATAGAAAACCTCTCGCCTTGTCAATCGCACTCCATAAGCGCTGCGAGAGCATAAACGTCTATTCACATTAATCTTAAAACGCTGCAAATTGTAGCTATCGGGAAACAAACACTAGTGCTCATTTAACTGATGAGTTTTGGTGGTATTAGTCAAATAAATTATTTGCTGATATTTCTGATATCTTTCCAGATGTCGTTTCTGTATTCGATGTTCGCAAATCAAGTGGAAGGGTTCTGTGAAACATCAGAAGTGGCAAACTGCAATACAGAGCTATTGAAGTACGGCCTTAATCGTCTGAAAGGCATGTCAGATGAACTTCTGGACGCTTTGGACCCCTACCAGAGAGGAGCTAATAATATGAGTAAGTTTATATCAGACAGCTTTCTCTTAGAGCTAAACAACGTTAACATGAACATTCGACTGAACATATTTTCGCTCATGCTGGAAAATATTGGAAATCCGTGTCACATGAATTTGCCAATGCGACACTTGGAGATGATTCGATGTTGCTATCACACCCTTGACTGGGTTACGTATATACCATTCGATTGCTCTCTACAGTTTGACCGCCAGGCTATACGGACGAGTCTAGGCTAAAGACGAAACATGCATGTCTGATGCATAGTGGCGATATATATTTCACAGCCAGTTGTTAACCTTACTGTATATAATATTTGTATAATATGTAGTCTAATTCTGAATCATATATCTAGCCAGGAGTCCAATATCAAGATATGACTTTAACATAAAACGTCGCACAATCTATATATGTAACGAAGATTCATAACATCCAAATATGGTACTATACAATTACCGATACCATTTTCTAACAATCGCTACCTGAAGAGACGTAGGAGGCTGGTATAAATATAGTAACAAATACCCGTCGAAATTTGTAGTCATGAATTTCAAATCGTCTGACTAAATAAAGTCAAGAATTCGGGTGATGAGTTTCAGAACAGCCTTGAAGGTTAAGCTGACTCACTCTATCATCATATAGAAAGTGTTTTATATTAGAAATAGGATGTTTCGAATGTAGACAGTTTCAGCTGATAAGGATATTAACATCGGAATTTGATTGCTGCTGCGTAGATTGAAAAACTGTGGAATATTAAAGTGTTATTGACAGATTTTTGGCTGATGTAACTTCTGAAGCTTACCCTGAAGTCGTCTATGATTAATTTTGTACTGGTCGGTAATTAAAGTCACATGTGACTGATTGAATAATTTCTAGTGTATGCTCTCCACTACGCATGCATGTTTCGTCTTTAGCCTAGACTCGTCAGTATAACCTGGCGGTTTTGCCGTAGATGGCAATACACGTAACGTGGTCAAGGGTGTGATAGCAACATCGACTCTTCTCCAAGTGTCGCCCTCTATGCATGTCTACAGCAGATCTGATGCATATTGGAGAGCATACACTTAATATCAAATGTCAGCTTCTGATGTGAATGAGCCGAGATAAAGGTGCATTATAAAAGTGATTACGAAGAACAACGGATGTCGCTTTAAGTCAGTTCACCCTTGTTGACAGATGTCGTAAGCGACATCTGTTGCCGCTTCAACTCAGTCCATGTGTGAGGACCTTTAACTTCGTGAGTCGCTAATGGGTTTCCCCATAGAGGGCGACACTTGGAGATGAGTTGAATACCTTTATTAGATTTCATGTTGAAGTTGGATCGTGTTTATCTTGCTAACTCCTCAAGCTGTGATTTTAATATGGTGATGCGGCCATCGGTATTTATCTAGTGGGTTTCATATTTAGACCAAGTCAAACATCCAGATTTGTGAGGATCGAATTATTGTTCACAGTTTAAGTTAAGCTAATATGAGTCTTATTCTCTTTTAATATTTCAATTAAATTTCCACTAGAGAAATGAATAATTGAATAATACAGTGGAATAACCTTATGATTATGCAGAAAGTATTAACCGTGAACAAGAACCAAAAATGAAGCGGAACCATGACAAAGACGGAAATGAATCCAGCTGCTCTGAGAAACTAGAGCGGAAATGCATATATGGAAAGTAAACTGAGATAATAACAAACACAACAACATTTGTCCATTTAGCTCAACGTCAGTTCCGGGTAAACCGTCATAATAACATTCACTTCGTGCTCAAGTTCAATACCATCGCAAGGAAACGCACTTCCATATTTATTAACACGCTTTTTATTAGCTTCAGCTGTATGTATGTTTGTTTCTTCGGAAGCTATTTTCACCAACTGCAAAACGTCAGATTGATTTTAAATTTTGCACCCTTATCAAGGACCGATGACAATACAACAGCTTAATGAGTCTGTCCCATTATTTATTTTCATAAAGAATACGCTTAAAAGTGATGATACGAATTGACATTATTACTACATTTTTTTACTACAGTTTTTGAAGCAATACGTTTAAAAGGTGATAATACGAATGACATTCAATATTTCTTCTTAACAGAATTTCATCACTTTGACCTGTATCTAGAGAAACAGAATCTTTGAAATATAACGATACGTGACTCATCCGCGGCTCCGTAAATGGAGAGAATACCCTTCAGACCCACCAATTAAGATCCACTGAAGTGCAGGTCTTTTTGATGGAAAAGTATTACCAAGTGAAAGCATCTACAATATACATGAGAACATCAATGTCAATGTGATAAAATCGTCGAGTGCTGAGAGAAAATGTTTTCATGTTAACTTTAATCTCGTTCCTAAATACCATAAATGTTTTGATATCTTACTGTCCTCTAGACACTGTATATAACAGGAAATTGACAAATAAATACAGGCCTACGGTTTAAAGTGATAGCTTGTTATAGTTCTTGGAACTGTGTTCACTTTTTTATATGTCAATAGTAATTGCATGTGTTAAATATTTCAAGTGGACCCAAATACGCGGAAAATGTGGCAAATGTCGAAATGACACTAGAAGGTCGCAAAAAGGACCGTTACGGTTGACCGTGACAAATCATTTTTTCGGTCCAGTAGTCGTTAGAGACCATGAAAAATAGAAAAATAACAGCATTTATACCTTTATCAACGCGATAGTGTACTGCTTTCCATTGGATAACTTATTTTTTCTGCGGAATTTAAATTCAGTGTAACCACTATTCGATGTTCGAGCATCATCCAACCGCAATGCTATAAATTGTTTCGATTAGAATTCCTTGTGGTTGTAGGATATCTCATCATATCATTTCTAAGTGAAGGTACATAATTCCCCAGAATCGGTCTTAGAATTATCTATAAATTCCAAATAACAGTTACAAATGTCTTTCTCTCTTCCAGTCTGGAGTGCCATGATGTCGAAACACCCATTATCAAGAACCACCACTCGACCAAAAATCTCGACGTCAACGGCGAAACCCAATTCCTATGAGGACGAATCATTCAGTGACGTCGACTTCAGCATACAAACAGCTGCCTCTGCAAAGATCGACAACGTCTACCGTGTCCCACCTCCCAAGGGATTCGTTCCTAGAGTAGATCCATCTCTAGAAGACGTCCAAGTCACCTATCCACAGGTAACTTTCACAATCAGCTCATTGTTAGCTTGAAGCTACATATGGTTATGAAAGGGATTACTCAAGAAAATATTCAAGTAGATTCGATAGGTCACTGCCGATCCATTGATGTGGAGGGATTTTATTTTTCAAGTACAGCCTGAAATAATCAGGAATTTGGGAAATATAAAAATTGAGCTCAAAGTATCTTTCAGTATTTTCCCAAATTCATTTGCTTTGTATACAGACAACCGAGTAGCAAAGATTAAAGAGAGCTCTTTGAGAATCTTTCAGCCACTGTAGACATCTTACAAACAGATCACCATAACTCAGAAATACTCTTTTTGTTAATATTTATGTTCACTAATATAATATTTTGTTACTTTTAGGTTATGGATGTACTTACTGAGAAAAAAGGTGTTTTCACACGATTCCAAGGAGGAGATGAAACTGTCTCTTCAACGTCAGAGAAATCACTTGACTACCCAGAACTGCCCTTGACAGGTCCCATGGAAGTCAGAGTCTATCCTGATGGCACTCCAGTGAGAGAAGACAGGCCATTGCCACAAGATGAAGATCTGAGGCAATACAAGATGTCCAAAGTGAAGATTCCTTCGTTATAATAAGTGTAGATAAATGTTCTGAAGTGGAGAATTAGGGATGAAAATAAACGCGAATTCTTTCCATTTTGGAATCGTAACAAAAGATACGATTTCAAATTTGATTTGAAAACTTCCTATCAACAAAATTAACAATTAATATGCTCTTTACAACTTTACAAATGCTGATTATTATTATTACTTGTACACAAATACTTTAGTTCGTTATCGCTATGCAAATTTTCAAAATGCGAGCTGAATTATGATGGAGTAACTGATCTTCACCATTCTTTCATAATTCTGGCTACTTGAAATATTTATTCAAAATAAATCTGCTGAAATATTGAGGGTTTTCCCCATTCTCGATTTATCAAATAATCATTGACTTATCGTTTATTTTTATTTTCTCCACAAGATTTCTTGAGGCCTATATCAACAAAAATTTGTGATATTTTTTTCATTTACTTCCTGCTTTTCATTTGTAAATATTTATTGTGTTGCTGTTTTGATGTGTGTGCGTGTCCGATGAGTGATATTCTTTTTTAATTTATTGTATGAAATCATTTGATCTTGAGTATTTATTAGATAGTTAAGTATTTGTAAATAAGTACTTCATCACAGTACGAATGTGATGTTAACGTAGCTTTTATGTACCCAAATTTATTGGGATTTTTTGTGTGTGATTTTGGAGAGTGATTTGTAATTATGATGGTCAGATTTTATTAAGAAAAATAAAAATATAATGCTGAAATTATGTCTTATCATTCACTTAAATTGTGATCTCTACAAAATCGGGTCTAATTGCATCTGATTGCAGTTTACACTGGTAAGTACAGAAAAAAATGGCGTTAAGTAAGTGGACCATCTTATGTTTTTATAAAGATTACATTACTCAAATTTAGAAATGAACCATTCATTCCTTAGGAAAAAAAATTGAATTAAGTTTTTGGTCAACAATTTTGGGGGGGTAAGTGCCCCCATATATACCTCTGTGATAAGAAAATAGAGATAACGTACGTTCTTACAGTAACTCTTCTATAAATATTGATGCCTTGTTGTTTGTTATTATTGAGGTTATTATACTGTGGTATGGACTCACTGGGCTAATATCAATACCGGTGACCACGTTATTTTTACAATTTTTTGTTGACTAACAGACTCATGCATCGTGATTTTGTGAAGCTGTTCACTCTCTCCGTTGACTAGATTAACACCTTACTTATATTTTCAAATAACCGAAGTTCCCGCCTCTGACCAATGCTGGATAAGGCTCCAAAGATAGTGTCAAGGGCAATCAGCCCATTCTTTGTTTTTGTCATGCTGAGATGTACTTTTACTGTAACTCACTTATCTTGTGGTAATTTATTGAAAAAATGTTTTTACAATACAAGACGATAATAATTTATCACTTTATTTGAAGTGCTACATTATCATTTTTTCAACCTAAAAGAATGCGTGATCTGAAACACGACCGAAATTCTTTGACACGCGCATGCGTCTGCCGCCAAATTTTAGTTCTGATAGTGCCTCTCAGATGGCGCAAGTTTGAAAGGTTGAAAGAAAGGCATATGGCGTACATTTCTATTTTTGCTAGTTTAAATAGAATTTAACAAGAATTTTATGCGCGTTGTGAGTATATGAAGTTTGAAAGTGAATCTCATTTGTATTATCGTATGTAAGACGAGTATTTCCATTGAAATATCCAATTTAGAAGAGATACATGTTTGTGTGCGTATGTTAAAGTTTTTGTTTACGAAGGGTCTGTGATATTAAGCTTAGTTGTGTATTATACAGATTTTCTTTATACAATTTTTCGATTATTTATTGTAACGGTAGAGATTAGTCTTACTAGTTGACTTAACCATTGTAAAAAATAGTGTAACCAAAGAAAATCCGTGCTATGTCGCTGACAGAGGCGTCAGAAACAGAGAATATGCAGGTGAAGATTACTTCTAGTGACAAGCAGTCTAAAAATGGTAAGTTCATACCCGTAACCTGTCAGATACATGCCCCTCATTAACCTTCTTACTTTCTTTCGTGTCGGTTTTTATCTGGAATCGATAGTATTTATCAAACGTTTGACTTGCCGCGGCCCATTTTTATTTATTTCAAGTCCCTATACAGTTGTTGTGTAACATGCCATTAAATAGAAATGTTTATTAGTCTGAACTTTCAAGCACCCCTTTGTGTTCATTCTGGCTGTGATTGTTTAGGGTGCCATATGATTCCATTTGACTGCAATTAGATTTTTCTCTGAAGCTCATTGAATTACAGGTAAGTGAGAATGGTTAATTATAATCTAATCTGAAATTTGCCTGACTTATCTGTTAATAATGCATTTGATACCTATTGTTCTAAAAGTGTATATCTTTACTAGGAAAATGTGATATTTAGAGTAACATACATCAAATTTGTCCCCATAATACCATAATATTATGTATATCTTCTGCTCAATTCTTCAGCTATTCAGTATTTGTAACATGTACACAGTTGATGTGATGTGACGTTTGAGGGTATGTACTCTGTTTACTTCCAAGATCACAATCTGTTATAAAAAAAGATATATCCCAAGAAAAAAAAATTCTCGTTTTGCCAAATGAATCTAAAATCTATTGGCATATTTATCGTCATCCTTTTCTGTTGAAATTCAATGCATGTTTTGAATCTCCTCTACGACACTCAATAAATGATAATAATTTTAAGAGTATGCTCTTCATTATGCATAAGATGCTAAACATGTTTTGTCTTTAGCTTAGAGTTGTCAGTATTGCTTGGCAGTAACTGTAGTGTTAAAACGTAAGATGCTAATGGGAAACATCATCATGTGCGATGCGTTGGGATGAGTGTTAATGTTCACAATCATTTTATTGGCAGTAAAATAGTATGTCAAGTAGGTTGACACTATATTTCCCACATCATGGTAAAAATAGGAGATAAAAGATTCAATATTGATTTTGATATAATTGTTCTTATGGAATTGAATTAGAAAAATATTGGAAAACATTGAATCCTTTATAATTCCCAAATCCAAACTGATACCATTGATTGCGATATAGAGTTTTAACAATCTTGACACAATTTTTGTGATAGAAGTTTCAGGACTAATTGAACAAAGATAGAGCAAATAAAAAATCATATTTTCAGACAAAAGGTATATAGTATAATCATCAATAGTTTTTTCAATATAATTAGGGTAAACTATTTTCACAGATACATCTGTCCGACCTGACATAGACCAGCTGATTAGGCAATGACACCGATTTAATTTTATATAGGCCATCATTTTTATATTAACTTTGAAAAAAATTTGGAAGCTTACAAAATGAATGTTTTATTTGGATTTATTGCCTTTGTACTGGCAGCGAAATAACCCTTTTCCAAAAGCTCCCCTGGATTCGCTACTGATCATGACTCTCCAAGAACGCCATTCTTCCCCAAAAGTATCCCAAACAATAGTATATCACCATACTATTTTTTGGGATACTTTTTGACCATTTTCATTGCAAGAGCTGAATAGCCAGTTATAGTTTTTAGTTACTGTTGTTTGAACTTTTTAGACAATGCTTCGGACGTACATTGTGTTGAGAATTTTGGCTCTTCGCAATGTTTTGATTGATGTAGTATCCTCATTTGACTTCAGGTGAAAGCATTGTCCGGTGATGTGTGTCGGTCTCTTTGGAAAGATCCCCATTACCACGTCCAGGCGACCACCCTCTACCGCTCGCTCCGTTTCTGTTACAGAAATTCAGTTCTACTACTTTTTGATCCTACCCTGTATATCTGGGGGTCGTTGTCGTATTTGTCATCTTCTCATATTGTTCAGGTGCTCGAAAAATATAGTTGATCGTTTCTCTGGTTCCAGACCATGAAAGTATTGTGTACATTTATTAACTAAAGAAGAAATTTTGGCAGGCTTACCAAATGAACAGAGATTCATTTGAAATCTGTTAACGTTGTCAATAGTATTTTTGGTATTAAATGAATTCAAAACGTACTAGTTAATCAGCTGTTGCTGTCAAAAAGACTGTGTTTTCACGTAAATAGAATAGTTCCCTTTCTTCACAATACTGCTATGAGAGTTATGTGCCTACACAAAAAATATCAGACCATTTATTGCTGACATCTTGTATTGTACCCAGATAATTTCTCATATCAATGTCGGTTATAAATCCGCAAAGACATTTTCACATTCATCTGGCTTACCCTTCAAATCAACAAATAATTCGAAATTGTAGAAACGCTAAAAGTAATAACGGATATCTTCTTTATTTACCTGCTTTTTTGCTGTTTTTTTTTGCAGGACAGACTTCTCACCTTATCTCTCTGTTCAAAAATATAGTGTTTCTCATTCATTCTTTATGTGATAGTTAGCAAATCGGTTGACGAAGTTTAAAATTTTTCATAAACGTTTTGTTTTTAATCACTATTTTCGTGTTTTAGTGATATTTGTGATTTTTGAGATACGTACTAATTATTTTGACGTACTTGTTGTCTGTATTGTATCTGTCCAAGAAAATTGATATTCAGGTTACTTGCACGTGGTGAGTTTTCCGTGTATTTTAAATTATAAATCCGGTAGTTAACGACAAAATCACGAGTGTTTTTTATGCTGAAAATGAAAAGCTACAAAAAACCCTACAGGAGTAAGGCAACAACGAGTCCAGGATACCATTTTTCTAGTAATATTGTGTTGAATAATAGAAAAAGACTGCAGAAACCTAGAGTAAAGAGAGTTTCCTGGAGTAAGTACTTCTATCTGCTATTGATCATTTTTATATATATTCTTTTATTTTAATCTCGTTAATGATAATTATCTTCTGATCTTCATTCCAACGACCCCTATTCATCAGATAATCACATTGACCTGAAGACACTGTAACTTGTAACCATCGGGGAATAAACTCTTCGGCAGCTCATTCCACACCGCCGAAGTTCTCCAAAAGAACGACTTCAATCATTTGCCATGATAGTATCTGTAGAATAGAGACAGATGGGCCACCCTTTTTCAATGTTTCAGACTGACGTTCTTTGTCTGCTGCAGTGACGATTCTTAAGTTTTATTTTGCGAGACAGCTCAATCAAACATTCGCCATGATCTCATCTTAGTAGTCCAATCTGCAATCAAAAATCAGAACTCAAAATTTCCAAGCAATATAATACTGAATATTTTTTATATGAAGCCTAGATTTTTCTTCGGATCAAGTGGGTCATTATTGCTTTGCTTAACGTATTTGAAAATGATAAATCAAATTTACTGCAGATCTAGATGAAATCTCATATTTCCTTGTTAAAGAGAGTGCGCGAATTATTTCAGCATCATCAGCATTTTTTTCAACCTTGCACTTGTGTCAGTATCAACAAAATCAAGATTTATAGATCCATACACACAAAAGTGGATGATTTTTTAGTAACAAAAGTACTATTTTATTCACACTAACACTTCATGTGTTCGATTTGCCCGCCATTCTGTTGCAGGCATAGTCCCATTCTCTTTTTAAAAATCTGCTCCACGTTATCAGAAGCCATTTCACTGAAGGCTTCGATCATTTTCTCCCGCACGCATATCTTCACTAGTAGCAGGGGAAAACCGTGAAATTCATCCTCAATACAGCCCCATAGAAAAAAATCGCAGTTAGTCAGGTCGGCAAACCCCTTTCCCTTCGGATCCACCTGTTCGGAAAACGGGTGTTCAAACAATTATGGATTTGAACATTGTACATTAACGTCCGATTGTCGATTGCTTCCAGGAGATCAACAAATGGAGGGCGTAAGCCTGACCTCGGAAACGAGCTCGACGGGTTCCGGGAGCGGCGGCCCATTGCAAGACCCGGCCATTCTGATGGTGCGCGAAACCTCCACCATCAACAGGAGCATCATCAGGTATTCGCGCGAGCAGCTGCTCAAGTTGAGGGACGTGCCGGCCGCCAAGAAGAGACCGGATTTCCTCAATACCAATGACACGTAAGTAAAAGCTCGATCCACGAATAGGTCCTTGATTTCAGTTTTGCCTTCTAGCACTGACCTTCCTATAGAGAATAGTTATTCTCATTATTCTCAGTGCGTGCGCGGTTTCGCCTTCCATCTTCCACACTTTACTTTTGTGATTTTGTTAGGCAGCCAGTTAACAATAGATAATGGCAAACGATATCGCGATATTTGAATAAACAAATAAATGTGATCTTATTTACAGGAGCTCTCTGTCTATCTTCGATCCGGACCGCTGGAACTTCGATAAGCGTAAACCATCCGGTGGCGGTAACTCGGCTCCGTCAGAGGCAGACGGGGCGGAGTCCCAGCAGCGGGGGCCCATTTCCAACCGTCGCTCGGCTGCCGATCCTCGCGAGCGTTTGCGCAAGGAGTGTGTCGGAGGTAGGGCGGTTGAGATTTATTTTATATTTTCGATGCCTCACTGTGGGTATGTAAGGTATACGAGGGTCACGCTGAAAGTTTTTAGATACAGAAAAACTACAAGATATTTTGAAAAAACTTTATTCTGTTTGTCAAATTCTTGTGGCCAACGTTCTTTTGAAAGGTTGCTCATTTCCTCCTCAAACCAGTCCAGTCCAGTGTTTGGACGGCTCTTGCATAGTTCTTGGAAGACTCCAGGAACACATTTGGTTATATACTATTCAGAAGTAACTGTCCTTTGATTTTCCAAGGCTACCGTTGTGATGTATTCACTTTTAGAGGAAAAAAATGCGACTATTTTCTAGGAGCGACGAATTTTTGTTGGAGGCTGCTAACTTCCAAAGCACCAAACTAATGACTGCTGTTTAGTTTCGAGATCATAATGATATAACCATGTTTTGTCCCCGGTCACGATATTAAAAGTGCTTTTACTGTTCCCATTATCAAATTTTTCAAGCATAAACTTGGCCCAATCAACTCTTGTTGCTCTTTACTCACTGGTCAACAAATGTGGCACTCATCTGGAACACTACTTTCTTAGGTGAAGGTGATCATGAATGATTATTCGAACGGCTGTGGATCCAATCCCCAGAGAAGCCTCAATTTCGGTTTAGGTTATTTGTCGATCTTTTTTTACCATATTTTGCACAGCTTCTACAGTTTGCTGAGTAACAGCAGTGGGCGGTCGACCTGTGCGAGGTTCATCATCGAGTGTGACCCGTCCCCTTTTAAAGTCAGCAAACCAATTAAAAACTGTAGCTCTAGAAGGGGCAGAGTCCCCAAAGCAACTCACTAAACTTCGTGATATTCCGCTTGTTTTCGTCCCTTTTTATAGTCATACAAAATCATGGCTCGAAAATCGCGACTACCCGGTTCCATTTTCACGTTAAAATTCGGCCAACACTTCGATGCATTCGAGACCGTGGCAAGGCAACTACTGAACGATTAAGACGCTGCCTTTGCGTGTAAGCACTTACAACTTTAGACAAAATAGCTGCGTGCTGGAACTTGTTTAAACTTGTATAGATTAGACTTTCAGCGTGACCCTCTTATGCATATCAATTTTGAATTTTAGTAGTGCCACGCTTACACTCTTAGGAATAAAATTGACAAAAAAAATGTGCGCCACAAATGCTTAGATGAAAAATATTTTTTCTGATTAAGCAGCTAAAAATACATTTTTTTTGTCTCGTGATTCTTGTATTTCATTTTTTTCCACGGAAACAGAGTAAGATATGAAGAGATGTCAAGACTCAAAAAAATTATTAATAGCTGCTTAATCAGAAAAATATATACCTATAATATTTTCTAAATAATCAGTGACGTTTATCTTTTGGTCAATATTATCGTAAGGTTTCCTCCCGGAGACGTTACTGGAACTCACAATTAATTTCCAGTTCATCATATTATATGGTTCATATATTCTAATGCAGGTGGAGGAGACGGCATTGTTTTGAGTCCTCAACGTCGAAGTTTCAACTCTGGCTGTTTCGTACCGGCGGGTCGTCAGGGAACCGCTGGAAGTGGTGGTCAGGGGGCGGCGGGTCAAGGGGGCGGTCAAAGCGGAAGGTCGCATAGTCCAGTTGGAGGAAAGGGGGCAGGCGATGGTCATCTCGGTAAGCTCCGTTGTCTAAGTAATGTTGAGTGTTGCGACGTTTCTATCATCGATCGTCATCAGGTGAACTGTTCACTGAAAACGGTTGAATCGAAACGTCGTGACACTCAAAAGACTCGCAATACAGATCACACAAGTTCTTAAAATCGATACAGTTTCCTGAATGAATAAAGCTACTACACTCATAATTTTGTGTTCCAAAAATTACGTTTTTATTTCTAAATCGATACCATCGTGTTGGAAGTACAGCGTCAACCTAAATGTTCCCTTTTTTATGTTTGGTAGGTCTCCGGGAAATCCAGACGGGTGCTCCTCCGTCTAGCGGGAATCGACGTATAGGCAGCGGTCGCATCCTGCGGGATTCCTCCTGGGACTTCCCCGAGAAGCAGTCTGACACCGGAGATGACTACGTCGCGTCCTCGAAGTACGAAAGACGCAGCTTCGGTGGTGGTTTCGACAGGGATCGCGATAGAGAGAATAAGGATAGGCGGAACAACGGAAGGTCAGTTGAAGTAACAGCGTTGTCAATTTGTGTGTGTTTTTATATAGGGAAAGCTCGTTCCACAAGGTCGAGGTTTTCTTAAGAACGACTTCGGGAAGAAGCTCGTTCGAGGCGTTGTAAGCTCGACCTGGTGAAGATGCGCCCGTTTGGCTCTTCTAGCCTTTGCTGTATTTGCGAATGCAAGACTGCTTGGTCGAAAATCTTCTGGGGAGGTCTTTTCTGAGGTCACGTGCATCCATCAGACGAAACGCTCCCCACAGGTGCGAGCAGTACTCCAGCGATGGTCTGATCTGAGTCTTGTAGAGTAGCAGGATAATATAATTTCCTGGAGCAGGAAAGCAGCCTCCAGCTTCTTCTGAAAAAGTGTCAGTGTCGCATTCTGTGGATATTATTACTTCAAGTACATTTGAGGAAACAACATTTTTTTTTCAGGTATGGAAGGAAGATTTCGGAGTCAAGGGAAATGGAAGAGCCAGAATGGTTCTCAAGCGGCCCGATATCTCAGAACGATACCATCGAGTTACGAGGTTTCGAGGACGACAAACCCATGATCAAGAAAAAGGCACTCGCGTCAAGCTTGAAACGCCAAGATAAGTGGTCGAAAAAGAAAGATAGTCAACAGGAAACGATCGAGGAGAACGGAGGCATCTCTTCTGCGTTGCAGGTAGAAATTAGAGCGGAATACTTTCCATTATTCCATAGATGACCAATCGCGCTCCAAAAGTGTTGTGAGGGGATACACTTTTATTCACGTCGACCTTAAAACTGGAAAAAGTTTTGTTGAAATTGTTATATAAATAATTGAGAATGAACGTTATGTAAACATTTGTGTTTAGAAACTATATCGAATTAATACGTAGATGAAATATCTATTCTGCTGCGACTCTCAGATGGCTTTTAATTCTGACATCTGATTCGGCTCTTATGTGCTTTTGAGGAGCATAATCATATTTTATAAAATACTCGATCTATTCATAGCGATTTTATGTATTCCTGTTAAACCAATTATAATTTTTTTATTCGTACAATTAAGGCCAATGCGGAAGAAGATGCGAAGAAAGACGGAAGTGATGAAAGAGAAACTAAAAAGGCTGTGGATAGAAACAAGCAAGATAATGGAAAAGATAGTAAGGAAGGCGACAAGCAAACAGCGAATAACGATCAAGGGTTCAATTTCGATGATATACTCGAATGTCAAAGTATTGCTGGTCTACTGCCTGTGAGTATCAGTTAATATTTTATGTATAGCTAAGTGGAAGTTGATAGCATTAATGTTATTCGACTACAACTCCATATTATGGAATGGACTGTATATATTGAAAAGTTTTTATAAAGCGACAATATGTAGGAAGTTGATAATTAGTATAATGATCTAGATTACTTATTCATGTGTTATGTATTGCTTTATATAGAACGGGGTAGAAAATGAAGCTGAAATCCAGGCCAAGTCAAGATTCAGTCGTTGGTTCAAGCAGGACAGTCCTGAAAAGCATACTCAACCCACTTCCAATACTGGGAGCATCAGCAGACATTCCTCCTTACATTCTGAGGATGACCATCATCTTATCATAAAGGCGAGTAAACATTTGATTAATCTGTTCTTGTTGGACATTTGTAGACAACGTTTCGTATTTCAAAAGTTGATTTTCGGATTTCGGTTGTCTAATTTTGAGTATCACGGCGTTTCGATTCATGATTCACCTTCTGAACTGAAGACCTGAAGATGATTCTAGTAGATCAATCCAAACGTCATACAGACCATTGACGTCAGAAGCACAACTTGCGAAATAATTTTTATATTTTCCATAAAATCTTAATCGAATCATATAGATTGTAGATGCTCTTACATGGTGAAACTTTTCCATCATGCAAATAAAATAATTGTCTGTTTTTGTATCTGAATTTGATCATTTGAAAAGCCTAAGATGCCCAGGGGTTCCCATTTGCAAAATGGGGAAGCACTAAAAATCTTCCTGGCTCCCCCGGTACCTTCCGTGGCTGGTTTTTTCACGCTCTAAATAGTTTGTTTTACAATCAGTCTCATATTTTATGTGACAGGATCTGCTGAAAGACATCTCCGAATCTGGGGGACCTCCAGGCGATTCGGAGGCTTACTTCGCGCCGATTTCTCCGGCGGGCAACAGCTCGATGGGGCCGGGACCTTTTACCGGAGCGCCACCTGGCAGGCACCACCATCACCAGCAGCAGCAGCTTCCTCCTCAACAGGGGGGACTGAGCATCATGGATCTGCTGAGGGCAGGCGGTGGCGCGGCAGGAAATAAGGGCTCACAACAGCAGCAGCACCAAACGCAGACTGGACATCAGGGGTCAATGGATATGCTCAAACAGCCAGGTAGAAAAAGGATTATCAATGTTCTTCAATCCTCATTGTTATAGTGCATCTCTATGAACATTGTAATATGAGTACCGAACTTAGCTTCCTCCATCGATATACCAATCCTCGATGATCATGTGATTATTTTTCATTTTCATTTTTCAGCAATTGCCGGTAAAATTTTGAGCTTAGACGAGCTAGAAGCAAAAATAAGACAAAATACTGAGACATCCTCAGGAGTTCCACCGAAGCACCAACAACATCCACCTACCAAGCCCGATGAAGATATGACAGCGGCCTTCAAAAAACTAGTAAGTTCTATCTATTTGTAGAGATCTCGTCAAAAATTAAGGTGTATGGAAGACGAGTCACGCCATTCTAAGATTTCGTTGTGTATTTGAACAAGATGCTTCTTTACCTTTTGACGATTAGGCACTTCGATTCCAATTCTTTTCAATGTTGTATTCCCATTGATATGAACAAGAATATTTTTCTTTTACAGTTAGCACAAGCTCAAGCTGGAGGCCATCCAGCCGCCTCCAACGGGCCTATGAACAAACCACAGCCTATGAGCCTTCTAGAGGTAAATAAATATATGTTCTAAGATCCGATGATGATTCTATTATTATTATTATATGCATGAAATTTACTCTAATGTTGTTTGCTCGCAGATGTTGAACCATTCCCAACAGCAAGACGAAGCAGCTAGGATCGCGGCCGCCCACCACACAGGACACCAGTCCTCGTCGTCATCGTCTGCCGCCCACCATAACCTGATGGGGGGTCCCGCTAGTCCAGCCGCCCCTCAGCCAGTCAACTCTATGCACCACCTGAACGCCGTCGGGGAGCTGACGCTCAAACTGCAACAGGCGCAACAGTTCCATCAACAGCAACAGCAGAAGCAACAGATGGAGATGTTCAACAAGCTTATCAACGCTGCGACGAGTGCCGGTACGTTTGAATAACTTTTTATAAGATGGAAGTTGTCTGATTTGATATGAGTTTTCTGTCGAACCAATTGTCTTCTGGAAATCGTACAAGGTTATCGTTTTGCTATCCGTGGTATCAGTAGGATTCTTCTATGGAGGGGTTCTACTGTAGTGCTGCACATCAGATCCGGATCGGATCCATAATTTTCAATTTGCACAATCCGGATATAATATTCGTATCTGAGATCCGGATCTAAGAACCGAGATCCGGATCTCAGATCCGTTCACGGAATCCTTGTAGTCAGTGTTGCCTATGCCTACTTAGTTTGAAAAAGCTACTACATTACTCAATCCAGATCCGGTTCTATTTTGTAAGGATCTCCGATCCCTCAAAACTTCAGATCCGTACAGCACTAGTTTTTAGCTGATTTATAGTGGCTGTTTTCAAAGTCGAGATTCCAGTACCATACAAAAGCTTTGTCCATATGTAGCATTTCACCATCCTCTGTCGTAGCTTTAGATTGATGTTACCGTTGCTATTTTTCTGCAGGTCAAATGAGACTGTCGCCTCTGCAACAGGATCTGGGACCTCAACAGAGTAGGGATCTATTGAATCGACCAGAAGCCCAGGCTATCCTGCAAGGTGAGTTACAAAATTTCATTTTATGTGTAGGTAATCTTAAGTATATATTTCACATTGATTGAAACATGTATTTAACAGTGATAAAAGGCCACTCTTCAACTTTCTGACGCCGGACGAATTGAACCTGGAATAATTATAATAATTGAAAAAATATCTTCTTTACAAGGGCGAAATTTATTATATTATTTATTATTCATGGAATTGTACCGAAACTGTATGGAAATTATATAAAGATCAGCCTTAATTTAAATTATATAAAGATCAGCCTTAATTTAGGAGCACCTTATAGAAGACAAGCAAAAAATGTTCTGTCCGAATGACGTTCCGATTTACAACTGGTTTGAACTATAAATATTCATCATCGAGCTTTCAGCAAATAAAATTCGGTAACTGTTTCATTCGCCGACTCCCAGTGTTCAATTTGTGAAAAGTCAGAGCAATAGATGCTCAAGAATTGTCAGCGAAAAACGTCGGAACATTCGAAAACTCAGGTTGAAGCTGACATTTTTTAAAATGAGTTTAATTATTTAAATTCAAATGCATATTTTATCGGGTGTATCAATCACATTAATATCAATTTTGAATGAAAGGGTATTAGAGGAGGTTACAAATGTTGTATTTCGGACTTCCATTGTCTACTTCACGACGTTTCGTCACCAGTTCACCTGAAGACGATCGAAGATAGTAAAGCAATCGTAACGTCGAGACAGTCAAAGTTAGTCCGAAACACAACATTTGAAACATCCACGTTGTCGCATATTTTTCGACAGAATTGAATAACAAATTCTGTACCAACTGGATAATGAATGAATTAAATGCGAAGGGCTGAAGCGCGGCGAGATCACCCCACAGCACCTGTACCAGCAGCTGACCAGTTCAGCGCTTCAACCTCGCCACCGCGACATGCTGTCCGCCATTTTGAAGCTGCACGGCTACGGCCCCAGCCCCCCTAGGGGTCTCAGCCCGGCTCCCCCTCAGCCTCAGCCGCCACAGCAAACGGCCGCCCAGTTGGCATTCCAACAGCAACAACAACAGCAGCTCAGGGTGTCGCCCTTACCGCCCAATGGTGACTTTCATTCTCTCTCGTTACGCTGTTGCACCTCCTCCATCGTTTCGTTATTTGCTTTCCTGTTTGGTGTGAATAGACAGGTGTTTCGAAAAGCATGCAATGCAATGTTTTCCATTTTGGTTTTAATGAGTCTAGAACATGAGCTGATTTTTATTAAAAAAAAATCAAGTGTCAAGTTGTATGTATTTATTTCAGTTGATATATATAAAAAACTATTCATTTTAGAGAAAAATTGCAGAAGAAAAGATGATCCAGCTACATCTCGAACTAAAATAAAAAAAAAGATTTTTAAATGTGCTCAAATGATAAAATAAATTCCAAAAAATTACCAAGGACTTTGAACTTCAAGCGTTCTTATCTGTTTGATTAAAACCCTATTTTTCAGAAAGATCAATATTTGGCGAACACCTGATATATTATATATGTTTTTTATGTTCTGTATTGTTGTTGCTGCACCTGCTTATGCTGCTTATTTTATGTGCTCACCATTTCTGTCAGATTGATGTTTATAAATATGTTTGCACTTTAATGCATGATCACACGCTGCCTGTCAATCGTATAACTTTAATTAACATTTCTCGAATCTTATTTACATGCAGCATATTGCGTTTCACCGATACTGGCTACTAGTCCCAACACTCTGACAGTGCCTGGTGAGTCTGTATCTTCAATGTGATAAATACGGAGTTAAGGGGCTATCCTAGTATAAAAATTCAAATTTTATGGCACTTAGTTCCTGGATTTTTCAAATAAAAAGTACTCGATTCATTGATTTATTATAAAAACGGGTATATGTCTAAAATATATTTGAAATTAATCGATATGTGCACCATCTGGTAAAACCGTGGAAAAGCTCCACAAACATAGAAATTCGAAATCGAGAGAGGACATATACTTGACTCAGTTTCTAGAAAGCTTCTGGGCATTAACATCATCAGTAACATGTCATGACACGATCATGTTGCTGGCCTGGCTAGGTCGGTGTCCCAGAAGCTGGGGATTCTCTTTCGCTCCAGGAAATTGTATTCTCCAGAACAACTACAGCTACTCTACAAGGCTGGAGTACTGCTCGCACACCGTAAAGCTTCTCAACACATTTTAGAAACCAGCAATGCTTCTAGTGGATGCGCCAGACCTCACAAATGACAGTCTATAACATCGAAGAAAGGTCGAAGAAACCTGGATGTTGTGAAATGAGCTACCGAGGAGTTTGTTCCCAGATGGTTAAAAGCTACAGCGTGTTAAGGTCAATGTCTCTTGCAGCGCTTATGAAGCGCTATAGGCTTTGCGTGAGGTTATCTATAAAAAAACATGTATTCGCCTAGCACTCGCCACATTTTACTAATGTCTGTCTAACGTAGAATCATTCTTGTTGGCCAAACTGTAATTAAATTACAATATATTATATCATTTACAGCTCTTCATCAGCGTATACCGTCCCCGCGTGAGCTGCAAGTTCACACACAAAACATTCTTCAAAGAGCCCTGATCAAGAAAAAATTGGAGGAGCAACAAGAAAATTATAGGAAGAAGCAGGAGTTGCAACAGGTATATTTTTCTAGCTCTTTCAACCTACATTTTGTTTCTTATATATTAAAATGCCATATCTGGTTCTGAAGTTACTCGTTTTCTTCAACGATTGATCTTATGAGGCGAACGCAATACAACACGAGTTGAACAAAATGACATGTCATGACGTGTCTAGTACAATATTTTTTCTAATTTTATGCCACACACGTAAATATTAAAATCCAATTCAGCGGATTGGAGCGAGCTGAAAGCTTGTCTCTAACAACAAATTATGTACTGAATATCAATTATCTGTGATTCCGTAGAGTAAAGAGAATTATGAAAAATTTACTCGATCGATTTCTCGATAATTGTTGTCATTTGATTCCAGCAACGCGAGCGAGGTTCTAGTCCAGCGAACGTGATCAGTCCCGCTTCCGGTATGAACAACGCCCAATCATCGAATCCGGGCACCACCAACAAGAGCGTCGGATCTCCAACACCTTTGGCGTTCACGCCTACATCAGTTCTTCGCAAGATGACTGCTGACAAGGACGACGCTAAGGAGGTATGCGACGTTTCTTGATTGTACAGAAATACTCCATGAAACCGATCCACGATTCGATCGTATGCGGTTCAGTTTGCGGCCAATAAAAAATATAATGATATGGATTATACTTGACCCCATTGTATTTGTGAAATAGGTGAGCAAAAATGGCCAGGAGGCGGCACAGGCAGCTGCCGCGGCGGCAGCTGTGGCGGCCATCGCCAAAGCGGGAATACCTCAAGGTAGAGCAGTCACGGGAGTGAGGCCGCCAACTCAACAGCAAGTGCAACAGCAGCAACAACAGCAACAGTGGGGTGGTATGCAGTTCGGCGGAACCGTCAAACAGCCCGGTAAGAGCAAACTTCCAATCTAAATGGAATGGAACAGAGAAAATTTACAATACTGCTGCCTTCAGGCTTATTGTGTTTTTACTCCTATTGCTTACAGCATCCATTCTAGCAGTCTTGATCCTGTACTACTTTTGTACTGAACTCTATTGGTTCTAGCATACGCTTCCTAAAAAGCTGATTATATGAATAAATGTTAATCTGTAAATGATTCTACAATATTCTATTTTTGTTTTTCTAGTCGGCCGTCCAATCGTGAAAGCCAATAACAACTACCAGTCGCAGGCGCCACAGGAATTTTTCAGTCAACACCAGCAGCAACAACAACAACGTATATTCAATCAGGCTATGCAAGCAGCTGTTGCAGCTCAAACACAAAGCCAGCATAGTAAGTCGCATGTTTTTATCAAAAAATGAGAGGAAAAGTTGTATTTTTTATAGATAACCCTTCGCAAGGCTCTACAATCCATTAGTAGACTGTGATCTTAGTTTGGTTGAATATATTGCAGGAAAAAATCCAACCAATGTTTTTCTCCAACATTCTTTTCTAAAAGATTAGGTTTTGGTTTGGGAGAAATTGCTGTATGTTTAGTTTTTTCTTCTGATGAAACAGACAACCTTGTGTTTTTAACGTGACGGTGCTTTATGTCCTTCATTTAGGATTTTTTGAAAATGCAGAACTGTATTCTAGCATTTCGTTATAGTCCATACTAAGATCTTATTGGCCTTTCTGGAAACAGTCATAAATGTCAATGTCCCAATTTTTTCTACTTTGATGAAAGAGGTGGAGGCAGCCGAAACGTTAGTAAAGTTATTTCCTCGATCGCATGTGGTTTAACTTAGCGGCTAGTGCATATGGCGAATAATAATTGAATAATGAATCGAACTTGTTACAGTTGATGCTGTCCGAAAACAAATTGGTCGCGATCAATACGGATACCAGTCGTCCAATCAACAGTTCGCTCAACCGCAACAGCAGTTGACCCAACAGCAGTTGCGCGCTCAACACCAACACCGACCGGCCAATCAGCAAACGATACAGCAGCAACAGCCACAACAAGGCAGCGGAAGAGATAGCGCCTGGCAGCAGTTTATCAATTCTAATCAACAGTCACAAGGTATCATTTTAGATGCTCTTACTTGGCGAAACTCTTCCACAGTTTGACAAATAAAACTGTTTTTCTTTTAGTGACGCGTTTCGATTTAAATTCCAATCATCGTCGGACTGTCAGATTTGACTGTCAACAAAGATTACCCAGATGACTTGCCAACTAGCTAACTAGATCCTATCATGAATACAAAACCAGAGCTCTCAAATCTAGCATACTATTTGTCCTGTCTAGCTATTCTTCTTTTAAATTATTTATATTTTCTTTCTTTTGTCCGTTTTAGGGGAAATCTTTTTTGGGTATTGCATTTGCACTAGTGTTAAGGAAAACCCCATTTAAAAGCTTAACTGTCAAAATGTCCTTAGGTTATTCCATGTGATAAACTATTTTATTTCTTAAGATATTTCACGTTTTTAGATATTTTAATCTTCAAGCTATTTCATTCTTGTTGATGCATTCTATGACTTAAGATGTTTCAAGGGTAGTTAACATAGAATACAAATAGATAGAAACTTACAGTAGTGTGTCGATAGTAATTGAGTTTAAAAGATCAGTCTGTTCATTGGAACTATAAAATCAGGATTTCGCAGATATAGATAGACTTTATGGTTGTGAAGAGTCGAATAATATTAGTCCTTTCGTAAACAAGGGATGTTACTGTAAATCAGTTCACTCTTGATGACAGATGTCATAAGGGACATCGTTTGCCGCTTCAAGGCAATCCAGGAGTTTTGACTACGTAAGTTGCCCAAAGGGGTCCCATAGAGACACTTGGAGATGAGTTGATGTTGCTATCACACCTTTGAATGGGTTGCGTTTATCCCACTCGCTTGCTCTCTACACTTAGACCGCCAGGCTATACTGATGTCCAGGCTAAAGACGAAACATGCATGTCTATAGCAGGTCTGATGCATAGTGGAGAGCATACACTTAATATCAGTGTATATCATGTCTGGAATTTAACAAATCCATTTCTTCCCACTGTTCCTTCATACTGGTATCTTTGGCTATTATTTTTGTTAGAGTTGCTTTTATCTCTTCTCCGTCAGATGTCATCCAAACATCTTCGACAAGCTAACAATAATATTGGTTTCCAGCATCTCGCTCGTCGACGAACAGCACCATGACTTCGAGCAGCACTACCTCATCGGCGAACAGAAGCAGCGGCGCCATATCGCCGGCGACGGGAAATCAGCTAGCGCGTTGGTTCTCCCCCGATCTGCTAGAACGCGCCAGAGGCGGTGAGTTGCCCAGCACTGCTGGTCTCGCTCAACACGCCATGTCTCTGGAGGAGATCGAACGGAAGACCGCACCGCCGGTGCACAACTGAATCTAATCAAATGCAAAAGGTTGGTTTCATTTCCGTACGTATACTTATCTTCTGTGAGAATATACAGGGTAGGATCAAAAAGTTGTAGGACTAGTATAACGGGATTCCTTCTGCGCATATGCCTTCCTCGATCCCCTTGAGAGATGCTGCCTCCCCTTGTAAGTCTTCTACGGAGCTGAATCGGTTTCACTTGTTGTCCTGCTAGAACCAACAAGAGAGGAAGAAAGATCTGGACCGTATGGAGGGTGGGGGTTGATAGTTTTATCAACCCTGTGCATGGGCAAAAACTCCCTCACCAGCAACGCGGTGTGGCTTCCAAGAATCGGCGATGTCCGGCCGCACGCGGAAAACGCGTTTGCGCAACCTGTCAATCACGTCCACGTAAAATCTGTCATTCACAGTTTGTCGAAAGGGTACAAACCACCCTGTCAACCACACCACAAAAGCAGATGAGCATGGATTTGTCTTTCGACTTGCTCAATCTGGCTTTTCCTGCTCGCTGTTGAGCGACTCATGGCAGCATCTCCATAGGCGTCCTAGATCATTCCGAGGGTCTTCGTCGTGGTTCTCCGAGTTTGAAGCAGGATTTGATGGCGTAGCTCGAGATTTTTCTTCATTTTTGTTCACGACACTTCTTTACAGTTTCCTGGGAATTGACGTGCTTACTCTCCACTTGACCGCAGACGACTGGAAAAAATATCAGACTCCATACTAGTACGCTCAGCCTTCTAATGCTTCGTTCGCGCTACATAAATTGAGCCCCACTACTTTTTGATCCTACCCTGTATAAAGGATATCCCAAAATTGCTGCCACACATTGTAGAAGTAGCATTACTAGACCGACTTCGTTACGGTAACATTGCTTTCTTACCGCCTCACTCACTCTTATACTTTTAGCGTTTAAGCCGATATGGTTTCAATCTCGCTGTAACTTTTTTTTTGTAAACAATCTTTATATTGTCCGAGATTGTGCTGTTCAAGGGTCGGGTCCGCAATAGGAATTTTTTTGAAAGGGAATTGAAGCTAGGACTGAAGGGGGGGAAAAACAAACATCGCTTACGGCCGGACCTACGGAGGGTGTTTAGCATTGACACATTCCGTAGTGACACCCTAGTGTGGTCTACTTTAGCAAAAAAAAAACAGTGCTGTAATTCGGCTTCAAACTATAGCAGAAAGTTATCACACATTTGTTCTTGGCACAAATCTATGATTCAGTGCCACTAGCTTTCACGAGAAAACGGGGCAAATGCACCACTAAAATCGTTTTACCGTGTACAGCGAGTTTAATTTGCAAAAAAACTGCTGTAGTTAAATTTGGGTTTTTGTTTATTGTCATAATAATAACTTTGAAATGGGCTTCATGGAAGAATCACCTTAATTAAGTAGCACTTTCTTCTGTATCCGCGCTTGATCCTGACACCGAAACCTATGAAATCCAATTGATCCTTTTATTTTCAGATGAATTGTGGATCCAACGACAAGTGAAAAATATAATCGTAGCAGAAACATAAGAAATTACATGTCTCAAGCTATTTATCGTTTTAGACTCGTCAATTTACTGGCGGTTGTTCGACGTCCCTTAAATTGTAAATATACGTTCAATCAATGTTTCTCATTGATTTAAAAGTTTTGATAGGGCTGATATAAGGACGTTAATGTGAACTGCCTCAAACTAGATGAATGAGAAATAATCTTACTACTCAACCAGTCTGTCAGAATTGCTGAAATTTGGCAAGGAAAAGAGTGCAAGTGGGGTTCTTTTTTTCATTTTATTTTGCAGTGAATTGTTGTACAGGGTGTTTAAAATTATTTGGTATTATAGGAAATATACTATCCAGCGATTTATTCTATCGATATAGGTATTCAATGATTGCTTCACAATTATTGGTGAAGCGATTGTCACATCATAGTTGGTATAATAATGAATGTTTGATGTTATTCACAAAGATTTTTAGAAAACCACGCAAAGAATTCTCATCGCCAAGCCTTTTCCATTCTGGATCCCAACCTTTGTCAAGATCGGAAATTTTGATTCAATGGAAAGATATTGCTTAATAATTTCATTCTTTATGCGAAATAAAGAGTGAAATGGCGGTCCGTTAAATTTTTCAAAATTATGTTTTTAGTGTTTTATGCCGGATGAAATGAAAAACCCACATGCACCTCTTGCTTTCCAAAATGTATGCAGTTAAAGACTGGTTTATATCCTCAAAAATGGTTCCATTACCTTCCATAGGTAGTAGTAGGAGAAATATTGTGCTTGTGATACAAATGAAGTCTGTCGTCTTTCAGATTCTTGTAGGGTTTATTCAGAAGAGTAATTTTCATTTTTAGTGGAAAACAGATATTTATTTTTGCGTTTTGGTGTATGGAGAATATGATTTTCCGTTCTGATTTTGGTGTTTAGAAATATAATGCGGGTAGGTAGTGGTAACCATTTTACTTATGAGAAAATATGTACACGGAATGGTCTTTTTCGGAAAGATGACGATGTTTGTTTGGCAAGGTTAACAATGTTTCATTACATTTTGTGAGATATTAGTGTGAAAATTCATAATAATTACGAAACTATGAATAAATAAGGTTCATTCAGCATCATTCATGTCATATTAAATCATACATAAAGGGAACGTATTCTTAAAACCCTTATTTTATTTCTGGTCATTTAATTATTTTGTTTAAAATTTGAGAAACCACAGATTTTGATGATCACTTCAAAGTCTCGCTTGCAGTGAAATTCTGTTTAACCTGTTGAAACTAACTTCTTTCCAACTAAGACTCATTGTGATTCTGTATAAATGAGGCTATAGAATAAAACTGTAAACTACCGGAACTGAATTTTTAACGTTGTGTTCTATACTGTATTTTCTTTTTAATTGAGACAAGAGGAAATATATGTGTAAACTGTTTTTTATGATGTGTTATTGTCATCTATTTACATTCCTCATTTTCTTGAAGATTACATGATGCGTCGGTAGGGCAGTATAATAAGTTAACATACATAAAAGCGTTACGTTTAGGGTAAGCTAGTAAATGGATTAAGAAATCGATGAACTGTAAAAAAAAACGTGCTACATAATTCAGAAAGTTTATTCACACAGAATAAAAACATCATAATCCATATCCATGATAAATCAAGAGAGCACAGAAAAATAAGGGTACGTTAGCATACTATCAAACATATCACTTTGCAAATGGATTGTTTTGCCTATATAAACAGAATGATTATCCAAAAATATGATATATAAATATAGTAAGCTTTACTTAATTTCATGAAAAATACTTCTAATAAATTTCTACTAGTGGATAATTCAATAAATGTCTGACATCTGTCGCTGTTTTATGAAGCTCTGGACAGTAAAGATTAGGATAATTGTGGATCGTATCTTCAAACTCTACCTAGAATAAAAAGCGTTTTGCGTGGATTTACAATATTTTGTCTCTTGCGCTCATTTTTCAAGATAATAGAAAGATTTTTCTCGCAAATGCCAAAGGTTGGTTCTATGGTCGTGATAACTTTTAGATATTGGCGCTCGTATCAGCGGTAAAAATATGCTCGTGTACGGTACCACAATATTTTGTTTGAGGTACTTTATTTTGAACAATTTTGAAAAATGAACGCTGGAAACGAAATATTGGAAACACTTGCACACAACACATCTTACTCCAGGTAGAGTTCCCCCTTAACGGATTGGAAATGGTATTCCTCTAACTTCCTCCAATTCGGACCAGCTGTGTAGCAGGAATTCAATTTTTGATGATGCTAACAATACCATTTTCGCAATTAATTCATATTTACTAGCAACCTGATTGACAGTTGTGATTTTGAAGTAAACATACCGCCGTCTTTTTATACTGTCCTGTTCAAGAGATCACACTGTTACTGTGACTGTTTTATTTTCTTTGGCATAGGCTTTTACCGCGCAGTGCCAACTTGATCGTATCATTTTTCATGTACTCTGTAATCATAGTAAGAGTGATCTCAGTTTCATCGATATGGAAATGGAAAAATATGATAAATGAAAATTGTTGATGCTGTTGTCTCTCACTTATGTAAATAAGATGAAACGTCATGTTATTATTGAAATCTTTTGTTTCTGAGAATGAATAAACGAAAAGGAATACTATTAAGATGTTGTTTCATTGTTGCCCTGAATAATTTCATTTTTGTGACTTCTGATCCAGAATACCAAAATAGATATGCCTGATATTCCACCGTCTCACCGCTGTCGTGCATAATATCACCAATTTATTCCAAAATTTGTTTTCAAAGGAATGATTTGTTTATATCTAAATTTGAGTTACGTATTGTACGTTTTCTCAATTCGTTATCTAATCCTATACATTGCGTTTCAGATAAAAATAACAGATCAATACATGATGTATTTCTATTTTACCGTAGTTTGTGCAATTATTTCCATTTTCTTAGATTTTTGAACAATTCTCATTTGAAAAAACATCACAATGTTTCTATGCGGCGACTCGGTACAAATGAAAGCTTTCCTTTACCCGGTTGTTTTCAGAAATATTGATTAGTGCATCAATCTATGTTTCATTTCATCCTCCTAAAATGCCAAAGACTCCACTGTTTCACTTACTTTTTATCTTCTCCTTCTTAATTATGATACTATCAACATACCTCTTTATGTTGCCTCAACTATCTGGACGAAGGTATTACAAAAAGTGGTGAAATCATATACAAACTTCATGCATTGCTACATACATACATTACTGTGTATTTTTCAGGGAGGTTTGATGAGTTCTCGTTTATATTTACCGAGTAAAAACAGGTCAAAATAACGCATCAACGAACATACCAAGTCTGTTAAAAGGGGTTTTGGAATGTATTTATAACATTTTCAATGAAGTGAAGACACTAAATCGAATATCACCGACTTCTAAGGATGGCGGACTAATTTTTTATGCTTTCCTACAATATGAGTATCAAATGAAAGGGCTTGTTGAATACAAATGAGAGTTAAAAAAATGGTGATCATAAACTCCGCTGCTCCATTCCGTCTGAAAAATTAGTGTACTGTGGCTTTTCCAGACCTGTCCTAACTAAAAAGTACAAAATAAATTAAAGGAAAAAAACAAGCTTTTATTGAAATACGCTAAAAAGATTAAAAGATATATATATATAAAAACGAGTATTTAAATCCCGCGACTACCTTTTATACCATATTAATTGTGTAATGAAGTTATAAGTTGATGATGAAAGTTGCAAAGGAAAAGTTTATTTTATTATTTTTAGCTCATTTAAATAAAAGCTTGCATTGGCCAATGCTTCCAATCCAGTGAGGATACAAATCGGTAGGCAACAAATTAAAAAATTTAAAAATATATATAATACTGCTAACACTACACATTTCTGCATTGCATCAGAATAAAAATAAATAAATATAAACGATATATTTAGCCTTTTAATAGCGTCCATAAGTTTCACTTTGTATTTCAGGAGCGGTGATATCATTTTACTGAATATTCTTATAGGATTTCAGAACTGTTGTCCAATTGAAACAAGTTCTGAAAATCTTGGAAATTTTGAAACTATGGGAACTTTAATAAAACATTTAAGGTCTTTCGGTAGTTCCGTATACTTCTTTATTCAAATCTACCAGTGATAGCACTGCGTAGGAAGTATAGTGTCAACCTTCTTGACGCAATTTTTCACTATTACCCATACTAATTTGCACAAAATGAAACTCAGTATAATCAGATAAGACGTGCGAAGCAATCTGCAATGTTGTACCAGAATAAAGGTATTCTCATGTTGTTACTGGGAGACTAAAATACATAAATGAACTCTTACGTTGAAGCCTCTAGAGAAGCCAACTGCTCTTTTGTCCGTGCCGGGTCATAAAAGTCCCGGTGAACATACTGAGTAATGAAAATACATATTTCACACAAAATACTAAATGAATTCTACAAACGAGAATTTTAACAAAAATACCTTAAAAGTGTCGGATCTACGATAAACCGTCCCAGCAACAACTCAAGTGTACTACGTTTTTTGTGGTGAACTGTCTCGAAAGCAATCCACTTTTATCGAAAGCAAACCACTTATCCGTAATTTAAAAAAACGAATAGGTATTCATAATGCTCTCATAAAAACAGCGAATTGATATACCTACCATTTTTTTTTAATATGCAACCCTTCAATCGAAGCAGTAATTCTTAATTTGAAGAAAACACGGATATAGATCGTCCTTGAGAACAGCTTCTTGCTAATTTCTACTCCACAGCGTTATTCACAGATTTTCAAACATTACTCATATAAATACTAATCTACAGCATATTCCCACAAATTTGATTCAGATCTGTAGGTAATTTACTGCGGTTACGGATAAAACAATGCTAACAGACAGACATACCGATAGAAGTTGGAAGTTAATGGCCGGAGTTTAATGGTGTAGGTATTTATAAAACCTGTCATATCTATATTGAACATTTTTCCAATTACAATTAATACTTAGCTTGCTTTTATGCCACTTTTCACCAATTTGATAAATATTAAATAGGTACTTTACATTTCCTGGACTAATATCGATTATACCCAAGTAAGTAATTCTGTTGAATTCTTATAGAAATAATAGTTTTTATCAGACACAGGACACAGCATATAAACATGAAATCTGATAGTTCTACTACCACTGCTGTCTACGTAGTAATTTGCTAATTGACCTATTTCTATAGAATGTACCTACGGCTGCACTTCAACGAGTCTCATGTTAGGATGTTACATAATCAATGAATCACTACAACATGCAATAGTTAGGTATAATAATTATACATAACTACTTATCACACTGTATAGGAAACAAAACAATTAAATGCCTTAGCAACCATAAGTTGCAGTTTGTTGTCGAGATAGTGTTTGATAGATAAAGTAAAAAATGTGAATTCATATGAAAAATCAGACACAAATCAATCAATGACGGTGAGTTAATTACACCTAGACATCCGTATAATTACAACGCGTAAAAATCGTGACGTCGCGTCGTGGCACTACGACGATATCAAGGCAAGATAAACGTTTTCTATTTTTACGAATCACCAGTGCGGGCATATTATCTCGACTCTCTCGCTATTAGGCGCGACCATTCTATCGATATGTTTCTCCGCACAACGTTGCAGAACCTGACGTGTACGCTCAGATTATAAAAGATTAATGTCGATGACCTTTGCGCTAGGCAAACCGTAAATCGCTATAACTATGCACACAAATGCATGCGTAGTAACCCTGAATGTAGGAGGTACCGCACCAAACAAAAACGATTCCCAGCTGCCGATATCACAGGTGTACTCTCAACGTCGCACTTTTACCGCAGGACTGGCTCTACGATATCCATTGTTATGCTTATGCCTTTCCGTGGGCCTCGGCCTTTTTACGCCCGTCGAAATGACCCCCGTTCTGCTACGTGACGTACCTGCATCTCTAATGCTCGAGGAATGACTGGATTTCTTTATCGCTCCTACTGACTCCCAAAGTGTGGCGTCGTGGGAAGGACCGATCGGGGACGGTCGTCCCCCGTCGGACGTGCTCGTTGACGTTTTAATGCGCGTGAGGCAACAACGCAGCCAGGACAGGGCGATTCAGCGACAAAAAGAATACGCCGTTTGGCTTTTGTGAAAAACGTAGCGAAATACTACAAAATAGCCTGGTTATGGCGGTACATTGCATTTACGCGATATTACAATTAGTTTAGTGCTTTGTTAGGTACAGTGTGATATCGAAAGGGAACCTGCTTTACATGGGGTAGGTAGTTAGATTCTACAACTCCGTTCAACATACAATGTTCGACGTACAACATGGCCACGAAGTGCTAAGCGGTTTCCGCTCGCATAGGCGTAGGTACAAGTGATCCGAATGTTCTGTTTTGTTACACTGCTCCGATTGCAACAGTACCGTTTCATAGTTGATATCACTAACTATCGTACAACGTTGCATTAATTATCAAACTCTGTACTATTGAAGACGATCAGACGATAGTCCGGTACTACAAGGTCACTACAAGAATTGACTTGTTTTATTGAACGACGCCTGGATGGTCAGATAAATGTGAAGTGTGGAGGCTCTGCAAGTGTAAACAAGCACACCCACAGGAAAGTTTTAATGCACATGAGACAGGATTAGACATGTAGAACGTGATGTAGATTGTAGATGCTCTTACTTGGTGAAAGGAAAGAGTGTTATTTGTGAAAGTATGTGTTAACGTGAGTATAGATATTTTGACCTATGACGTGATATTGAAGTACTAAAAGCTTGTTCATTCTTGCTGTAATTCTGAATAGGCCTACAGTCTAGTGGAGGATGTAAGGCAATTATTGTCAGATTTACAAGTAATAGGATATATTTCACTGAGTAATACGATAGGGATATTTTTACAAGGTGAAGTTCATACTTTATACTGTACAGGAATCAATGATTGATATAATTAAAAAATATATATTCTTTTTCTATGAAAATAAATCTTCATTAATTCCATGACGTCAGCTTGTGGTTTTAGATGAACAATTGTTATTGTGACTTGCAAATAAGGGGTATCTAGTAGTTTTTACATTCCGTGTTTTGTGCTGCCACGCACTGTTGTCAATTTTATGAGTATCTCTGTTCTTTTGATACAATATAGCTATTAAAGTTATTTGCACAGTTCACAGTAGATACATTCGGTACCTACATAAGTTTATTCAGATATTCAGAATAACTTTATTGTATAATTTTATGTGCCATAATAGAATGAGCGATTACTGTTTCCAAGATTTTCATTGGTAGAATTATCTTTAAACGATTCCTTGTGTAATGCGCTACAGATAATTTACAAATATTCGACGTTTAGTTATAATCATATTAGAACATTTCTGTAACTTTGTTGATGATGAAGATTCCTAGCTCAGGATAACGGTGTCGCTATGTTTTAACCAATAGATTTTGTACTCTCTGATCTGAATTTCATAAGGTCGATAATCGATATCTGCAAAAATCTCGAGAAATATAAACATATTTAGGAATTACATTCTGAATTATTTCTGAGTGAATTTCATCCGTGACAGCAATTTTAAATGTAATTTTACACATAAATAGTATCTTTAAATTTAGCAGTCACTAGTAAAACTGGTTTTTGGACTCGGTCGGTCAGGGAATTACAGAAAATTGTTCATGTCACATCCGCGTCCATGCCAGTATTCGACTTAGATTGTTGCCACTATTGAATATTTATCCCTATATTAACGTAACTGATCTTTAGAAAATGTGGTACGAATAACGATATTTCATCAGTGTCGGCAAAGAAATCCTTATCGGTCGATTACTATCGATCCTGTCGACATAGCGATACGCTGTCTCTCCAGAAAGTCCGGAACCTGAATGTTTGTTTGCAGCCACTAATTTCAATGTTAGTGATATCATACCTTCAGGCCGAGCGCATTTTTGATACCAAGTTCATAATCTACACCTTTTAGAAAATTCTCCCGTGGTTTTTAGACCAGGGCGCCATCGCAATTATAGATCGGAGTGGGTGAAACGAGATGGTTTCAGTGAATTCGATCGTATAGAGTCATATTTAAATAATGATGGCTGAAGTTTTTTGAGTCGGGTACATTCTAGAAGATCAACGACATGATATTCAAGGTTAAGTAACAAGTCCAGAGTTTTATCGAACATCTTCCATTTTCCAGTTTTACTTCTCATACTGCACTACCATTGCTTCTATGTTAAATATTATTAATAGAGATAGTATATTTTGTATTTTCATAAAGGTTATATCCATTTCCTGAGCGATATCCTTCCACGCATTTAGATGGTAGTCTCTCAAGTGATATTTGGAATCACTTGGATGCGACAAGTATTTCCATTTATAAACCTGAATGATAAATTTTTCGGAATTATCGAAGAGGATTCTGTGCGTATTTCAGTATCATACAATGTGCGATCTTGAAAAGCTCTTGCACAGTCAGGGTCGTTCTCGCGTTTTCGGACGTTTTCGTACGATTTGATTTCGTACGAAACCGTATCCAGAGTGCGTTTGGTCGTTGGCTTATTCTTCACTTTGCATATGGTCCCTCTGAAGCTGCATGCTATGAATAGGACTTGTTTTCAGCCAGTTCTTTTTGAAGTGTGCTTAGTCATTCATCGTTTCCATAACGTGGTCATATTTTGAAAGAAGTTAAATATTTTTCTTTTAGCGCCATATCAGGTCCTCCCGATGTTCGCAATCACAATGGCAAGCTGTGGTCTGTCTTCGGCGAGTCTAAAGAGTGTTTCTGCGCTTCGAATTCCGGTCCACTCCCTAGGATTCCTTAACCACGAGGCTTGTCTTGTTGTATATTAGATACCTACCGTAATATAATGAAATACACGGTGTGCAATGTTTTATGATGAAAGGCAAATGTTGAATAACTGACATTTGTCAACCAATTGAGTTGATTAGACATGTTTTTGAAACGTCAATTCGGTACAGTTACGCTTCACTCTGAAACAACGTGCCAAAATAGTGAAGCTGTACATTGAAAATAGTCGTTCAGTTGTATTAACTCAACGTGCAATAGCGACGAAAATATGGTGGCCAAGTCCGTTCCAAAGACTTGTTGAAGCCCAGTACCTACTGAGAAGATAATTAGTTTTAATTTGACACTCAATTCGCGTGTCGCGCACGGTGGCACTGCCCATTGGCGTCGTATGTTGTCAAGTTCCTGGACATGGACCGTCTTGAATTGGTGATAGATGTCCCTTACGACATCTTTTATGAAGGGGCAACTGATTTACAGCGACATCCCTTGTTCTAAGTAAACACTTCTCGCGATGTACCGACATCATTCACGCCAGAAGCCGACAACTGTCATCAAGTGTACAGTGGAGAGCATACAGTAGTTTAATTTCTTTGAGAGGACATACAAGAAATATCGGTATATAAGTATGTGTGCCTGCGGTTACTAGAAGAGAAAATCTTATACCCGTTGTAAATCAACCATATATTTAGGAATTCATAGATTCCGTCCATGGAATATTTCAAGGTCAAACTGGTCGTGTTGTGACGTGCTTACAGCACACATGGCTGCCAACATTTTGGTTTTAGAAGCTGTGTGAGATGCGTTGATCATGATGACTGCTAGTCATAGAGATGGAGGGACGACGATACTTGTGTTATCTTCCTGAAGCTTCTGGGAATTAACATCAGCAATAACATGTCTTGGCACGATCATGTTACCGGCCTTGCCACAAGTTGTGAATTCTTCCACTCCATGTTTAGGGATGCGTTTCAAAACCATCGATAGTGTAGAACATCAGATAGGGGTGGCTGATTTGTCGCTATGCTATAGATATTATTATTATTATGTTCGACCGAGCTGTCTCGCATAATAACAGCAAGAGTCTTCAGTACACCAGGTCGAACTTGCAACGCTCCGCACGAGCCTCTTCCTAAAGTTGTTCTTATGGAGAACCTTGACGTCGTGGACTGAGCTGCCGGAGAATTTGTTCCACGATAGTTACAATTCACATCGTTTTAAGGTCCATGCGAATAGACATTTATCTAATCCCAGCACTTTACGAGATGTTATCTATAAAAAAAGTGTTCAGTTTTTTGTGGGAAATACTTTGAGTGGAGGGGTTTTTTTGGTCCGTATTTTTTTTTAAGGAGAATATACGCTAGGGTGGGAAATGGTTTCTGTATAGAGGTGTTTTGCCCCTCAGGTTTTTATGCCATGGGCGACAGGAGCGTGATGTTCACAAGGGGCGCAAATTACGGAGCTCGCCCTTGACCTCACAGTTTCTAGCTACGACTCAGCATGAATGAATCTCTCGATGTAATACGACTATCAAAAGTCATTTGTTCGCATAGAAATAAACCGTCAAATCTACTAACCAACAGTATGTGCACACGGTATTTGCGTACCTTCAACAATGTTTTACTCTAAAAACAGCCACTATAAATCAAATAAAAGCTCTAGAAATGTGTTGCAAATGAATGAAAAAGCTCCTATCTAGGTCCATTCTTCGATGTAACAACCATTATCGTATCATGCAACAAATAATGAAAGGAAAGGCAGAAGGACGAGAAGAGGAGTTGGTAGAAAACATGCTGAAAAACCTTCGCGACTGGATCGATACGTACTGTCGACCAATTATTTAAATTTGCACATCATCGAGAAAATTTCGCCAGAATGATTGTCAACGCGAGGGAGATCGGACAAGCACATTAAGAAGAGGCCTAATTGAAGCATGTTTATATGTTGATTGTTATAGAGGACTGTTTCTAATTTTTAGTTCAAATTTTGTACGGGTATCTCACGCAGCATATTGTGTACAAATACCGCATAAATTTTGTAACTTTTTTTGACAGTGTATTATATATTAATGCGAATTTATTTTCATGCCAAGTATCGGAATGTTTCATTTTTCTCGTGCAATCGAATTAGAACACGCTACGTGTCTAGTCCATAAATAGGTAAAGTTCTATCATGTTTCAAAAATGCTGTTGATGTTTCATTACTTTTCAAAATGAAAAGACGTACGTACTTTAACGACATCGGATTATTTTTGCGCAGTTTTTCAGAATTTTTGAACGACATGATATACCGGATGGTCCATTTAACATGAGACAGCCGTAAAGCGCGAAAACGGTGAGGTTGTTTATAAAAATGTTCAGATCGCAGTTCTTGGTGCAATGGAGTTAACGATGACTTTATTTTCGACATTGTCAACCATGTCTGACATCTTCGAATTTCACAAGATCGTGAGCACCTAGTCGTCATCTAGGCAGATTTGGTCATTTCTTAAAAAAATACGTATTTCTGTAGTTTATTCATCATCAAAAACCTCATTCACGTGGTTTATCAGCTAAAAGCTGTAAAGTTGTCAATCGCAGCAGTGGGATGATCATTTTCATTTAGTACAGCTGGAAAGATTCGAAGGTTTCAGTTTGAAATAATTTTATAGAACCCATCAAAAATGGCCGACGACGAATATGCCAGGAAAATGGCGAGCCTTCAGCAGTATATACCATTCCTGGAGAATATGATCGCGCAATTGAAGGATCCAAATAAAAAGAACAGAGAACAACAGTTGGCGAAGATGGAATCTTTGTACGCCTTCATTACTGACCGGAAGAAAAAGTAAGCAATAATTTTCAGATATTTTAGATACCTGTACCGCGTGCGGCTCTCGACAGCGAGCTGTGGCCAGAAATCCATATGATGAAGTCATTGGATGAAAAAATGTTTGAAAAACTATAAATTTGATTTCCAGTATACTTTCTGATATGTAAACGTGTGAAATTGTGAACCGTGTCAGTCTGTGTTTGGAATCATAGCCTTGCTTGATTTATAGTTCGGGTTGTAGAGTTTGAAGGCTTCAGGATATGGTATCGCTTTAGAAATAAATATTAGAATCGGATTTTGGAACTGTTGATCTTTTGAGCTACTGTAAGACCTTACATATTTTATGATTTGAAAAAAATCAAATTTTCAACATTTTCAAGTTTTTCAAAATTTACTTCAACTGCAATAACAGTTTTGAAATTTGATAAGAATATTTTGTAAATCTATATCCCCGCACGTGAAATCACCATTTTTGAAAAAAGATCATTTTGCGTATTCAGGTAGAATGCAGTAATGTGTAATGTTAGCAGGTGTTGAAAAAGATGGAAATCGCTGGAAAATAAATATGAGTACTAGGACACATTCATAATTTTGAATATACTTACTATCAAGTGAATTATTTGTTACAGATTGAAAATAGAAACTTTGAACAAATGCGAAGAAGTTATATCAAAATTATACGGTAAAGTGGTAAGATTTTTAGTTCGATAATGGATTACTGTCAATTTATACCTGAATCTGTTTCAGAGACCAAAAGTACCTTTAATTAAAAATCCTGCAGACGCTCCAGATAGCCCTAGTATGATGATGACACCTGCTAGTCCTAGTCCACCAAGGGAAACTTTTGATAGTCAACCACGGACCATACCAACAGAAAGGTATTTATTGGTTATCAAATATCATTGAAAATCAGAGAATGATGTCTATACTTTTCACTTAAACTACAGTACCACATACCGGGTTGTATGAGATAGGAGGGACATTTTTCCGATAATGTATAATTTGACCAATTTTCGTACATGACTTTATACTACAAAAAAAATGACTGTCACAGTATCCCAATCGAAAAAAGCCATCTACGCTGGACGCAGTTTTCACATTTGAATGATATAAATCTTAACTGGTTCATTTTATCAATATGGTTCTCCAATTAATTTTTTTATAGACTCTCTAACCATCATGGAGTAACATTATTTTTATTTTCAGGATCGAGGTGCCAAGAGTGGACATTTATGCTAGTGCCGCAGAGAGCTTGAAAAGGGCCAAAGCTTGTGAGGAGAACCCCTCATTTTCGGGAAACTTGCCCGACATGTCCAAACCACCTATAAGCTTAGAAGATCTCAAAACACTGGAGGAGGATGTTCACGAAAAAATAAACGAAAATGCTACCTTAGCCGAACTGACCAGCATCAGAAATAAACTCGCACACCAGCTTATCATGGAAGACTTTCGATTCGCAGCAGACATAGGAAGTCAACAAGAGACTGATATTGATATAAATACAACAGTTAGGAATAACCTTAGTTTAAATAAGAAGAATATTGATGCACCAAAAAAGGACGACAGTCCGATGAAGCATTCAGTCGAAGAAAGGCGATTGTCTAGTGAGATGAAAACTTGTATAGAATCTGCTAAGATCGCCCAGCCAAATGCTCCTAAACCTGTAAAAATCGTCAGTGCTTCAGATAGTATATTTGGGAACATCTTATCTCATATAGACGATGAAATCTTTGGCGCGAAGAAGAAACGAGATGAAAGGCGAAGCTCATTGAGCGGGAAAGAAAAAGAAACTGACCAAAAGGACTCCTGTCACAAAGCGAAAGAATCCGGTCAAAAAGAAAAGGAGGAGAGAAGATCTAGTAAGAGTGATACAAAAAGAGAAGACAAAAAAAGAGAAGATTCTGTGGAGAAGAAAGAAAGGCATAAAGATAAAGAGAAATCTAGACACAGAGATGAAAAAATGAAAGATAGAGACCCTAGGAAAAAAAGAGAGCATTCGGATAGGAAAGATTATCAGGATAAAGATTATAGAAAGAAGAATTACGAAAAAGACAAAAAGAAGGAGCACCACGAGAAGGTTGAGGAACATTCAGAAAAAGAAGTTAAGAAAAAAGAATCCGATGATGAAAGAAAGGAACGCGACGAAGAAAGCAATAAGGACGACGTTGGGGAAACAGTTTCAGAAGCACTGGCCGAACCATCTGTAACCGAACTGAGTAAGATCATTGTGAAAAGAATCGAAGATCTTAAAGCTCCTAAGTTAGAATATACAGGAGTCAAGTTGGAACCGTCAGGGCCAAATTCTGAACAAGCAATTTCGAAGATTGAAACACCTGCTACTTATAGACGTCTAGCTGATAAGTTCAATCCTAAACCTAGAAGGCCAACCATAGAGGCAGAAGTTGACAGATCAGTTACAAGTAGTATAGAAGAAAATATGAAGACTGCTGTTCCACCAAAGCTAGTGATGTCGTCAGTACCTTTGCCTGTTCCCCCACCAGACAGTCTGATTGCCTGCGCTCAAATGGAACCGGTTTTACCTGAAAGACAACCACCCCTTCCTTCACCGGTCATGAATACGATAGAACCTAACACTACTACTCACTTCATCCAGACTGTGGTACATCAGATCAGAGCTCCAGACATGGAGATACCACCAAGTCCTATGCATTTCTCTTCGCCTGATAACTTCATTTCTGATTACGCTAGGGATGATTTCAGCTTCAACAATCGAGGGCTGAGACAGCATTTTGGGTCACCTCAAGAGCATTTTCAGCCGAACCCACCCCATCACATGCCAAATCAAATACCGAACCCACCCCATCACATGCCAAATCAAATACCGAACCCACCCCATCACATGCCAAATCAAATACCGAACCCACTACCTAGTCCGATTCCAAACCACTTGCAAATGCAGGCACCGAGCCCTTTTATGGTGAGCCAGCAAAAAAACATATTTCCTACACCTAATATGATGCCACCCCACAACCAAAACTACATGAGGGAGCCAGATTTTTGTCCTCCCAGTCCTCATCCCAACTTTGGAGGACCCCCAATGATGAGACCTGAAGGTCCTCACTATCAGAACGATCAGTTTGGGATGTCGCTTCACCATAATGATTTGCGATGGAAGTTGGATGAAGGCAGATCTGACTGGGACAGAAACAATTTTGCACCGGCATTTAGAGGTCCCACTACATACAGAGAATACAAACAGATGAAGGAGCACCAACAGAGAGGCGACCCCAGAGAACACTTAGATATCAGGGATCCTAGAGAAATGAGGGATCCCAGAGAGATGAGGGATCCCAGAGAATTTCGAGATCCTAGAGAAATGAGGGATCCCAGAGAATTTCGAGATCCTAGAGAAATGAGGGATCCCAGAGAGAAACTAGGTGTGGGTGAAGTGAGGGATCCGAGGATGATCAGAGATCCAAGAGCCAGAGGACCATTAGATAGGGATTTCAGGGAGCAAAAAGATGCTAGAGACGTAAGAGATCCTCGTTTGAATAGGGATCGAGATTGGTCTAGAGAACGTGATATAAGAGATCCCAGATTGAAACGAGAGGAGCCGGTTTCAGATAGGCCGAGCAGATTCGATAGTAGATTCGATAGAATGTACTCCGGGGATAATCGAGGCAGAGCTAGATCCCGCTCTCGGCATAAGATTGACAAAGATACGTTCACGTCTCCTTTAGACGATCCGTCGTTGTATTCTAATAAGGAGGGTAAGACTGGGAAGGGATACGGTGTGCAAAACTTCCGTATTCCAAAGATCAGAAAGGAAGAAACCATTACTATTGCAGACGATAAGACTGACACAGTTGGAGTAGTTACAGGGACTGCCGAACCTGAAAAACGAAGGCGGCCTCCCACACCTATACCTTCTCCTGTTCCTATGGAAATGGATGACGATAGTTCTGATAATCGAGAGGCTGCAGAAAGCGAAGTGCATGAGAAGGAAGAACAAATAGAGGCTGACACTAGTGCCAAACACAGTGATGAATCTGTCAGGAGACCCGATAAGAAAGCTATCGAGAAAACCAATGAAGTTGTTGAAGAGGCTCCTATGCCTGATACTACTGTCGATTTAGATAAACCAAAATTAGATTCAGATAAACCTAACGAAGCTGAAAAAACAGATGAACTCAAAGAGGATTCGAAACAACCCGAAACTAGTAAAGCTCCTGCGGAGCAAACGATCCTGGCTCAATTTTTTGCAAATTTACTGACTAGCCAAAACAAAAAAGATAAAAAGACGGCATTGTACTCTCTAATCAGTACTTTTTCTGACAGTTTTAGTTCGAAGGAACTGTCGAAAATATCGAAGATAATTAAACACGACGATGAAGAAACCAGTTCCGAAGAAGAAGATGCTTCTAAAAAAGACGCAAAGCAACCCGCTGAATCAGACCAACAGGAAAAATCCGAGTTAACAGAAACTCCTACCGAGGACAGTATAGAACAAAAAGCGGAAGAAGACGCTGGAGAAGAAAAATGCATTAGGCCGAGAAGAAGGCGCATTCGACGTCTGTCCTCGGATTCTTCGCCTCCAAAGGAAATTGCTGAGAAGCCTCCAGTATCAAGAGAAGAACCCATCAAGGGAGGTAAAACTGAGAAAGAAGTGCCCAAGAAAGATGATTACAAAGAAAGTGACGACGCCAAAGAGAAAATTAGTCCTGATGTGGTAGTATCGGTAGGAGAAAGGATAAAATCCCGAAAACGTAACACTACCTCACCAAAGCGTAGGATACGGAATGAGCTGGACAAATTGCATGAGGACATCCAGGACATGTTTATCAGAGACGGTGTCTTAACAGCTACCGGTAAACGAATGTGTCGCATTTTAAAAGATGATCCTAATATGTTGGGCTCAAGTTCCGGAACCAAGACACCACCATCACCAGCTGAGGAACCAGTGAAGGTTCGGAAGAAGCCCGGTCCCAAATCCAAAACGAAACCACCAACCGATACAGAAGTCAAGACGATGCAGAACGTACGCGTAGTGCTACCAAAAATACCTGACCCGACCGTAGATGAAGGAAAGAAGCCTTCTAGAAGGTGCACAAGAAGTATGGTTGCTACAGAAAATGCGGATGACAGCTCAGAGGAAGAGGCAGAGGCCGCCGAAGGAAATTCCTCTGCCTCACAAGACGAATCTGCAGGCAGCGATGCTGAAAAGGGCAAAAAGTCGTCTGAGCTGGATAAATCTAAAGACATGGTCAAAATAAAGAAGAAAAGGCGAATTCGAAATGTGTGGGCAAGTGGGATTGTGAGAAAACCGAAGGGCAAAAGCAAGAAGGACCAGCCAACGGCTGATCTGGAGCTTGAATCTGAGAAGACCAAAGATGTATCGTCAACCACAACTAAAGTCGATGAGAAGGATAAAGAAAAACCAGACAAAAGCAAATACGTTGATTTCGGTCATGCCAAAGCGTACCATTGTCTGCTTTGTAATTATAGCGGGAAATTTATCACGACGCATTACAAGACACTACATCCTGAATCGGAAGTTCTATGTGCGCGGTTTAAGCCTGAAGCGGCTGTTGCCGCCATAGAAGACGCTAAAAAGAATCTAGCAAAATACGAGGCAGCCTGTCAGGTAAAGCCGAGTCAAAAAGTGGAATGGTCTTGCCGGATTTGCGACTTTTCAACAACTGTCCAACCGACCCACTTCTATGACCATTTGACCACTCATACCGGTGAATACAGACACTGTTGTCCTCATTGCGAAACAAATTTTTGTTCCGGAAAGTCTTTGAAGTTTCATATAAATACAGTACACAAAGACGAGCCAGAAAAGCCTATACACCGCAAAACTTTCAATTATAACGTGATGTTTGGTTACATCTGTGCAGAATGTAATTATGTACAGATGCAAAAGGAAAAGGTAGAAGAGCATATCAGTAGATGGCATCCGAAAAAAACTACAATCTTTAAGATAAATATGTCAACCAAATTCCTGGATTCTTCTCAAGATGTCGCGGAAACTGAATCTGTTGAACAAGCAGTAGAGGACAAGGAAAGAAAAGTGGATACTCCACCTCCTTGTCTATCTCCACAATCTCATGTGGAAGAAATCGAAATGAAACCAATCGTCCCAATAAGAAAAAAGCCTGGACCAAAGTCGAAGACATGTCCTCAGGCTTTACAAGCTCAAACGAATAAAAAAGAGAATCAATCAAGATCACCACACTTTGCAAAAGACAATTCTGAACAAGAAGTTGAAACATCGCCGGTATCTGGTCGAAAAATAACAGGTCCAAAGTCTGGCAATAAGAGAAAAAGAAAGGAAGTTGAGAGGCTCGTAAGAGGTAAAGAGAAAGATGGTTTAGAAAACGATGATCTGTTAGATTTTGGCCGAAATAAAAGAGCGGCTAAAGAAAAAGCCACTGAGAAGCTGAAGAATATCATGGACACGGAGAACACGATGAAACGCAATAGTCAAAAGAAAAGCGATGATGAAGACGATGATGATGAAGTTCACAATACTGAGGCTATTCCAGATGAAGGAAAAACTGAACTTGAGCTCCATGAAGCAATCAAAATTAAAAGCGAACCAGAACATAGTACTGAAGAAAAAACAGAGGAAGAGAAAACTGAAACACAAAAATTTAAGGAATTCAAATCCAAAGAAAGGAAACCTGAAGAAGCTGGAATAATATCAAAACCATCTGAAGTGGACTTGAACGTATTTACCTGTAAAACCGACTTGATGGAAGAAAATCGGCAGATCGAAGAAGAGCGACTGCGTATGATGGAGGAATTAAACAACTCCGTCAAGGGTAGCAGGGCATCTCTAAATTTCATCGACAAACTTTGTACAAGGCTAAGTAACAAGGACGATATCATAGTGAAGCAGGAACCTAGCGACGAATTCCCAAACGCAATATTTTCGACAGAACCCACCACTGAACAGTCTCAAAAATCCTCAGTGCCTCCCTCTGGTAAAAAACCGATGCTCGATGAGTCTGATATCAATCTCCCAACGTCGAACTTTGACGTCACAGAAAAGAATGACAATACGATCAGTAACATGATAGAAAAGCTGAAAGGTATGTTAGCGCCAGTCGAAGGCATGGAATACGACAAAGCCACTGAAGACGAAGACAACAGTAACGATCCTTTCGGTGGTATGAGAGCTGTTAGTACCGCAGTGATCGGAGGCCTAGTGCAAATAACCAAATTCCCGGATACCATCAAGTATCACTGCCTGGTGACGGCTTGCTCTTACATTACGGAAAACGTCGATGCATACCAGTGGCACTGCAAGACGTTCCACGGTACTCAGCAGCAAGCTAGTAGTACCATATGCGAGAATTGCGGTGCTGAGGTCAAAGCGACCATTGAATCCAGTTTGTTGGAGAATTTGTTCAAGCATAGCATAGCAGAACACGTGGATTTTTTGAAACCTTCATCCGAGCCTGATGCGGACACACCGAAAAGCGTATTGAGAATAAGGAGATTGAGCGGAGATGCCTTGTCGCTCAAGACACTGTCCGAAGAAAAGGAGGAAACCTCCGAAGAGGCCATCGATATGGGAGGTACTGGTTCGTGGGCGAACGATGAAGTGGCTATGGTGACGACTGTTGATGTTCTACAGGTATTGTATTTTTTTTTATCTAATAAGCTTTCTGATCATACCTTTGAATTGAACAGTCAATATTCTTCCGGTAAGGTAATTGAATGATTAATTGAAATGCCTATATACATATATGGAGCGAGATTTGCTACATGAGTACGGACGGGTGAAATTTCTTTTGAGGGGGTAAGCTTAGCAACGCCGCTTAACATAGAAGGCATTTCTATATATGTAGGATGGAGACTTTCAGTGGTTGGTCTCTGGATCTAGGGAATTTTATGTAAACCTGGCAACCTTGAATCTATATACGTTTTTCCAGTGTTGCTATATCAGTCTTACTATTCAATTTATATACACATTTCGTATCTTTGTTGTATGATAATTATGTAATTCAATCAGGACGCTTCGCCGGCGATGGCCGAACTAGAATTGAGCGAGGACAATCCGTTCCCGTTCAAGATAGCCGACGTGGTGTCTCTTGCTGAACAGCAAACGCCTGCAGCTCAGCAGCATGCGCCGCCTCCTCTGACGCCTATTGCCAAGCCAGCCTCGCCCACCGACAACCAGCTGATCGTGAAAGAGGCGAAACTGACTGCCGAAGAGCTGAAGAATCCTCGCAAGACCAACAAGGCCATGCAGAAGTTCATTTCGGCGATCAACGACCTGTACAAGTGTCCCCATTACTATTGTTTGTTTTCCACCACTCACAAAGACTTCCTGGAGAGGCACTTGAAAGTAAGTGGTTATAATGTCGATGTGGCAGATACTCTCATTTGATGACTGATCATCAGTAGTAGAGTTAGATACCTACCGGTCTGCCCGTAAAAGATGATTGAGTATCGTAAATTTACAAAATAATGCAAGAGCTCTTGCTGCTGAGACAAGATCTGAAACCATCTTTGAAAACCTTATCTCTAATCTTCTGGCATTAGCTTGTTTTTAATGGCGTGTACCGTTTCTTCAGCATTATCCGCTGAAAGATGGAATCATTGAGTGCTAAGTCTGGACTACATGGCCAATGACTCATTATTCCTATGTTTTGGGCATTTTGATACTCATTTATTAGAATTTAATACAAAAACAATATCATCAATTATTTGTATCCAATGTTCTACGATTTTTTATTCTTTCTTGTAGTGGTGGAGTTTTAGATTGAGAAACGCTGATATATATAATTTTTGAGTACCACGACGTTTTCAATTGCTTCACTATCTTCAATCATCCTCAGGAAAACTCAAGTCTTGACACTCAAAAGAAAGTGGAAGTCATAAACATAAATCTTGCAACATCTACGTTTTCCAGAAATTTCAAACAACAAATAAGATCCTAACTGACGGCTTTCCACAATGCATCGACCTGCTATAGACATCCATGTTTCGTCTTTAGCCTAGACTCGTCAGTATAGCCTAGCGGTCTAAGTGTAGAGAGCAATCAGGTGGTATATACGTAACCCAGTCAAGGGTGTGATAGCAACACCAACACTCATCTCTAAGCGTCGCGCATCATTGAAAACTTCAAGTCAAGACAGTCCAAGTGTTTGGACCTTGACTCCGTAAGTTGCCAATGGGCGCGCCACCGTGCGCGACGCTTGGAGATGAGTGTTGATGATGGAATAAGATCCTGTTATTATAATTGCCACGTAGCATCTCCTAGAGAATCCGCGTTAGTTTGTGATTTACTTTTCCAGGCCCACAAAACGGACCATGACGTGATGGTGCCGTGCGTCTACTGCGACATGAAGACGCCCTGGGAGCACGTGCCGAACCACATCGACGTCCGGCACGCCTCGTCGCGATTCGTGTGCAGCTACTGCTTATACAGGGCCGTCATCAAGGACTACGTATTCCTTCATCAGGACGAGGAGCACCCCACGAAGCCGTACTCCGTCGTCGCCCTACCTCCGCTCAAGACCGCGAAGAGGTTCGCTGTTGCCGAGCAGAAGCTCAGCCCCAAGAAACTGTGCGAACCGTACAGATGCCAACCTAGTAAGTTATGGAACACTTCGGGCGCCATCGTACTACAATTAGTACAATAGCATCTAATTTAGTACGCTAGTACATCTTTCATGTTTTTAGTACAATTTGATGTTGAGAATGACAGTGTCTGCATCTGCACTACCTTTTAGTGCGGAAGACCGAAAAGTAGAGACTATAAAACGGACCCCAAATGAAACTAATTAGAAATCGTCTATTGGCTAATTTATATCGACGATTTTGCCCAGCCTTAGCAGACCGTTTCTAGTACACCTTGCTGTTAATTTTAAACTCCATTCAATCGAATACTGTCTGGTATTTAGAGAGATCTTTGAAAATAGGTGATACCTGTTGCAGAATCCTGTACTTGACCCCTTTTTTCAAACTTAAGTTGATAGCTATTCATAGGTGTGAGATATATGATTAAAAGACTGAGAAAGATACATTTATTTTCCTTATCAGAGTGCAATCCGAACTTGTTCCTGTACTTCGACGAATTCAACAACCACATCGAGAAGCTCCACAAAGAAAAGTGGACGACCCAGTGCCAGCACAAAGATTGCGGGGAAATGATGATCGCTGCCGCCTTGCCAAACCATTGGCTGCGCCATCACAAGATGGCCGAATATCAGTGTGGATACTGTCGGACCAGCTCCTCTGACCAGCGCCACATGTTCATCCATTTCGCTGTGGCCCACCAGAACAATACGCCGGATATGTACGTCAGGTTGACCGCGGGAAATAAGGTGAGTGTACCGGGCGACAAACGAAGGTTTTTTTTTATTTATCATTGGATTTTGACATTTCATTCATAATTACTTTGAAAACGCTCTCCTTGATTGTTTAAAAATACGTAATGCATGCAACGAAGTCGTACTATTGTCTCTCTTACGGGGGCGTACCATAAGGGCAACACTGTTAAAAGCTAAGAACGCGCCTCGGCAGAGGCGTACCATGAAGTGTCCTGTTCATCACACAAATATCTTTTGAGTGTTAAGTTTTACATGAAAAAAATATTGTTTATGATGAAAATGTCAATATCGTTATGATTTATATATTATTGAAAAATTAAAGAACTTATCAAATATATTTTTACGCAAGTGGAAAACTTCTGGTATCCAACATCGTCGACTCCGTTTGCAGTTAAACGAACTTTTTTTGTTTAAAATGTATGTAATTAGAGTAATAAGCGAATATTCAGCGGCAAAACTGGGTGAAAGATCATGAAAATTCAATGTTCAAATAGAATAAGAATTTCCTTTTGTTCTAATATTCATTGTAATACTATAACACGATTTTTAAATTTTCCTACCCATGAAACGAATAATGCATATTCAAAAGAGCTGATTTTTTCGCAAAACTTGGACTGACGATCCATATTTATAAGTTTTATTAAAACAGACAAAACTCAACAATAAACTCACATCATACACTGGATAACAAAATATAAATGAGAACTTAAAACCTGTTGAATAATCTTAGTACGTCGGACTTGAGAGTTCCAAGCAGTGTTGTGATAATTATTTATTTTTAGTATTTAACCATGATTTATATAAGAATGTACTATATGAATCTGACGGCGTACTTAATTTTCTTGCGGTACCCGTACACCGTTTGATGATTTCTTTATATTGTAAGCAGTAGTGTATTTTTATGTTAGTATAAGGATATTGGTGGAATCAGTGTTGCCAATCCTACTGAAAAATCAGTAGATCTACCAATTGTACGTTTATTGATCGACACATCACAGTTTGAATTTTACTGATACTTATAACACGTATTTTTGGCCATCTACTGATATTTACTAGTTTGAGATTCAATCTTTAACTAAATTGTTTTTTGCAGATTACAAAATACCCTGAAGATGCCTTAAATCGAAATAAACCGAAACGTCATGCTGACTTCTTTTTTTTTAAACTATTCTATTGGAACACGATCATAAATTAGGTCTTAATTGATTAATCGATAATGTTTTTTTCCCGTAGCTTCCCGCTGGATCCTTCCTCGGCTATACCAACGAGGCGTTCAAATCGTTACGGCGTATCGTAACAGTACCCGAAATCTATCCAGGATCATCGAATACCCCTCTGCATACGATAACGTCGAATAGTAAACTGATGAAGACTTCAATCAAACCTGCGATGGATCACAACGCACACGTTCTCCCGGCCGGTGCGAATAGGGCCTATTCACTGGTCGCTACGACTGCGCCCAGTAGCTTGTCGGGTGGGAATATCATCGTCATGCCGGCGGTAAGTCTCACACTTCCACTATCGCATGAAGTAAGGTCTCGGATATATGCCGGAGCGCGGGCAACGTGTCCCTATGAACATTTTTATTTGAGATGTAACCGCCGCTGTCTATACAATTAGTACTGAAGGGTGTTGTAGGAGGAGAAGAGAAAATCAATGGTATTATCAAGAGGTCTTACAGAAGTGCACGTTCTTTGTCATCTGCTCAAGCAGGATGTCAATACTCGCTCGGATTCTGTCCTGCAAGAGCAGTCAGTTGCAGTTCAGCTTCTTTGCCTCATGTGAATAATAGATTTAAAAAAAGTGGGTATTACTGGAAAAGGTTGTCTCCATTTTGAGTTGATTTGAAGAAGCTGCAAAATCAATAAGTTTGCTTGTCTGACGCTATGGTGCTGATCAACAGTTTGCTCATAGTTTTACAGACAATAATAGTCCAGAATATTTCATATTGTGGGCACTTTGATAGCCGGAATCAATGACAGATTTCGTCATTCAGAATATTTAGTTTAGCAACAACACTAGATTCATTCTTATCTCGAACATTTCAAAAACGAACAAGGATGATGTTCCTGTAGAGCCAAAGTTACAAATAGATCAAGACAAGATTTTCACGGGTATGTGAAATGCTTGGTTGAAGAGGCTTAGCATGCACCTTTATCAAACATGTCTACTTCCTGAGTAAGAAGACAAGATAAATACCTACATTTGAAAAAGATCGCTCTAAACTTAGCTCAGTTGCCTTGATCGTCTTTTTTCAAGTAATGCGATTATCCAGTAACTGCAGCGTCAACCTACTTGACGCCATTTTCCAATGGATGAGTTTTAATTTTGATTGAACCACCTCTTTATTTCAGGTTGCGAACAGTACGAGTCAAGAGGCAGCACAAGTAGTTGCAGCTCAACCCACTACTGTAGTATCTCCTCAGAAAATCATCCAGTTCGTCCAAATTCCCGCTGTCACAGCCACAAATGTCAAGACTGTCAACAAACCAACAATCACTTCAGTACTGTCAAAATCAATCACTTCTGCTACCGCTACCACCGGCTCCAAACCATCAGGAATCGTCAAAGTTGTTCCAGCTGCTCCGGAAGCTATCGTCTCTAAGCTACGTGCTATTGCCCCCAAACCGCAAACGGTAACATCTGCATCAACCAAGTCGCATGCCACCTCAACAGTTACCTCTTCAGGAGTTGAATCCAGCCCTAAAAGTGGAGACGCCACTATTGTTTCTTTGATTCCTAGCCCAAGCGTAAATGATTCGGTAAACTCACCTACTCAGACCTCGTTGAGCTCCAAGGCAATCGAAGACGACGAGGAAGGGGATTACGCTCCATTGGAACAAGTGATATTAGGTAAACTTATTGTATATTATGTAGATTGTAGATGCTCTTACTTGGCGAAACTCTTCCATCATGCAGATAAAAGGATTGTGTAATTAACACACTGTCTCACAAATGAAGCTCTTTTTATTTCAGTGACTCGTTTCGATTTATATTCAAATCATCGTCGGACTGTCAGATTTGACATTTAACAAAGGCTACTCAGATTACTAGCCAACTAGCCAAGTAGATCCTATCATGAATACAAAACTAGAGCTATCAAACCTAGCATACTATTTATCCTGTCTAGCTATTTTTCTATATTATTTATTCTTTCTTTTCTGTCTTAGGGGAAATCTTTTTTGGCGACTGCATTTGCACTAGTGTTAAGGAATAGGGGTTTTCCTTAACCTCAACCATCGCCGTCAAAACGTCCTTAAGATATTTCATGTGATAATCTATTTCTTAAGATATTTCACGTTTTTTTTATATTTTATTCTTTAAGCTATCTCATTCTTCTTAATACATTCTATGACTCAAGATATTCCAAAAGTAAGTTGACATAGAATACAAATAGATGGAAAGTTATAGTAGTGTATCGATAAAAATTGAGTTACAAACAGTCTGTTCATTTACTACAATGAAATAAATCTTCGCAAATATTTTTGAATCTCCCATTTTAACGAGGATGTGATTGCACGTTTTGGACCAGTGAATTGGGCTCCAAGATCGCATGATATCACAGATTTGGATTATCTTTGTTGGGTCTACGTGACACATTAAGTTTACATAGATAAGCCTTGGCATCCACCATCACCCGCGTTATTAGCTAGATTCCAGTCGAAATGCTGTACAACATAAGAACGGAAATAATATTCGAGAGATAAATTGCATTAATTGTTCTTTAGGTTCAAAATAACATTTCAATAATTTAAATCAGTTATCTATGTTTTAATTCAGAATACTTTCATGAACCTCACTATGAATCAGCCATTCTTTCATATGCAATGAATTAAGTCATAAATCACTTCCACTATCAGTTGATTGTTATAATATGTTATGATGTAAATTGCTTTCATGAAGAGGGGTCGCTACCTAGAATTGAAGGCGTTTTGCATGAGTTTCCAATATTTCGTTTTCAGCGCCCATTTTTGAAGGTTATGGTACGTTCTTTTTGCTAATGCTTAGTTCTATGCTCCGGCGAAGCTTTTTTTTAAATTTTTGATACACAATTTTGAATATTGTCGCAAAGACGCTCGTAGTAGCGGTAAAAATATGCTCATGTACGATGCCGCAATATTTCGATTGAAGCACTTAAATTTGAACATATTGAAAATATTTCATGTGCAAATCATAGAGAAAAGATGGCTCTATGCTCGTGCGACGGCCTTTTCTTGATATTTCGGTTGCCAAAAGGTTAAAAAGACCTCCGAAATGTCAATATTAATGTGACAATATCAAAAATTGTAAAAAGGTTTGACACGAGCATAGAACCAACCTTTCCCAATCATTCGCAAAAATCAAACGTTCCATTATCTCGAAACGTGAACGCTGGAAACAAAACATTAGTAACCCATGCAAATCGCCTTTTATGCTAGGTAAGATTCCCCATCAAATTACAATTTAATGTTTACCTGACCGTCGACAGGTACCGCAGCAGACGAGACTAGCGGCGATGCCAGTGCTCTGATTGAAGACGGTCTAGATGCCACTGATCCGTTGTCGGTAGGCGTAGACCCTCTGGCACCTAGCGCGGATCCCTTGGACGCCGTTCGCGATCCCCTGGACATGAACGACAGTGGAAACCCGGCATTGAAGCGGGACGGCTTCAGCTCGGACGATGAGGCGGACGCCCCGGCCACGTCTAAGGGTATGACGAACGAGAAAGACGTCACAGGATTGATAGGTACGTACTTGAGCGAGGTTCGAGGTCTCTCCTCATCATTGGTGCATCCATTGTCTCGATTCCAGGCTACCAGTTGTACCGATGCGCGTTTTGCAACTTCTCCGCATCGAATGAGGACGGTTTCCGGACCCACCAGGACACCTCGTTGGATTGCCGCGTGGTGCAGGCCATCGACAGTCCTTTCATGACCCAGATGCGTCTGTTCGAGTGCGTCCATTGTCACAAGCGTTTGCGGACCGCTCCCAAGCTGGCCGAGCACATTAACGACCACGGAAAGTTGCTGTACACTTGCTCGTTGTGCGGCGAGAAGTCGGCGACGATACACAAGGCCAAGATGCACATGAAGAGCAGGCACAATGTCGCGCAGACTTTGCTCAGTCAGGTAGGCTATTCGTCTTTCTGCTTGAACAAGGTTAATGTTTCTCAGCACAGACGATTTTATTTTCGATCCTGCAGTCCTGAACAGAAGTGCATCTGCCTCCAAGAAGTTACAAATTGCCTGCTTCAATGTCCAAACTTCCAGCTCATAAAGCAGCACCGGAAACACATACCATTTTATCATACTAACCTTGAGATGCAAACTAGGATCTCCACCACATAGTACCTTCCTTTTTTTATTGAATATATTTCTTGCCAATTCTTCAACGAATTTATTCTGTATGATCAAGAAATTGTTCATGAATTTTTATATTTCTGACCTTGTTTGATTATTCTCTCTGACATCAAATGTGAGGCACTTGATCCAGTATTCTCTGAAGGTCTGCTGATGATTCTGCGATAAGAATGGTACCATCTGCATATCTGATGTTGATTAATCTTCTGTGAACTTTTATCTCAATTTTTATTTCCTCTAATGCAGTCTGAATGATGTTCTCAAGGTATAAGTTACACAGTAATGGCGACAATACGCACGCTTGTCTCAAACCGTGTTTTATCTGTGTTTCTATTAACTTAAAATATTACATTTACTTCCTCAGGTGCAATTTGACAAGGATGGAGCCTACGTTCTGAAACCTAAACTCCTGGGATCCATCCCATTGCTCGAACAGACCTCGGATCTGGCAGCATGTTTGCCGAAGAAAGAAGATATAACATACCTACCTCAAGATATAGACTCTGTACCACATCGTAGTATATTCAGCACAGAAGTTAGGTAAGTTGACTCATACATGTCTTTCTCACATCCATTTTGTTTAACTTTTATTCAAGATAACTTCTCGCAATGTCAGAAAGCCAATCGCGCTCCAAAAGCGCTGCGAGAGGATACATATTCATTCACATCGTCCTTAAGGCGATGTAGATTGTAACCATCTGGGAACAGACTCCCTACAATGCCGAGGCTAAAAGAATGACTTTTCGAAGAGTTGTAAGCTCAACCTGGTGAGGATACGTTGTTTGCTGTACTGGCGATTTTTGGTGTTATGGTGCGGACAGCTCGGTTGAATTTTTGCCATGATAGTATCTATGGAATCAGGGCTTATCAGCCACCCTACTTCGATGTGACCAGACGCATTATCTAGTTGCTGAGAATACAATTTCCTGGAGCGGAAGAGCACGTCCAGCTTCTGGGATGCCGACTTAGCAAGATCGTCAATATCATCGTGCCAGGAAATCCCAGAAGGCTTGATGGGAGATGATTCAAGTATTGGGTGTCAATCTTCACAGGTTCAGAGACATTTTTTGTCAGGCTTATTATCCGAGTCTTCTGTGGATTGAACTTAACTTCATTTGTAGATCTCCATTCCACGATGCTGAGTTCAAAAACCCTTACAGTAAGGCAACTTTTTTCACTCACATCTTAGCACGGATTCGAAATTCAGTCACATTTAAACTGTAATCCTTTTTACTCTCAGATGCGGCATATGTTCGTACAGCACCAAAGTACGCACCAACTTAGTTCGTCACCTGCAGTTCCATCAACAGGAGAAAGAAGTCCCAACTACGGCGCCTGTAAATCCAGTGCCATGTCTTGAGAAGAACGAAAAGATGTTTGATAAGATGGTGAATCTTGCTGGCAGCTCACACGCAACCAGCAGTAGAATGGGTGGAGCTACAGGAAAAGCTGATGCCAAAGGTATTTTTAAGCTGAAAACTGCAATGTGCCATTAGCTCTCTCCATTTCAAACTCTGGAAAAAATCAGTCCTACTACACTTTGATCCCACCCTGTATAATTATATACAAACATTTTTAACCTTGTCATGTTGGGGTCCATTTTCCTCAATTTCTGCCATGTTGCCTTCCCAGTTCTTTCCCTTTTCCCACCTCAATAGCAATGTTGTCACCCAGCAACAAAATAATCTACCAATGAGTTTAGTTCTCTAGTGGTTGATCTTCGGTGAGTTTGGACCTACTTGACGCCGTGTTTCGTTGTATTTCCAGCAGAAGAAACCGTTCCGGAATTCGTGCCGTCCCATCATCGATACGCCTGTTGCGCAGACGGCTGCAACTACATCTGCCCCGAGGAAGGGAACCTCCGCCACCACATAGCGGCGCTCCACGAGGACGAACTGGCTCTGAAGTGCCGGTGCACACACTGCGGCGTCGATCTGGGGGCGGGTGCGGATACGGACGCCATCATCAGGCATCTCAAGTTGCACGGCAGGCAGCTGTACAGGTGCTCCAAGTGCGACTTTGTGCACAATCAGAGGCATAAAGTGGACAAGCATCTCACGGATCTACACACAGGAGAAATTACGGCCAAACTCGTTGTTGTTAGGTGAGCAGAAATCAGAAACCTTGTGGCCAGTCTTGCCAATGTAAATTTCTGAAGGGCGAAACGAAGGAACAGTCCTCTGAAACCCTTAAAAGAACTGGTGACGATACAATAATATGATACTGCCACGAATTTATATTTTAACGCCTGGGATTTCCTGTTTCAGAAATATGGAATCAGAACCGCTAGACAGCGAAACTAGTCAACCATCCACGTCGAATTCTGGTGCCGGAACCGCGACAACGGCACCATCGAAACCGAACAAACCCTGGCGACCGTGGCGGTGTTGCTTCTGCAAATACCGCTGCAATAACGAAGATTCTATCCGGCAACATTGCAGCGAGAAACACGAGGTGGAGTGTCAGTACAAGTGCGCCTTGTGCGCGTTCAAGACCAACGACCAGTCGGCATTCCAACAGCACTTTGCTACCGACCACGAGAACAGGCCCGTGGATATCGTGTTCGTTTATTTGTACCTGGACGATCAGCCGAAAGACCAAGAGCCCAACCCCGAGTTTGACACGACGCCCTTGTGGCAGAGGGACAGGCCAAGGTATGCTCATTAACTGCTAATAACCCTTTCTCCCTTTGGCGTAAATTTAGCATTGGCAGCGTTGAAGATCACAGGTGCCATGATTGGGGACGCAATGGAGAAGATTTCTCAATATCTTCACTCAGTATCCAGTAGTTTTAGAGGCGTGGAGGAAAGTGTATCGCTGCGAGACATATACAGATGCTCCGATAGTCAGGCAGTTTTGAGAGCAGTAGCAACTCCAAGGATCAGATCACTACTGGTCCAGGAATGCATCGCCGCCCTCCAACGCTTAGCCCAATCCAAGAACGTGATCCTCATGTGGGTCCCTGATCACAGTGGGGTGCCAGGTAAGAAGAAAGCAGATTGCTTGGCGAGGACGAGAGCAAGGGGCACATGCATTGGCCTCGAACCCTTACTGGGTATTAGCAGAGGCCAGGCCAGTAATGCCCTAGATGCTGGGCGTATAACAAACTTGTGAAAGCATGGGTGGAAAGAGATGACTGCAGACAGTCCAAGAGGTTTATAGCAGGCCTCAACAAACGTAGGGAGCTACGGCTATTGAACAGGAGGAGGGATTCATTTCACTTGTTGGTAGAATCCTCACAGGTCACTGCAGATTTTAAAGGCACCTGTCACTCATAGGAGTTGTCAAAGACCCAATCTGTCAGAATTGCTGGAAGGAGGACGAGACCTCCCTCCACTTCCTTGGAAAGTGTGCCTTATACCGCGACCTTAGACCTGAGGTGTTCGGCACAACTGAATTTGACAGAGAAGAGGTCTACTCATGAAATTTACTATCCTAATTCATCATTATTATGAATTATATTATATATCAACTTTTTGTTCGATCTGCTACTTAGGGTGAGGCACATTCGAGGCATTCTGTTCGACGACGTACCACCTTCACCGTCAACCAAGAGTAAAAAGGGATCAAAGAGCTCTTCGACGCCGGTAACGCCGGACCCCAGCACTTCGCGCTCGTTTACGCCACAGAATGCGTCACCTAAGGGCGCAGTTAGCCCTAAACAAGTGTCGAATTCTCCGACGAAGCAAGGCAGAGCCGTCGCAAAGCAACAGTCTCAGGCCGAGCAAGAAACGACCAGGACCAATCTGGACTCTTCCATCGAAGCTGTCGTTGCGGCGGCGCTTTCACAAAGCATCGATGAAAAACCTGTTGTTTCTGAAGGATTCTCTGATAAGGTAATCATTAGATATTCCCTGCTTGATTATTCAAGCATTTTTTCACATAAAATTGTTTCTTTTTGTTGATCATTGTATTCTTATTTTAAAAATTATCTCAGGTAACCAACATTATGCAAAAATGCGCGAAAGACATCGCCAAAGAAAGAGAAGAGGAATCAAAGGTCGCTGCGAATATTATCGCCAAAATATCAGATGAGGAGAACGATGAAGATGTGATCATTATCGATGATGAGGACTCTCCATCATCTGATTCGTCGATGAAAACTGGGTCGACATCAAAAGTGCTCGCTTCTATAAAAACAGAGACTGATTCGACAACCTGCAAATCAGGTGAGTGATTTTGATTTGTTCATGAAACGTCTCATTAAATTGAGATTTGTCACCAGACTGCGAAATATAAGAGTAAACATTTAGTAAGGAGTTCCTCAACAAATCTATGAAAAGTCAGCATCAATACATGTTCATCACATGCTGATCGTATTTTTCCAGCTATCGTCGTGGAGAGAGCAGCGAAACGAAGGGCTTCTGAAACGCTTGCACCTGGATCCCCAAAGGTGGCCAAATCGGACGTCATCGACTTGGTGAGCAACGAGGACGACGACTTCTCCGACAAAAGCCTCAAAGAGTCCTTCGGAGAATTCGGATTACCGCTGCATAAGCAACTCAAGTGTCCTGTGTGCGGCAAGTTCAAATCCAAGAGGATATCGGACTTCATCTTCCACATGTACAAGGAGAAGAAGATTTATAGGTAACTGTAAACTCTGAAATTATCGTATTTCGTTTCTTAACTTCGGTGTTTACTTGAAATTTTGTTTTCATTAACAGCTTTCTCAAGCTTTCAGTGTTGCCAATGTGAATTTCCCCGATCCGCCAAAACTTCATATCCGTACAGCACTATTAAATACACAATTATTGTATCCCTATCATCATACCAAATTAAATTCTGATTCCAGGTTCAAGTGTTTGATATGCGGCGACGAAAGCATCACCTACCGTTACATGTTCAAACACGTCTTTCAACACACCGGCTCCGTCGAAGTAGTGTCGGATAAGATAGTCCCGCTACCACCGAATCCCCGAATGGAAGCATGGCTACAGTTGCTCATCAATTACCAGACGTCCGTCATTTGCAAGTACTTGCCGCAAGTGGAGAGCGCCCAGAGTCTGCTGCATAAAGTCGCAAAGTGTCAGACCTGTGAGAAGTGGTAAGCATCTCGAATCTGACTCAAGGACGGATTTGGCTCTGAATCAAATGGGGGAAGGATCGACAGCGCAGTGCTGACGTATTTAAAAAAAATCATTTGAATTCATGGGAGGGATAATTACCCACATAACCCTTCTGTAAACTCCGATAATTTGACTTGATTATGAAGCTAGTTACTCCCAAGTCCATCCACATAACAGGTTGACTGAACGTACACATATTCATTAAAACGTCGAAGATTTAAATATAAATTGAAACGCGTCACTGAAAAAGAGTTTTATTTGTTTAACTATTTCAAATACACAATACTGTTATCTGCATGAAGCTATGGATTTTATTCTCAGCGCAAAACTGTCTGATATGATTTTGTAGAGCTTCCATCGTCTACTATTGTAAGAAGAGGTTCTCACATGTGTTTCAAAACTATAGATTTGAATTTCGTTACAGGTTCAAATCAGATTCGGAACGTAACGAACATGCTATGTTTCATTGGAGCTCTTTACCGTACAAGTGTGATATCTGCCAGTTTTCCTCTTACATCATAAAGAATGTGGAGCAGCATTTAGAACTGGTCCATGGAAGTAAGTATTTTATTGCATCATACTGAATTTCAATTAGTTTTGGTGAATTCTGGATCACTAACCAAGATTTTCACACCTTTTTCGACTCAGTTCGAAGCACTTCAAGATACTTCGATATTTTGGCGTTACTACAACCCCAATCATTACCCACTTTCCAGAACTGGTTCTTCAGCCAACACAAAATGTGAAAGGAGTTAGTCGAAAGGAATCGGCAATCGACTTTGCACCCTGTAAATTAACCAAACATTAAGACCAAATATGTCTCCACTTGAATTTGGCGGACTTCGCTTATTTGCCACAAGTTTTATGTTTTGACTACTACAAATATGCAATTTTTTTGTAGGTTCATCAAAGAACGTGATCTTGATTGCACCGACGATAAGCCGCGACCTGAAATACAATGACGGTTTACATATGAATGAAGTAAAGATGAACGATAAGTCGAATGTGATCATCTTGGATTCGCCGAAGAAACCGAAGAAGGAAATTGACTCGAAACAGCAGATTCTTCCAAAGGACACACTGCAAAAGGAGCTCGAACTCAAGGCAGTACCTTCGGAAACAGTCGACATGTGGATCCAGCAGCTACAACAAGTTGTTCAAAATAAGGAGGCGGAAAGCAGTGCTGCATCTCAGAGTAATCAAGATGAACAAACCGAAGGAGTTGCGACGATCCTTAATAAAAGTCAACTGGAGTTGGTTGTCGACCCAAACAAACTTGAGGTGAGGAATGATATCTTTTAAAAGTTTGATTTCGGACTTTGATTGTCTATAAAAATTCTTGAGTATACAACGTTTCGATTGATATAATATCTTCAGTCGAAACGTGATACTCAAGAATTATTATAGACAATGAAAGTCTGGAATCAAACTTTTTAAAAATATGCCTTGTCTACAAGTTTCAAGCAACAATGATATCTGTTACTTTAAAATGAAAATTATACTGGGCGATAATTGAAACCACATACGTACGATATGTTTTCAGTTGTAGGCTTAAGATGAACTTCTACCTAGAATAAAAGGCCTTTTGCTATATTTCGTTTCCAGTCCTCATTTTTCAAGATAATGGAACGATTTCTTTTGCAGATGATAGAGAAAGGTTGGCTATATGTTAGTGCGAGCTCTTTTCTTGATATTTCGGTTACCAAAAAGGTTAAAAAAACATCCAAAATAAGTCGAAAGGATGTCAATATTCATGCGACAATATCCTAAATTTCGTAGGAAAAAGAGCTTCACTCCAGTATAGAACCGACCTTGCTCAATCGTTTGCAAAAAAAACCCGTTCCATTATCTTGAAAAATGAGGACCGAAAACAAAATATTGCAAAACCCCCTTCATTCTAGATTCCCTCCCGATTATATCAAATCCATAATATATGTTTGTATGAACCTTATAATACCGGAAATTGTGTTTGCATTGCAGGCCCTTCTGAGCGTGAAGCCAACATCCAGTTCGGAGGCCGAGGATCCGTTGCAGGTGGAGCCCACCCCCGCCGTCACCGCCGCCTCCTCAGAACTGATGACGATCAGCAAGACGTCGGAAGTGGCGCCGCCGCATACCGGCGACGTCTACTGCTGCGAGTCTTGCGTCTTCATGTCGAATTCGGAACCGACCGTCGAACAGCACATTCGCGATGTCCACTTCGGCCACGGTAAATACAAGGTTCTGAACGCGCCCAAGTGCGAGGAGAACAGCAACGAGTACGTGGCGTGTCAGTTTTGCGACGAAGCGGGCGACGAGATACGGATCAGGAAGCATTTCATGCAGGCGCATCCCGGGAAGAAGTTCAATATTTACAGGTGGGATGATATGGACATCTTTTGGTATATGAAACGTGAGATGTAGCACCAACGCCCAGTATTTCGTTTTTGGCGCCCAGTTTTCGAGACAATGTGTAGAACGGTTTTTTTGTAAATGATACAGAAAGGTAGGTTCTATGATTGTGTGAAGCCCTTTTTTAATTTTTGATACGAAGTTTTAGATATTGTCACATGTTTATTGACATTTTTCTACTCATTTTGGATGTTTTTTTATCCTTTTAGTAACAGAAATATCAAGAAAACGGGTTATCCGACCTTGCTCTATGATTTGTACAAAAAAAATGCAATAGAATATGTAGAATTGTTGTTCGAAAATTGAATAAAGGGATTCGCACCAGCACAGAAACAACCTTTCTCTATCATCTGCAATCGTTCCATTATCTTGAACAGTTAGCGCTGGAAAGGAAATATTGGAAACCCATGCAAAACGCCTTTTATTCTTAAGGAGAAAATGGTGAAAGAATTGTTGAAATTTATTCCTTACTCCTCAGTTTTTTTATTTGCATCATTGCTGTTTAAGTGCTACATGACTAAGCTTTCGTTAGCCACGGTAACAAGGCATAAAAGCTAGTATTTTTCCATATTTACACGTTATACTGAGAGAACTGTACAAAAATGACATGGATGTGGAGCTATAACTTTACTTTCTGCCTTTTTAATAGGAATATTTTTCAATTTCTAAACGTGAAATAATGATTCTGTATCATGAATTAGCAAATAAACAGTGAAACCGATATAAAAAAAGTAGGAAGTGTCGCCAATGTTATGCCTAACGAAACCATGCTGTATCAAGAGCACGACATGTATTATACTTTAAATTATTTTAATATCCTTCAATGACGTCAATTTAAAATATTATTCACATTGCGAAAAAACAAAGTTCGCCTCTAGAATGCTTGAAATACGCTAAATGGTAACATCGCACTGTCAGTAAGGCAGATAAAGCCTAAAGGACAGGAAAGGATGATCTATTGTTCCAAGGTCTGAAGTAAGTGTATGTTCTCCACTATGCATCAGACCTGCTATGGACATGTAAGTTTCGTCTTCAGCCTAGACTGGCGGTCTAACTGTAGGGAGCAATAGGACAGTATATATGTAACCTAGTCAAGGGTGTGATAGCAACATCAACTCATCCTCAAGTATTGCCCTCTATGGGGACGCCCATCGGCAACGTACGAAGTCCAAGGTCCTAACACTTGGACTGCCTTGAAGCGGCAACAGATCTCACTTGCGACATCTGTCAACAAGCGTGAACTGATTTACAGCGACATGCCTTGTTCTTCGTGAACACTTTTATCTCGGCTCATTCACATCAGAAGGTGACAACTGATATTAAGTGTATGCTCTCCACTATGCATCAGACCTGCATGTTTCGTCTTTAGCCTAGACTCGTCAGTATAGCCTGGCGGTCGAACTGTAGAGAGCAATCGGATAGTATATTTGTAATCCAGTCAAGGGTGTGATAGCAACATCAACTCATCCTCAAGTATTGCCCTCTATGGGGACGCCCATCGGCAACTCACGAAGTCCAAGGTCCTAACACTTGGACTGCCTTGAAACGGCAACATATCTCACTTACGACATCTGTCAACAAGCGTGGACTGATTTACAGCGACATGCCTTGTTCTTCGTGAACACTTTTATCTCGGCTCATTCACATCAGAAGGTGACAACTGATATTAAGTGTATGCTCTCCACTATGCATCAGACCTGCATGTTTCGTCTTTAGCCTAGACTCGTCAGTATAGCCTGGCGGTCGAACTGTAGAGAGCAATCGGATAGTATATATGTAACCTAGTCAAGGGTGTGATAGCAACATCAACTCATCTTCAAGTATTGCCCTCTATGGGGACGCCCATTGACAACTTACGAAGTCTAAGACTGTAACATTTAAACTACCAGAAGTGCAACGTTGCCATTCCACATATTTCTTGCGTCCTGACTTGTTATAATTTCAAAACTTCAATTCCAGATTGAGTTGCGCGTACTGTAATCGCAAATTCTTACAAATCGCCGGCCTACGGATGCACAACCAGCGCATGCATCCGCAATACCCGTTGCGTTACGAATCTGTGAAGGAGAGGCTGGTAGGATGGGACGTGCTTCCCACAACCACGAAACGTCTACGTGCTGCTTCGTATCCCAAGGTGACTAAGCGGTACCAGTGCCCGATGTGCAGCTATTGCCGGATATGCGGCCCGGAATTCATGAACAACGTGCGCTGCCACCTAAGAACGCACTTCAAAGTGTTCAAGTGCGTCATGTGCGACGAAACGTGAGTATATTTTGACGTCTTACATGCTCAGAGTAACGGTCGTGAATTATACGAGGGTCACGCAGGAAGTTTTAAGATACCTACAGAAAAACTACAAGGTTTTTTAAAAAAAAATATATTCTGAAAAACCACTTCAAATTCTTGTGACTAATGTTCTTTTGAAAGGTTGCTATTTTCCTCCTCAAATGCAGCGATTGCCTCTTCATCGGTGGGAAAATGGCGACCTCGTAACTTTCCTTTGATCTTGGGGAATAAGAAGAAGTCGCACGAAGCTAGGCCCGGAGAATAAAGTGGTTGAGGCAACAGTTTGACACCCTGTTCAGCATAAAGATCGGGTGTTCTAGCAGCGCTGTTGGCGGGTGCGTTGTCATGGTACCATTGAATACCCCGCAGACTAGTCTTTGGACGGCTCTTGCCTAGTTTTTCCCTTCCTCCAAGACACAGTAGAGAAATAAATTGTGAATTACTCTCTGAATTACTCAACCATCTTGTTTCTCTGCAGTTACCCAAGACGAGTCGAGGCTAACGAACACCAACGTAAACTGCACCCGCAAATGCCGGAATGCATAAAAGTGGAGATCAGTGAATTCATGCAGGAGGCATGGCAGGATCTGCTGGATAACTCGGAGGTAGTAGATGTTCCCACACCGACGACGTCCAGTCCGACGCCCGCAGGCTCCGAGCTCCAAGACGAAGATTCGTCGTCGACCTCGTCCAGCACATTAAGTAGGAGCGTTGCCAAGAAGTCCACGTCGGCGCCACACCAGTCTTTAGAGGGCGATATACAAGCACCAACCGTGGATATGGAACCGTTCAGTTACTATGGCACAGAAGAGGAGCCGTTGTACTTGCAGGACATCATGACCAAAGTGAGTAACTTTTAATGTTTTCTTGGATTATAAAAGCGGTTTCGAGACTATTGATCGCGGTTCAGTAGCATCGTGTTGGACTTCCATTGTCTTGAGATTTTTCACGACGTTTCGATCGATGTGGTACACTCAAACTTTCATCCTGCTTCACCCAATCCCGTCAGATCTTCGATCATAGCATGTTTAATGCATTGTGGGGAGCATACACTTAATATCAGTTGTCAGCTTCTGATGTATATGAGCCGAGAACAAGGGATGTCGCTGTACATCATTTCATCCTTGTTGACAGATATCGCATCTGTTGCCTCTTCAAATCTAGGATCAGTTGTTCATTATCTAGGGAGATACTAACTGGAATGGGGGTTCCCCAAGGAAGTGAGTCGGGACAGCTGTTTTAATTTATTTATAACATACCAGGATCACATAATCTAAGTGTTTATGACTACATAAATTGAAACTAAATGCCAAGAAAACTAAAGCAATGCTCATTACATCTCAATATAAATAGAATTTGATACATACGCAATGTCATTACGATTTCAAAATTTAATTCATTAATTTTTGGCATCCGAGGCAGCCAAAACGTTAGTGATTTTTTTCTTCAATCATATGTGACTTCAGTTAGTGTCTTGTCCATTTGGAGTTGTCAACAAAGCTGTAACAATGCTATCATAATTCGCAGGTGGAGCTGAACGGTGTTTATATGGACATATCCGCTGACAAACTCGCCCGGATATTTGACCTTGGCGCTTGCGTTCTGCTCGAAGACTGTAAAAACTCGTTACCATCCGAGGATGTGTCATGACCACCACAGCAAGACGACCTGGAGATCCTGGATTTCGATTTGGAGGAGCTGAGCACCGAGGGCTTCGATCTGGAAAAAATCATGCCTTCTATGGACGAGCTGTTCAGCGACGATGACATTGCAGGTTCTAACTATTTGGAGTAACTGTCTTTTATTTTCTGTTTGTTTCAAAGATGATCGCAGCCATATCGGAAAGCTTTAAATGGTTTACAAATTTTGAGAACTGTTCCTTACCAAAAATTTAGATAAGTTCAATTTAAAATGTTGTTAGTTACTATTTCTCTCATATTTTACGTTCAATGTTTATTGCTTTATTGAAGGGTTTAAAAGCGGTACTGGTGGTTTGAATATTTGTTGAAAACGTTAGATTTGCTCGAATTGCCAGCATCGCTTTAGTTTCCCTGTAATATTAGCCTTATGTTAGTTTTGTAATAAGATACCTATTCTTATTAAGCATACTTCTCTCAAATATGATTATTTTGCTTCAGTCTGATACAAAAAAGAGTTAATACCCTCTCAAAACAATATGCTTAGCTTAGTGTATTGAAAACGATCCAAATAGTGAAAAATTATTTTATCATGAGGATAATTAACCGAAAGCATTCAGGTGCTGTTTCATGTTTGATGTATTATATGGATTACAATATCAAATAGAATGGATTAAATGTGAAGATTTCAATTTTTTTTCTTTATCATCATGCCACTTATTGACATGAATTTCAGCATTTTTTTTCTTGACATGTGTTAGTTTTTAAGAATATGTCAATTGAGCTGTGAGTATGTAAATAGTGTACAGTAATTACGTTTTGCAGGGTCTGCTTTTGTTAGAAGTTCCCAATAGGTTAATACTGTATATATACTTTTTTATGGTAATAGTTACTAAGCACCCACTTTCCTATCTCTGCTGGAAATGTTAATAAATATTTTTTTTCTAATTTGGCGTTTGATTACCTTGTGCAATCGGTTTGTGGGTTGTCAACTCACTTAGTGTGTGTTCGACTACTGTTCATTCATGACGCGAAAAGTTTTACAATGGGAAGGAATTGAACAACGAATTTGTTTGAAATTTTGTGTTTCCAATGATTTTCGGCTAAGGAATCATGAACATGTTCTTGGGAGTCTGAAAAAAGAATTTTTATATGGCTGAAATTGCCGTTTATTGAGTATTCAATATTACATATTATTAAAAATATGATAAAATCGTGTATAAACATATAATTTGTGCTTACAAAATGTACTTCAAAGCGATTCAATGCCAAAAAACAAGCTATAACAAATAATTTTAACAACCGAGTCATACATATTTTGTCTTTATGATTTCATCTTTTTTGTCCATTTTTAAATCGCTTTTCGTGCGTATATATATTTATGCTTTAAAGACGGATTTTATTGTTGCCTGAATGTGTGAAACATGGGCGTCCGAGAAATATTTTCTATATATGGAACAATGCATTGGGAAGTGGAGCAATGATTGATGCATGTTTTTGAAATGCGAATTTTTCAGAAATAAACAATTGAGTTTCAAATAATCAGCAATTTTGACACTGTATTTTGACAGTCGGCAAATACAACGTTAATAGAAAAGTACCTAGAATAAAAGCTGTTTTGTATAGGTTTCCAATATTATGTTTCCAGCGCTATTTTTTTCAAGATAATGGAACGGTTTTTTCCAAATGACAAACAAAGGTTGGTTGTATGTTCGTGCCAAGATCTTTTTTTTACTTTTTGATACAAAATTGCAGATATTGTCGCGAGGGTGCTCGGATTAGCGATAAAAATATGCTCATGTAAGGTGCCACGATATTCTGTTTGAAGCGCTTGATTTTGATATCGAAAATATTTTGAGTACGGATCATAGAGAAAGGACGAAGCCTTTTCTTGATATTTCGGTTACTAAAAAAAAAAGTACGAAGTGGTTCAAAAAATGTCAATATTTGTGACAATATCTAAAATTTTGTATAAAAAATTCGCACGAGAAGAAAACCAACCCTATCATTTAATCAAATAATTTTTCATTTAAAATCTTTTTCAAGAAAATTAATCAAATCTAAAACCGACATTCAACCACTGGTTGAGTTGATTATAGTACCTACACTATAAGTTTTTGCATGGCTTCTAAGCAATCCTGAACTCTGTTAGAACGAACCTAAAGTTACTAATACTAGTATTAGTATTTTCGGATTTTTTTTGTGTGATTAAAGCGAAAACATGTTGGGATACATTCGTCCCCTTCCCATTCTTGTTTCTTTCTTCGGACGATCATGGCCCGAGAACGACAAACTTTGTTTATTATTTTATCAACGACGTCTCAGCGACTGCTTCACAGTCCAAGATACAATGAAGTACAAAACTTTAACAAATAGATATCACAAATTTTTATCTCGTATATAATGGAATGTTAAATAATGGTTCAAAACATTTAGACGAATTATATAATATTAATGTAGTTTAAATATATCTATATTATATACAGTATTTATATTATATAACTTTTAAGGCAATCATCAGTGTATGACCGTAGCAAAAACAGAGGTTAGCGGTTCAATATACACAAAATACCCTTAAAAGGAAGTTTACAATCACATCCTCGAAACTAGGTGAAATTTCGGAGCAACGGTTCTTGGATTAGGGCGGAAGTTTTTTGGAATCTTGATAAGACTGTTCATGAAATGTGTAGTTTTTGGTTCATAATAAATCAGTGCATAGCATAGCATAGTAAAACCGGTTTGTTTCAAAAACGGGTTACCTCTTATCATTTTTTGCAAGAATTATTCCATAAAGATCAGGAACATCAACTTATCTCTGAGTGTCGCCGTCTCTGGGGACGATCATTGGCAAGAAGTCAAAGGAACTAACACCTGGACTGCCCTGAAGTGGCAAAAGATGTCTCTTACAACTTCTGTCAACAAGGGTGAACTCATTTATCCCTTGTTTCAGTTCACCCTTGTTGACAGAAGTTGTAAGAGACATCTTTTGCCACTTCAAGGCAGTCCAGGTGTCAGGACCTCTGACTTCGTAAGTCACCAGTGGAAGTCCCCATAGAGACACTTCGTGATGAGTTGATTTCCTATCACACCCTTGACTGCCAGGCTATACTGACAAGTCTAGGCTAAAGACGAAACATGGATGCCTAGAGCAGGTCTGATGCATAGTGGAGAGCATCCACTTAATAATGATGCGGAGTTTCGCCCGAATCCATGCACTCTAACACCGAAATTTCTAAAGGGGGGTAATAAACAAAGTTTGTTTCTTGCCTAGACATTCGTTTGGATTCTTAAGATTACATGAAAAATGAAAATGTACATTTCACATTATATAACAATAGAGTTCAACAGTCTATGAAAGCCACCCCTCGACATCAGGGGCCAAGTCATTTTATAATCTCATACAACGACCTTCGATTCAAACTATTATACACAAGTTAAATAATTGATACATCAATTTATTGTGTTAGCTATTTCTTTGGTTTTTTAGGACTGCCTAATGGAGATTCCTGGAACAGAAAATGAAATTATGAGATACGTCATAAGAAAAAGTGCACCTTGAACAGCATTTTCGCCAAAAATCATATCTACTAAAAGTCCTTCGACTGAGGATCTTGATGTTTTTCATACTTGAAGTAACAAAAGTGTTTTAAGAAGGTCAAAATAGATCTAGAGAGTAACTTTCAAATTCTTTACAGATTTGAACGATTTTTTAACGAATTCAATATAGTAAATAGATGATTGCTTGGAGCTAAACTAATTGGAATTCAATGACATTACTATTATTGAAAAACTACTGGCCGCAGATAAAAATGAATCTGTAGTAGTCTGGAGATGAAACCTGACCAGTAGGCCACTTTTGGTGCTTTTTCCGACCCTGACAACCAAAATGGTGTTTTGGTAGTGTCGAACCTACCAGACCTTGATAAAGGTCATCATGTGAGTAGATCTCTTTCCCTAGATTTAATAAAATTCCGTTGTGCCGAATACCTCAGCTCTGAGGCCGCGGTATACGACATCGTCTCCTAGGGAGCAGGATGAGGTCTCGTCCTCCTCCCAGCACTACTGACAGATTGGACCTTTTACAGTCCTAATAGTGACAATTGTCTGTCTGCCGGTGAGGATTCGTATCAACAGGTGGAGTGATTCTCTGTTCCAATTCAGCAGCCACAGCTATCGACGTTTGTCTGGGCCTGCTATGAACCTCTTGGCCAGCCTGCAGTCATTTCCAACCTTGCTTTCGCCAGTTTGTTGTATGTCCAATCATATAAGACATTACTGGCTGTGCTAATACCCAGTATGGGTTCGGCGCCAATGCATCAGCCCCTTTCCCATTACCTGGCATTCCTCTGTCACCTTGGACCCACATAAAGGTCACGTTCATGGATTAGGCTTGACGTTGGAGGACAGCACTGCATTCCTGAATCAGGAATGAGTCGATCTTTGGAGATGCTACCGCTCTCAGAGCTTTTTGACTATCGGTACTTTCGCTTAATATGCTACCATTAAAATGGTCGATATTTCCACCTTAAATACTGACGTTTGGAATCCCAGCCTTCCTCCACGCCTCTTCTTTCCAGGCTCATTCCCGCACTAGTTTATACTGTGCGGCTAATGATGTCCAAAAATATTCATTCCGTCAGAACAAAATGCAGTTTTAAGTAAAACCTGATCGCTTGGACTAATAATAAAATCAACTTACCAAATCTAACTCGTCTAGCGATTCTAACTTAGCGATGGGCGCGCTTTTCTCCTCTCCGTGTTCCTTGCCCTCTTTGCTAATCAGGCATTCGGCCCACGAAGGCTCCTGATACTTGTCGAAATCAAAGGCCTTATTAAACGATGCGAACCTAAAAACTTCAAATAGGTACAAATCGAATAGCGCTCCTCGAATCTTTTATTTCACAACGACACTAAAGCTGCACAAACATAAGCGGAACATAATAGGCCATAATTCCAAGGCCGCATCTTTGAAACAAAGTTAAGAACAGAAAGTCTGGTTTTCAAGATACAGGGTATCTCTCGAATAATATTAACAAAACGACCTGTTCACTTTTTGAAAAAATTATAATTTATGTTTTTGGATCAAGCTGCTTTCTTCTCGTCTTGCTATATCGTCGTATCTCATTTTTTTCTCGATGAAAACAAATAAAAGCCAGCCATAAATAGAGAACAAGGAGGAGATCAGATTCTGACCTTTTCAAGACAGATCGTAGTCGCAACTAAGATAGTTTCAGGAACAAGTAACGATATAAAGTGTAGAAGCAGCTCATATGTTCCAAGTTTTACTTCATGTCGATTCGCTAATAAGTTCACATTAGCAGACATAGGACAACACATGCAACAGAGACAGATAAATATTTATTAAAAGACAATTCCACTTACCTATGTAAAACTTGGGAATGATTTTTATTAGATATTGGCTTTGGCTCACTAACTGATCTTTGAAATATATGTCTACTCCTACTACTTGGATCTAATGCTAAATTTTCATATTCAGGCATCTGTAACAAATTGAGATATATTGATACTTACATTCTACTTGGGCAGATCAATTACAAAGCATTCCAAATATTATATGAGTGGACATATGCTAAATGTATAATGTCACTTCTAAAATTCCATTAGTATTTTTTCTACTTCATCTATAATATCATTAGAACCCTATAAGGTGAATCATCCAGGCATATGCGTCGTTTGGGAGAGGGTACAATAAGGGACACTTACATATATGGATAAGATCAGAGGAATTCTTGAACTCACCTCCAATCTAGTTCCTCCTGCTGCCGCACCGGCTCCTCCTCCCACTCCACTCCCACATCTCGCTTCCCCCTCTCCTTGCTGATGTTGTAGTAAAATCAAGATGGCCCTGACGTCCGCCGCGAGGGTGGTTTCCAGCGAGTGAACTCTTCTAGTCAGCTGATCCAGCCTGCTAGATATTTGCTCGAGGTGTGCGCGCGTGGTGATGGCTCCGCCCATTGTAAAGTCCTCTCCGCCTCCCGTGGGCGTGACTGAAGTGTGTTGCTGCTGGACGGTGGTTGTCGGTGTTGTGGTTGTTGTTGTAGCTGTCGTCGCGTCCAAAGGGACCTAGAAAAATAATAATATCATGATTTCGGCTGATCTGGTCATCAGAACGGTCAGGTAAGAACAAAGTCGCTTCCCTCCAAGACACCTGGGAGGGCGTGGTCTATTGAGTCATAGGGCTAGCTCCCGCTCAACTAAAAACCTACATCAAAACGGCTGAAGTCATCTTCTGTAAACATCTGGAAGGGCATGACTTGTCTTTTTTTACAAAAAGTCAATTTCATTCTATGAAAATCAGTATACTACGAATGAAATATCTTGTTAAATAGTTTAAGCGTTATACTAACCAACAAATCATCTTGAGTAACTATGCCTCGATGCGGTGGTCCGTAAATATCGGCAACGTGCGGTGGACTGGGACTATTTGTATAATAACTGGTGCTACTGGATACAGCCGCTGAAGCCACATGATGAGCCACTACGGTCTGAGCCACTGTCCCGGACGCTTGGGGGTGGGGCGGCGGTTCTGGAGGCGGGTGGTGGTACGCGCCGAATGAAGATTGCCGCCTGATCATGCCCCGCCCACTGGAGGCGGTCGATATGGCGACGGGCGTCGTCTGACGGTGGCTGCTAGGCGGCGTCGATTGGGCTGGAACATAGGCCGTTAATAGGCGGCTGCACAATGATGAAGTTCACTATATTTGTTTTCCGATACATCTTATCAAAGGTCATTTTTAGACCTTTACGGAAAATATTGGAATTTTTGAACGCCCCTATATGCAGTGTATGCTCTCCACTATGCATCAGACCTGTTACAGACATGCATGTTTCGTCTTTAGCCTAGACTCAACAGTAAAGCCTGGCGGTCTAGCAATCGAGTGGTGTACAGAAACCTAGCCAAGGGTGTGATAGCAACATCAACTCAGCTCCAAGTGTCGCCCTCTATAGGGTACATGGTAAATAGTGATTACGAAGAAGACGATGTAAATCAGGTCACCCTTGTTGACAGATGTCGTAAGGGACATCTGTCGGTGCTTGAAGGCAGTTCAGGTGTTAGGACCTTTGACTTCGTAAGTTGCCAATGGGCGTACCCATAGAGGGCGACACTTGGGGATGAGTTGAGGCCCCTATATGCATGAACATAATCAAATATACGTCCAGCACATTAAACAAAACTGCATTTAGAAATCAAGGTTTAAACATAGTAACAGCTTTGCTTTCTGAACAAATAGTTGTGATACACATACATCGTTATGCTGATTTGCTTGCACAAATATAAGTTCCGGTCTCGCATCTACATCACGATGGAAGGCGTCGAGGCAAACGCAAGCGCGCTAGTAGAAAGTGGGCCCATTTTGGCTACGGAAGCATACATAAGTTTATTGGTCGATTGTGATTTTATCCTCGATGATGCCGGACGTTGGGAATAAATGACGTCACGGTGTCGAGTGCGCTTCTCATATTTTAACCCATATATTATGGAAACTAGTCAACGGATCGACCTCAAATTGTGAGGCTAGTTGACCAGTAACCTGGGTAGCCATTGTGAATAGTCGATATTTACAGTCAGACAATTTTAACAACTTTTAATGTGAACAAAATTGCAGGACTTGACTCTTATTTTTTAGTTCTTAAAACTAAGCGTGCTAATGAAATAAATCCATCTCATATTCACTACTTTAGAGTATTGTGATGCCTTAGTTAAAAACATATCCAACAAACCTATTTAACACAAACATGCATAAATTTAAAAGTCCTGCTACACAACTATAGGATATTCTAGTTTTCCTGTACTTTTTGTCCAATTCATGCCTTTATGTATGTAATACATACATCAGTTTTCAGTAGAAAGTGAGAGTTAGGTGCTATCAGATAGTCCCAGAGCTTGCACATCATTCTATAGGAATATTTGAAAATATAGATATGTATTACTGTTGTAGAATGGAGCTTCATCCTAATTTTCAAATATTCTATGCTTCTCTAAAAACGCTCTGCATATAATGTGAAATAAACTCATTATAACTGTCAATTCTATTTCAGAAAATGTTGTAAACATAGATAATAAGTAAATAGTTTGTTTTTCAAGACACATTTTGACAGCTCAGCTTCCTTTTGGCGAAAATTTTCTATTACACTACATTTGCGATCATAATCAAATCAAGTACAGTAGCATTTTCTCAAGGTATGACTTTACGAATATACTCGTAGTTTAAAAATAAAGACCTTTTGTCTTGCTACATCAAACACACAATTGAATCTTACTTGAGATGCGTCAAGCAATATAGGCATGTTGGTTTTTTGCTTTTATCAACTCAAACTATAATCAACACATCTCCAAGTGTTGCCCTCTATGGACGCCCATTGGCAACTTACGAAGTCAAAGGTCCTAACACCTGGACTGCCTAGAAGCGGCAATAGATGTTCCTCCTTCGTTAGCACTTTTAAGATGTACCGTTATCTCGGCTCATTCGCATCAGAAGCTGACAACTGATATTAAGTGTATGCTCTCTACTATGCATCAGACCTGCTATAAACATGCATGTTTCGTCTTAAGCCTAGACTCGTCAGTATAGTCTAGTGGTCTAGTTGCAGAGCGCAATCGGGTAGTATATACGTAACCCAGTCAAGGGTGTGATAGCAACATCAACTCATCTTGAAGTGTCGCCCTCTATACGGACGCTCATTGGTCAAAGGTGCCTCGAAGCGGCATCTGTCGCTGAGATGGTAACACACCTGATAGCACATGAGACTCCACTTTTTATAATAAAACTGTCTTACCAGAGATGAGTATATGCGTAATCTTGTGAATAAGTCGTAACTAAACTCTCTTAGTGTCTACAATAAATCAGTGAAGATTGATTAAATATGTATATACAAAGCGTCTTTTTTGTTAGAATCAATAAATTAATCCACACAAATGTGAGAACACGGTGTAGGGAATAATTTCTGGTGACGTCACAGTCGACTTGAAGACTCTACACACATCCTGGATTTCTATTGCGGTTTAGTCTGAACAGGGACATATCCAGGAACTTAATGTTTTCTTTACTTGTGGTAGCAATAGCTATAGGGGGCAATTTCAAAAATCGTCAAAGAAAAAATTACTTGCGAAGAGCTATCATACAGCAACCAAAGTAATCAAGCCGATTTTAATGTTAATGGCAAGGAAACCAGCTTAACTTTTTCAATGCCGACTCTTTTTTTGTCTGATGACTCTATGATATCTCTTTGCAAGTAACTTCTTTCTATGACGAATTTCAAAATTTCTCCATATCTATTTTAAGCTGTCTGAAAATACTTTTGTTACTTTAAATATAAAAAAATGAGACATTCGATAGGAACCTGTTGAGAATGAATCACACGCGAAATCGAACATGTGTATAGAGTCTTCAAGAATGCATCTTAAAATGAGCCGCATTACTGCTACTGCTTCACCCGAAGACATAAAAAACGATAAATGAAGCAGATCATTCATAAATTGCTGCTTGTTCTCACGCCGACTTTGATAGTGCGAGATGAAGGACGAACTGGAATAAGAGAATCCATGAGCGTATCATTGAAGGGGGCAATGTGTGGCAAGTTCATTCGAAAGAGCTATGAATAGAAATATCGTTAGGTCGAAATGAAAAATACAACTGTGTATCATCGGCATGAAAATGTATCTTAGAATTTCACAATCTGAGAGAAAGATGACATGTATAGAGAGAAAATTAGTGGCCCAAGAATAGAGCCTTGTGGTACTTCTGACTTATCCGTTGAAAAAGCAGACGCCTCATCGGACCATACATATTTTAAAACTTTAAGAAGTAACTCGTGACCGTTTCTGATCATCTATCGTTTTTTATGTGTCTTTCGCTCTGCTGGAAACTAACCCCTAACGTCGTGTGTGCAGGATTACGAGGAAGAGCCACTTGTGAGACACGACAGCGAGTGCGCGGACCTAAACAACGTCAAACTTACCTACTAACGGCTGGTGTTGTGTGGTTTTGTGTAACCTTAGGTCTGGGATACTTCGTTTGAGCTGAGATAGCATGCCTAAACACATACGAATATATGGTTGTTTTAATTGGCTATGACACAGATTTTATTACTTTGCTTTTATGTTACATATAGCGAGACAACATAATTTCAAACTACGTAGGGGGTAGCCATTCCATTCGAAAGGTTCTACCGATTGAAATCGAAAGAAGGTTGCAATTCATTTATGCAAAAATGCTTTCAGTAAAATCTTCATGTTTTAAGCTCCTTGTCCAGTAACCCTGATGTTATGTTACTGCAGTTTTCTGTGGATACAATTTATTTGAAGCAAAATGTATACATTGCAAAGAATTAACCCATCACATAAATTATTTGTTTTTTGAAGGATCAATTAATTTTATTTGTTGCCATGTCATTTCAAAGTATCTATTTATCGATGGACTTACTGAAAGCAGTATTGCATAAAATCCATGAGATAATGAAATTAGTATGAATTTCCAAAACATCAAGGATATCACAGATTTTCGTCGAGTAAATTTATCTCGGAAGTGTTTTGAACCAAATTACATTTCTAAAGCGATTTAAGAGAGATATCAGGTATATACATGAAGATATATACAATAAAATCCATGCCATTTTCGAGGACATTCGCTATGTTATCAACTACATGGAAACTAAGTGAGAAATGAATGATAGACAGACAAAGAATGTATGTTAGTAAGAGAGGCAATTGATCAAGGTTATCAACCATTCATATAATCACAGGCTATTTTATATCGATATATTTACCTATAGAAGGAATATATTTTCATATTGCAAAAAGGACACAGGTTGATACGAAAAACTTTCAAATTGTGATGAGAGGAATGACTGTTATTTCTGTATCAGTCAATGAATCACAGCAAATGATAAACTAATTACTTCTAATAATTATGCATTTTCACTCGTATACTAGACGTTAAATACCTTGAAAAATTGCCTTCCTGTTAGTAAATTTTATTTAAAAGGAGATGAAAGGGCCCGAGGCACAGCAAAGGTTTAAGATGAGAAAATCGGACAACCGAGCAAAGAGGTTTGTAAGCAATGCAAATCCATCTAGGCAAACTATGGTCATCACATTCAGTCAAAATTGATAACAGTTATCTAGTGGCAAAGAAGTGATAAACAATTCTACCTGTGATGGAATTTAAAGTCGAAGATCTCCGTTTCTCCTCACCAAAGTCCAAATTCAGCGGCGTCACGTCTTGGCCAGCTTTGTCGGTGTTAAATTCTAGGATTCCATGGCCTAAAAATGTATTTAATACTCTATCAAGTTGAGCAGATTCTGAAATGACATAATAAATATAAAGAGAAGCCATGAGTGTAGTTGATAGTTATTTTGTGTTGCTGTAGTAATGCCACGACTATTTATTTACCAGGTCGAGGAAGGTTGGAGCAAGAGTGGAAATGTTGCGCGCTCTTTGAAGAGCTTTCTTTCTAAGACCATTTTGATTTGAATGGGGCAATAAACTAGCAGAACCGCCACTATTGGGGCGACGAAATCCTGAATCCTAATTTATTTATTAAAAAAAAATCAAGTGATCACCGTCTTGCCCAAGATGTTGAATTCAGTCACAATTGGAAAATAAAACTTGAAAGACTAGATTTATGCCCGGTTAGATTTGATATGTTTAAGTTATATGACTTTTCGTGTAGCTGAGACTTGTACTTAATTAGAATTGAGTTATTTTATTTATCTGCATTTCACTATTCCATACTCACCGGATTCAGACTCGTCGCTATACTGTGATTCCTGCCTTCCATTCACGGAATTCCCTCTACTAGAGATCCCATTGGACCTAGTCGAAGGCACACCTCTGAAGTATCTACTATCTTTATCCTTGGGATAAAATGACCGCCTTGGTATCACCCCGGTTTGCTCGTCCTGAAAAATCACGTTCAGGATCAGGTGAAATTCAATTACAATAAGCCGCGATAGTCCTAGTAGTAGTAGAAATAATGGAGAGGCAAAGCCTGGCAAGCTGGTCACTTTTGGCTCTTTTTGCCGACCTCGACCATTCCTCTGAGTAGCTCTCTTCCCTGTCAAACCCTGTTGGGCTGAACACTTCAGCCCTAAGGCCGCTATATACGGCACATTCTCCCAGGAAGCGGAACGAGGACTTGTCCTCCTCCCAGCACTTCTCACAGATTGGGTCTTTAACCACTCCTATGAGTGACAGGTGCCTGTGCAATTTGCAGTGGCCTGTGAGGATCCTTACCAGCAAGTGGAGTGAATTCCTTTTCCTGTTCAATAGCCCCCCTATGAACCGCTTAGACTGCTTGCAGTCATCTTTCTCCAACCAAGCTTTCGCCAGTTCATTATATGCCCAATCATCTCGGGCATTACTGACTTGGCCTCTACTAATACCCAGTAAGGGTTGGGGGCCAATGCATGTGCCCCTTGCTCCCATCCTCACCAGCAGTCTGCTTTCTCCTTACCTGGCACCCCACTGTGAGACCAGGGACCCACATGAGGGTCACGTTTTTGGATTGTGCTGAGCGTTGGATAGCTGCATTCCTGGATCAGTGATGATCTGATCCTTGGAGATGCGACCGCTCTCAAAGCTGCCTGACTATCGGAGCATATATAGATGTCATGCTTTGTGCATTGTAGTACTTCTGCTGAGTCCATTAGGATGGCGATACTGACGTGTGGGTTTCCAGCTCTACGTTTGCCTCCATGTCTCTACCTTCCAGGCACATAACCGCACCACTGGATCCCATTACTTTGAACAAGATTTGTTGGTATAGCAAACCATACTGAGGGGCGGAAATCTTATCTCCCCTCCAGCCCACTGTTCCTTAGTGGGAAAAGTGAGTGAAAATCTTCCATTGAATCCTATCTTATCTTTGGCCCTTGCCACTCTGAGTGAGGAAATGCTTTCCGCCACCTCCTCAATCCTGGTGTTGCTGACCAACGGAGCTGAAGCAGTCCACAAACCTCCGTCGCGCATTGTGAGGTAGGCCGCAATGAGTATAAAAAGAAGATACTGTAAATGTATGACAATGTAATTGAAAATATACTTACGTCTCTTAAATTAAAGGTAATTTCTAAATTGTTCAAAAAGTGGTTGTAAAACTCCGGATACATTTCTAATACGTCTAATAAATCATCCCTATGTATTTTATGTAGATCACAGTAGGTCAGCGCTCTAACGTTACACGACGACTTTCCCAATGTGGGATATAAACATGGATTCTCTCCAAAAATATCGTATTTACCTGGAAAGAAGGAAAACATAATTAAAAACATGCGCCATCCAGATGCCTTGACATTTGGTTTGAATGTAATCCAACAAAAATAACTGCCCGGAGATATAATTTTCCGATGAAGGTTATTTGATGGAAAATTGATATTCTGTCTGTAATGCTGCATTCCTGGTGTACGGCGAGACTGAACCAGATAATCTAATAGTTTGTTCCTTCTTTCGCAATTTAGGGTGGCTGAACAGCCAGCTTTGAGCAGCTTCTGGGGACGAATGCAGGCTAAGTGTTGTGATTCTGATAGATTACCCTTCCTTCAATACAGAATGTATATAAGGTAAACTCACCTAAAATTGCCATAACATTATCATCCCTTAAAATCTCAATCGACCCTCTTGATATGAAATATAAAGACGTGAGCACGTCGCCACGATGCACCAGGGTGTCGCCAGGGGGAGCATGAGTCGTTTTGAACTTTAGTGATAGAGCCCTGGAAACAAATCAAACTTATATTACTACATACTATATTACTATGTTCATTGGTACCATAATACTTAAATAATATGAAAGTAGACTTATAATTATAGTAGTAAACATGGAATGACTTGAGCAAATCGCCATCGACTCTTCGAACAAAAAACAAAAACTATGGCTTCGCTATGTAGATGATACTTTCCTGATCTGGAGACAATCAATGACAAACATTTTTCGAGCACCTGAACAACATGAGACCTCCAATAAAATTCACAAAAAAATATGATAACATTCTTCATTTTCTCGATGTAGTGCTAAACAGGAACAACACCCAAATACAGACCATAATGTATAGAAAAGCAACTTATACGGCATGCACTATACGCCAAATTACTCGGTCATACACAGGGAGCTGTAATGCTAGCAATAACATCGATATACTGTCTTTGATCGGAAATGATTCAGCAGCGCTTACATATCCGGCGAGTAGCGTGAGTCACCGCAATCGGCCGCGCATTGGAAGGAACAGTCGGTCTTTTCACCAATCAAAATGTTGTAAAACCTAAATTCTCAAGACAAGTGCGAAGCAGTGCTATGGAAACATATACATTGTTTACAAATTTATTTTGTATTTTTGAGCCTTTTTCTACTACAGACGATATTCAATAAGAATTTTCGAGCAGAAACTTAGCATAGAAGGAAAATATCTACTTAAATACAAACAAATATCAAAAATAGTATTGGCCACAGAAAAGAAAACAATCTGATTACTCAGTTTGTTAGTTATACATCCACAGAATACCGCTGTTATTATTTGAAACTGTATTAGTGAAAAATAAAAAAATAAATCCTGCAGACGAGTTGTTTACTCGGAATGAGCAAATTGATATTTTGTTGTTCTACGACGAATATGTTTAAAAATACGTATTTCGAGTAGCCTTGCAAATCCCTGATAACGAGTTTATTTTATTTACTTTCGGTGCCATTTATGGGAAATATTGATTAAGGCAAACGTCCAACGTACATACAATTTGAATTATCGGTATCATATCGGCATAATTATGTAATGTTACATCTCCAAAAATAACTATAGCCAGGCTGAGGATCTCAACATTGGGACCGAATAGGCACAATAGGGAGAAGAAGATACCATACCTGAGACACCCTGGGCTGGCGCCATCGAACACGCTGCAGTTCTGCAGCAGGTTCCTGTTCAGGTGCAGGCAAATATCGGCCTGCAGGCACTCTGGGAAGCCCTTCAACACCGAATTCATGTCGATGCCGTTCGTATATGTCCACGCGTGCTGGAAGTACTCCTCCAAACGCTGCCGCAACGGGTTCGGGATCTGGTGGAAGCGGATGAACTCCCGCACCCGGAGCATCTGCGTGTGGTACCGAGCGGTACCCGAATACAATCGCTGGATGATCGCCGAAACGTTGCCGAATATACTCGCGTACATCAGTGCTGGAATGAAAGGAATTAAAGTTAACAATAACATGTCATGGCACGATCATGTCCTCTTCCACTTCAGGAAACTCCTCTCCGGAATAGCTACTGCTAGTGCCCAGATCAGACCATGAATGGAGTACTGCTCGCTTGTGTGGGGATGCTCTCCAAAGCACTCCCAGAAGCTTCTAGATATAACCAAAAAACGAGCAACACATGGCTGATCTGTCCCTATTCTACTTCAAGAGTCACCAGTATAGCAAAGACAAGAGGAGCTCATCCTCACCAGGTCGAACTTACAACGCCTCGAACTGCCTTTTCAAAAAATCGTTCTTTTGGAGAACCTCGACGTTGTGAAATGAGCTACCAGGGACTTTGTCCCCGATGTACAGTGTCTTAAGGTTAATGTGAATGAACATTTATCCTCAAGCAGAGCTTATGAAGCTCGATATGTTATCTGTCTTTGCGTAAGGCCAACTATGAACAATAGATTTTGCAGATTGTAGATGCTCTTACTTTGTGGAACTCTTTCGTCGCACAAATGAAAATATCTATTGAATTTAATAATAATAAGCTATAATTTAGCTGAGGAAATCAGCTGAAAAAGTATGAATCTACCAAGGTCGTAGCTAGGAACTGTGTTTGGACATGCACCTCTTTTAAAAGAACTGAAGAGCAGAAAAAGACGTTCCTCAGGAATTTCAAGAAGCTGCTAGAAAATCCGTCGCTGCTCTTCCACCCTTTTTTACTCTCCATGCAGCATACGTCCCTGGCGCGGCTCCTTCTTACCCTGCCCTAGCTACGACCCTGAAATTTACTGAACATGTACACTTACATCCGGCCAGCATGACGCATATAGTGAAGATCTTCTCAGCGTCCGTGTTCGGCGCGACGTTGCCAAATCCCACGCTGGTGAGCGACGTAAAGGTGAAATAGAGTGCGGTGACGTAACGACTCCGAATGCTCGGCCCTCCGGTATTGTTGGCGCGGTACGGTTGGTGAGTGTCCTGGGCAAGAATGTCCAGCCACCCAATCGGGCCATGGAGGATAGGCCGTTCGGCATTTCCAATTGCGTACCTGAAAGGCAACGTTCGTCACATATCTGTACCTGCGTTCTAAATTATTTTCACTATCTAGAAAACGTGTGTTTCCACTTTTAGGTAAGTGTGTATGTATGTATCAACACAATTATTTCGAGAAGTTATGTCCGACTAGGGAGAGAATGCGAGGCAGAAGAATAGGGGCAAAAACCGCGACGTTGTCAGAAGTATATCTCGTTCTGTTGTTTTGAGTACGTTTATGCAATTTTACTAAATGTACAAGAAAAGTACGTAACCCACATCATCTCTAGTGGTATTTTGTTGAATATTATATATCAAATTGAAACAACAGTGACAAAAATATTCCTGGGAAACTGTAGACAACCATGGACAGTCCAAAAGTATTAGAGATAAAATAATTCTGCATCAGTAGGCAACACTGTCAGACAATCTTCGAAGCTCCTGCCTAGACTCGTTTAAACTCATACTTTGAATGGCTATTTTCAATCAAATGGCCGTCGTGGACAGTACTCAACTTCTCACACACTTGGTGAGTGGGAAATTTTGTTGCTGGACGCGTAGCTGGATACAAATAACAAAAATGTTATAAAAGGTTGTGATATAGAGGCTTGTAACAATGCTCTTACTCATATCTGCTTGCTGTTTTTTTATTACACATTGAATCTACATGCTAATGAAAATTCTGCAAATACTGTATACTGTTTCTAGCCTCGTTGTTCCTTACCATATGCATGCCATCCAGTGTGCTATGAGCGCGAACGTGGCCATCAACAGTAAGAGAACAGCTGCTCCATACTCGGAGTACCTGTCGATCTTCCTGGCGACACGGACCAATCGTAGTAGACGTGCGGTTTTCAGCAGTCCAATCAACGTCGTCGTCTGTAAAACAAAGGAAAAACGAGAGTGGTAGCGATGCAATACCGAGATCCTAAAGGCGAAAGGCAGCGTTCCAAAGCTCTCAAAACGTGTTGTGACATTTTTGTTGATTGGTTTGTCGACATAAGCAACAAGACTGTAGATATTTTAGGGCGGGGAGCGAGACTGTTGAAAATGGGGTTTGAACTTCTAAGGTCAATTTTCTATTGACTTCATTTGTTGTTGTAGCATTTATTATCTTTGTAAGCTTTGTGAGCTACTTTTCAACAGTCTAGTAGGCCCTGCGTACGTTACCTGATGTGTTCCTGTTTCTTAAAACAAACAAATTGTTAAAGCGTAAACATTTATATATATTGTCATTGTCAATTATAGCTGATGTTTCTGGGTTAGCTGGATTGTATTATATTGTGATTGTATTATATTGTATTTCATTGTTAGTATAGGCTATATTTGAAGCAGTATATTCATCATGCAAGCTGAAAGCGTGCACAATCTGTAATAAATAAAAAAATGGACGTATATAACAAGCGAATTCGTGAGATTATAATAGAAAATTTCGAATCAATCTATGGCAAAAAACTATAAAATGGTCTTATGCTATAGGGGGAGAACAAAATAAAATACTAAACTACCTAGTTCAAGGAAAACTCGCGTCACTTCTCGATCACTATACAATCGGTGTTATAATAAGTTTTCAGATGCTATGAATCCATCTTCAGGGCTACATAAGATTCATACTAGCCAAGAAGTGGATGAGTTTGTACAACACAACTATTGTTGTACAAACTCAACCGCTTCTTTGAATCTTTTCTAGTCCTGTTTTTTTGTTACTGAATATCGATATTGATTCCTGAAATCTAGGAAAGAATAAAGTGATGATAGCACACATTCCAGGCAACTGGAAGCGAACATGAGAAATGCTTGGCGACATCATCAAGCAAGGTCTCGTGTTGTAGAAATACAAACTATACAAGATGAAGTCATGGAAATCTCATGACATAATGTTTTGTAGTAGAAAGTTTATTAATTCGCATCGTGTATCGTCTCACAAAAAAACGTTTGTCATAGTTTTTGATTTAGGATTTTGCATTTATTGATGGATGAAACCAGGAGATCTGGCTTGACGAGGTCGTCTAGCATTTCTTTTGCTCGTTTTCCAAGTCGCATTTTGATCTTTTTTCGATCTTCCAACGATAATCTTGCCCTCTAGGCTAGTATGTCAAACATATACAATTCGATTATACTCTCTATATCGATTAGACTGAAGAATAAACGATAAAAGGTCAAGCACGTACATTGAGCATTTGATATTCATTGCCCACTTTTACCCATTACAGAGCCTCCATCTGCAACGTAGTCCCATGTTTTACATAAAATCGATACCACTCGGAAACGTTTCCTTTGTCTATATAGTATCTGTTACGGTTACACTGGTAGAATCAGAACGAAAATTCCATAAACATGTATGCTGATAGCAACCGATGACATTATAGCTGAAATGGCGATCAAATTATGACTATATTTTCCCAGATATATTATTAATATTGATTTTATGTCCGAAGCAAATATTTACAAAGTCAAGCATTGGCACTCTTAGTACAGATGTATTTCTCGAAGGTGCATACCAATTGGAACTTCCACTTAAATACATTATGAAGAAAACCAATTAACACATACAGCAATTTTTTTATATCACGCAATCATCCACCGAAACCACTTATCTACGCTGTTTTGTTCACTTTTATAATCAATCTCACCCCAAACGACGGTGTATTTTTGTATAAATTACAGTTCCCTCCACTTATAACATTTCGAAAAACAATGTGAGATTGTTATGAAAGGTTACGACATCCTGGTTTATAACAAACACAACAAATATACTTACAGAACTGTGACTTGCACTTGAAAGGTATTTTCCCGAGGATTCAAAAACAACGAAGAACGAAAACATAATCAGGTATAGAAGAATAGACATGATACAGAACTGGACAAGCCATCACGTACATTTCTATGTATTTCGAATATTATTCCGAAGAAATGTCAGAACCACAGTTCCTTATACCATTACATAAAACTATGTTTCAATTGTTACTCTATTAGATTCTAAGAACATCTCAGTCTAGACACAAACAAATTTAATATCAAATAATGTATGATAGTGTAATGGTCTTTGAACATTTTTTGAAAATGTCTATTTGAAAAATTACAGAGCGTAATGAGACTTCTGAAATGTGGTCTTCTTGCCCTAGCAGTTATCCCTTGCATTTTCAACTTTTCCAAAAACAGAAACATACCAAGTTTATCATTCGAATTTTGAAATCCGAAAAAATGGCTCAGTGCGGGATTCGAACCACAAACCTTCAGATTGCCAGTCGGCCGCTCTGGCCAACTGAGATAACTGTCAATGTGAATAGAAATTGATCCCCCAATTTTTAGGAAATTAATTGCCCTTCTCAGTGAGGCGCCACGAGGCGCACATTCCTTTTTTTTTGGGGGCTGACCCCCCTTCTCAGGTGGTTGTATGGTTTTGGGTCAAGTTTCCCCCCTAAAAAAACGACGTGTTTCTAGATTTTTTCGAAAAGTTTTTTCCCTAGCTGTTATAGTTTTGAGGTACGTTTTCATAGGGGCACCCTGTATACATATATTCGTACTTGATCTGATTTGCCCTGTTCTGTCATATAATTTACAAAAAAAAAACAGAAATACCAGTGGGACGACTTTATAATTTCTTGCCATTCGTAAAAAAAGCGTCAAACTATCATAGACTACCTCATCTTTATCCAAGCCCAACTATAGAAAAGAATAAAATCATTTAAAAAGTATTTTTACGGAAAAATCTTGCAAAAGAAGTTTCGAAAATTGTTGCAAAACATGACTGGTGAAGTGGATTGATATTGATATCATTAGAACTTGTATGATTTACGAAATATTTTAGGAATATGTGACAAATTAAGCTGACCGCCAACAATTTTTGATTGTGTGGACAGACAGACAGATCAACAGCACAGTCCAGTTTATTATTATTTCATACAACAAAAGGTTTATTTAGTTGTGACTGTAAATGGCAAGCTTGAGATTTATACATTCCTGATCTTGATGCTCTTATTTTTGATTTAATATATTCACTGATCCATGTCATTAGAGTATCTTGTTAATAAAGATATACAAAATTGATTTATATTAACTTCAATAACTCGATTCAATGTGTTCCAAACTTCCATTCAAGTCATATATCTAGTTCTTAGAAAGAAATAATTGTATGCCCTCCACTATGCATCAGACTTGCTATAGACATGCATGTTTCGTCTTTAGCCTGGACTCGTCAGTATAGCCCTGCGGTCTAACTGTAGAGAGCAATCAGGTGGTATATACGTAACCCAGTCAAGGGTGTGATAGCAACATCAACGCATCTCCAAGTGTCGCCATCTATGGGGACGCCCATTGGCAACTAGGCTAAAGACAACACATGCATTTCTATAGCAGATCTGATGTATGATGGAGAGGATACACTCAATATAAGTTATCAGCTTCTGATAATGGTACATCGTAATAGTGTTTACGAAGAACAAGGGATGTCGCTGCAAATCAGTTCACCCTTGTTGACAGATTTTGTAAGGGACATTCGTTGCCGCTTCAAGGCACTTCAGGTTTTAGGGCCTTTGACTTCATAAGTTGCCAATATGCATCTCCCCATAGAGCGCGACACTTGAGATGAGTGGAAAAATTAATGTCTTCCTATAAGTGCATAACAGTTGCTCTATGCATCTGTCTGTCTGTATATTTGTCAATATGTAGTTGTTTGTTTGGACAAATCTATTTGCTTCAATCGTTTGGCAATAATTTTGGAAACAGGGTGTTGGAATTCATTATGTTTTTGGTCTTCCCACTTTATTTAAACAAGAAGTTTTATAAAATAAATCGATTTTTTCAAACTCATTCACTTGATGTTATAATGTTTTGAGGTGTTTTGAGGAATTTAGGAGTATTATTGGAGTTTGATGAGTTTTGAAAAGCAAACAATTTTTGGTAATTTTACAGTTTTGGTGAGTTTTAGGAATTTGAGGAGTTTTGAGGTGTTTTAAAAGTTTTGGAGGGCTATCAGGATGTTTAGGAGTTTTTGGTGATTTTGAGTAGCTTTGAGGAATTTGTATGTATGTTTTCATAATTTATTTTACTGGATACTGTTTTGAGAAATTCTGAGAAGATTTCATAATTATTGAGGCCTTTTTGGCCTACAAGTTTTGATTATTTTTGAAAACTTTTAAGGTTTTGGGAGTTTTGTGGTTTTGAGAAGCTATGAGGAACTCTGACCAATTTGTTTGTAAGTTTTCAGACCAGGTATTTATAATATTGTATTTTCAGAGCATGCTTCCGCGAAACCAGGTTTCTTTCCCGTTAGAACCAACTTTTGTTGCTTACAAAGAAAATTGAAATAATCCTTTGTAGTCTTTGTTCACTATAGAACAATGATGACATATATTTTTACCATCGTGGACTGGAATTACATCTATTGTGTGTACGTTTGGTATAAAGCGACGTAAAATTCCTGTGATACAAAATGTTGCTAACATGGTGATAAGATATTTCCATTAGTTGGTAATACATAAATTTGTGTGTGTCTGTCGAAAATCGTCGTGTCGACATGAGAGAAAAAGCAGAGGCTCTCAACATATCTTAAGAAGTACATTTTGCTTGATCTTTTGGGTATGAAGCTCGTCACCGTCAGGCTGGTACCAAAAAACCTAATTATTTTGAAAAAGATTAGAGGAGTTTTCCAACCTTGCTGAGGACCCTACATTCATTAAACGCATGATTACTGGTAACAAGACGTTGATTTATGAATATGACGTCGAAAATGTCAAACAATCTAGTGAATCGTGGGCCAAAAATGAGCCAAAATTTAAAGAAAACAAATCTTAGTCAATCGAAAATCAAGGTGATCATCATTTTCATAGATTATCATGGTTTGGTTCACCATAAATTAGTTCCAGAAGGTAAAACGGTCAATGAGAAATAATATTTGACTGTTTGGTGGCGTCTACTCAAAGTAATTCGTCGATTTTTCACCAAAATAATGATCCGTCAGATTCCAGCATGATTGAGAATTAATTTTCGGCCTAACATGAAACAATGATCATTACTCAGCCACCGTATTCGCCAGATTTCACTCCCTGTGACTTATCCCTGTTATCGAAACTCAAATATCTGCTCCGAGAAACGCGCCATTTGTCGATCGACGTCATGAAAAGTAATTCGCTAAATTGGATTAATCGTTGTGATGCTTGTATTGGATCAAAAGGAGCCAATTTTAGCGACGATAAAGATTCTTATTAAAAATCATGAACATGTTTTATTAACCAGTCTGGGTAAAATTTGAATAGATGGTATACATTGATACAAAAAATCCGCCGCCGTTCAAAATCTACAGCTTTGGGCTATAGCCTCTAAAGCCCCCTGAATCCGGCCCTGGCGAAATATTGTCGACAATATGTATCCAGACGAATCCAACCATGTCGTCAACATTTTGTTTTCCGGTTTATACGCCGCTTAAGAGTGTGTAAAGCATACAAGTTCTTCACTTCCATTCGAAAATCCATGAGAACTAACTACTAACTTTTGTTTGTTGAAAAACGTCAAAAATGAAATCATAAAGACAACAGTGACATTGTCGTTAAGAGAAGAAGTTTCGTAATCCAGCAGGCGATGTCATTCAACATAATATGTCTTCGTGCAACTTTTTCTCTTAACCCAATCAATGCGAGAATAGCATTCTTATATCACATTTCCCAAAATGCAACATTGAACATCAAGTTTAATCATTTCGGTATATCTGAGCAATCATACTTTTTTAGAGGGGTTTTAAATTTGAATGATATACTATGTGCTTGAAATGAATCCAAATCCGGTTTTTTTTCGAATATACTACACTCTCATAATTCTTAATGAAGTGAAAAGTTTGATTTCGGACTTCCATTGTCTATAAAATTTTGAGTATCACGACGTTTCGATTGATGTGCTATCTTCAATCGTCTTCAGGTTAACTGGCGAACACGTTCCTTTCATGCCTATTTATACCCCGTCCGGTGACGTGTCGTTGTGCTCGGTCTGTTCTGATTGGTTCCCGATGCGCGGTATTCCGGTCTGCTGACGTGGCTGTTTGTCGGTCATTGTTTGTTGTCTGGTCCAGTTGTAGTCTATTGATCTTTTTTATGAGTGGCTGCCAGATTGGTTTAATGTCTACGCTGGGTTTGCTGTACACTTTGCTGTTGTTGGTGATGAATGCCGCCTCCTTGAATTTCCTTCGATACCAATGCGGTTCCTTGGCAATAACCTTAGCGTCGTCCCAAGCTATTTTATGGTGCTCCGTCCATGCGTGGTCAGCTATTCCAGATTTTCCTGTCTCTGCTCGATGGGTGTTGAGACGATGTTCTTTGATTCTTACTTCCAGTGGCCTTTTTGTTTCTCCGACATAGATTTTACCACATTGACATGGTATCTGGTAGATGCAGTCCTTTGTCTCTTGAGATTCATTCCTGGGCTTAGTTTTTGTTAGGATACTTCTGAGGGTGGCAGTCCTAGAGAATCTCGTTTGGATCTTGTATCGCTGACCTATTCTTTTGATTCCATCTGATGTTCCTTTGACGTAAGGCAGAATGAGTAAATGCTGCGATTCTTCGTGTTTGATTCTTCTACTGTTGGTATTTTCCTGTATTGTTACTTCCACTAGCTTCCTTGGGTATATTTTATAGACAATGGAAGTCCGAAATCAAACTTTTCATAAATCCACCTTGTCTACAAGTTTCAAACAACTCTTAATGAAGTGCTTTGTAAGTCAGAACCAGTATATCATTCCTTTATACGGGGTGTTCCAGAATGATCTGCACAAACTAAACTGGATGAACCTAGACCACAATTTATCGACAAAAAACATTTTACGCGAATCAAAAAGCAGTTGCTTCATTGACAGATTAATTCTACTTAATAATTCTTTTTCAAGCTCAATTACTTTTTTTGGTGGACTTTTGTTATTTGCTAAACATCCTCGTGTAGATTTCAGATACTCTACTTGGTGGAACTCTTCCATCATGCAGATTAAAAGATTGTGTATTTAACACATAGTTTCAAAGTATTCTTGAAACTCTGTGTTAAATACCCAGTCTTTTTATCTGCATCGGTTACTATCATCGTTTTTATTTCAAAGAAATATGGTTAAAAATCGTGATTATTTCAAGTACAAAGGGTAAACAAATAAAAATTTTTTTTTTTAGATTTTTTTAAATATTTTTTTTTGTAGATAAATTGTGGACTAGTTGCATATGTTCGTTGGTGCAGATTATCCAGGGACATTGATCATCAATTCTTAGAGTCTACTTGCATTATCCTACGCCTATCTAAATGTGTTCAAAGTGAAAAGTGATACCTCAGATTATAATGAAATGGATAGTGACTGTTTTGCAATGGAAAAATATGTTTGCTCAAACACAGAAATTAATATTCAGTAGACAAGTATACAACATCGAACGACATTCATTAGGCACTTTGATAGGTCTAACACTTCTATGTATGTCCAACACTGAATATCAACTTCAAAAAGCGGTTTGGTCAAGGTGGCTTACAGACGAGGGTTTGAAGGTTATAACATTTATGCTCGATTTCGATATCAAAAACCCGAGAACAAAAATGAAAAGCTTTTCTAATGTTTCATGACACGTCACGAAAAAAGTTGCAACGACGGGGATAAAATATCAAAGCTGTATCGAGACAAACGGTCGATCCTTCTACCTGAAGACGACTGAGGATACCACATCGATCGAAACGTTGTAAAACGCAAACATTCTTTTAAGTCCGAAGAGATGTTACTGGAATAAAAGCATTTTCCTGCACCCATATTTGTCCCTGCAGTATACACAGGTTCCACCCCTGCCTCATGACCTCAAACCACCTCGACCAAACCAACAAATGAAAATATATGAATCAATCGTTGCAAGGAGTTTCGCTAGCATGCCGACATCTATACTCACCTCGTCGGTGTCGGTGCCGAAGAACAGAAGATCGAAAGGGACCGCCGCCACAAGGTCGATGAGAAACCAGCCCTTGAGGTAGTGGTAGGCTATACGGACTGGATCCGAGACTATTTCGTCGTTGCCTGCTACGTACGTGGTGCGGAAGTTGATCAGGATGTCTACTATGAAGGTGACGTCCACTGCAAATAAAGCGCGGAATTAATTGGAGGCTTCTCACCACCTTCAAGAAAAAAAGCTCTGGATTTATCAGTTCATACCACCAGATCTTTTGACAAGGTGATGATATCTCTTCTCTGTCAAATTTAGTTGTACCAAATAGCTCAGCTCTAAGGTTGATGTATACGGCACAGTTTTTTAGGCCAGAAGTCTTAGAAGATGGAGGAATCTTCTAAGACTTCTGGCGCACAGACTCTTTTTCCACTACAATGAGCGACGAGTGTCTGTTCAATCTGCAGTGACCTGTGAGGATCCTTGCCAACAAGTGGGGTGAATCCATCCTACTGTTCAGTAACCATAGCTCCTACGTTTGTTGAGGCCTGCTTTTAACCTCTTGGACAGTCTGCAGTAATCTCTCTCCAACCAAGCTTTCGCCAGTTCGTTATATGCACATTATCTACGGCATTACTGACCTGGCTTCTGCTAATACCCAGCAAGGTTTCCTCGCCAAGTAGTCTGCTTTCTCGTTACCTGGCACCCCACTGTGACCAGAGATCCACATGAGGATCACGTTGTTGGATTGGGCTAAGCATTGGAGGGCGGCACTGCATTCCTGGACCAGTGATCATCTGATCCTTGGAGATGCTACCGCTCTGAAAGCTGACTGACTATCGGAGCATATATAGGTGTTATGTTCCGTGCACTGTTCGGTAAAGCATACTTGCTCTCCATTTCCTCTCCAATCCTGGTGTAGCCCATCATCGGGGCGATCGCAGTCCACATACCTTGGTCGTGCATATTCAAGTATAACCGCTATGGCATCTCGCTTAATTCAGAAGTCCAGAGGCTAAAACCTCATGGCTTCTGTAATCTCCAACGCTGCTAATGGTAAAATTACGCCAAAGGAAACGTTTCATGATTGAGGTTTTAGAGCATTACCGATGAGATCAATGATGACTATAGGATCTTCACTGTACTTCTTGTTCTTCCTGGTGTTGAAATCGGGCTCGGAAAGTAGGAAGGCAGCGACGTATGGCGTGAAGATAGCCGTATAGATGACCAGGATCAGGATGATCCAGTCCCAGACGGCTTTGAACGGCGAGTAGTGCAGGATGGTGTAGTTGTGGATACGTGGCGTCTGCAGTTTGTATTCGGGTAGAACGTCGGCGCCCAGGCTGAGGACCTGCAACAACCAGATAAACCGACATCAGTGGCATAGATAGATTTTTGCGACGGATGAGGGGATAACACACAAAAAAGTAATAATTTTCTGGCCTGGTGATCATACCATGTTTAGTCATTCACAAATTTTCGCCTAGTTGCCAGCTTGATGGACTTCGCTTCTGGTATTCACGCATTGCTATAGAGATAACCTTTGTGGGGTGTTGCTGGGTGGATGGGAATCATTTTTACCCAGAGCTTTGCATATAAAAAAGATTTATGAATGACCTGATTGGTTAGCGGCGTATTTTATGGTACAAAAAGAAGACATCTTGCTGAGTAAAATTGTTAAATCAGGATGAGAACAGGATTCTGGTGCAGCGGGAGGGGGTAGTGGAGTAATCACCCCTCTACCCCCGTGTTGTATACGCCCTTAAGCGCAGTTCTCAATTATTTATCCAGAGTACTTGTATAGTATGTATATAGTGAATATCGACTGGGTTACAAGATTAAATGAATCAGAGAAGCGAGTCAGTTACAGTGTGTGCGAATAAATCTTTCATTGGCGTTCATTCAGGCACTCGTCAATCGCCTCACTGGGGATCAGGCTAATCCCGAGAACACATGAATTGTTTAGTGCGATTGCGGCAATGATAATCGAAAAGGTGGAACCAATGTGATTTTCATTGTGTGGAAACACAATCACGATTAGTGAAATTGAGTTTTTTATTGATAACTTCTCACGAAGGTAGAATAGACTATGGCGCTCCAGAAACGCTGTGAGAGGAAACATAGAGTTTCAAGAACTGTGTTTCAGACTTTCATTATCTATATAATTTTTTAGTCTCACGACGTTCTGATTGATTTAGTATCTTTAAGCGTCTGAAGGAAAACTGAAACATTATAAATATAGTCTGACACACAAATTTTGAAATATTCCTATGCGAGCATACTATATAAGATTGAGTAATAAAAGAATTTAGACTATGATGCCCTATTCCATTTTAAGGTGTATTTATTTCTTCTTCAAAAAATCGATATTATCGATTACGACGATGTTAATGCATCTATATCGATATATCAACATCGAGGGCAAAACATCGATGTTTCAAGTTCGATATATCCACGTTTTCGATACAGGAGGGGTGTTCAAAAACATTAAACTAATAATATCTATGTTTATTGTTAAAAATGAGATAGAACATGTGCATATTGAGTACGATTTAAACAAATAAATCCTATTTTAGTAACACGTTTGTTTTGTTAGTACAATACTGTTGAGGAAGTGAAACATCCTCTGGTATTGACTTGGCACAGGCCACAGAACCTGACCAGTACCGTAATCTTGCGAGAAGAGGTGAAATAACAGCAATAATAATGATAATAATTTATTTATCCATCAGAGCCTATTACCTATGTTGTACACATCATTACACTAAGTTACACAATGTATATAAGCAAAAAAGTTAGGAACACATTCGTGTGTTTTGAAATAATATCGACATGATTCTGTTGGTTTTGAACTGAATATCAAACGAATGATTATTATCTTTAGAGCAAAAAAAGTATGTGGTGAAAGATGAGGAACCCCATAATATCATATGATATATAAGAATACACCATCACAAAATAAACATTCAGCAGTTGCGGAGTTTCAAAACAACCCTTCAAGTGAAGAATGGCATAATATTTTCTACTCAGTTTCTTACAGATAAAATTGATATAGTCCAGCTCATGTGGCTGTCAAGAAGCAGTCCAAGGAATTGGGTGCAGTTAAAAACAAGAACTGAATTGATGCGGATATGTAGGTTTTGGATACAGTCTTGGAATAGAACTGAATGCACACAGTTTTGCTGGTATCAATTGTGAGAGAAATCTCTTGCACCATATTATGAATTCAAGTACTATTGTTTGCATATTAAACTGCAGATCATCCGTAGTATTATGGTAAACTATGACTGAATGAGTGTATTCTCTTCACTATGTATCAGACCTGCTATAGACATGCATGTTTCGTCATTAGCATAGACTCTTCAGTATAGCTGGGCGGTGTAACTGTAGAGAACAATTGAGTGGTATATACGTAATCCAGTCAAGGGTGTGATAGCAACATCAACTCACCTGAGTGTCGCCCTCTATGGGGACGCTCATTGACAGCTTTCGAAGCCAACGGTCCTAACACCTGGACTGCCTTGAATCGGCAACAGATGTCCCTTACGATACCACCCAATTACTTTCTGCAGTTAGACCACCAGGCTATACTGACGAGTCTAGGCTAAACACGAAACATGCATGTTCATAACAGGACTGATACATAGTGGAGAGGATACTCTGAATATCAGTTTGCAGCTTTTGACGTAATAACGGCACATCTTAAATACTGTTTACGAAAAACAAGGGATGTCGCTGTAAATCAGTTCACCCCTGTTGATACATGCCGTCTTTCGCCACTTCAGGCTAGTCCAGATGTAGGACCTTGACTTCGTAAGTCGCCAATGGGCAGCGCCACCGTGCGCGACGCTTAGAGATGAATTAAATATGCAGATTTTTCATATATATGTCGAAATACCAAATCGGATCAAACTCCAGCTTACTGTGAATATCCTTTAATGTTCACGAATCAACGTTCGCTTTTTAACGATTTTGAAACGCTTAGTACGTTGTACAAAATAATGAATACGAACAACGAGATCGAAAATATGCACAATGAGATGAGAATGCAGCTGCCTGTTACGAAGCGCCATTTCAGCTAATTGGACAAATGAAATGGAGCTTCACAGGCAGAGGCATTTGGTGCTGAGCGTGCATCCAAACATGTGTATGGTTTAGATTTATTTTAAACCGATTGATCAGACGCTCTATCAATCAATCCATGCCCTTTAACGTACAAACCTAATGGGCATTTTGAAGGACACAGCTGTGTAGTTCATTAATTGATGAGCAAGTATCCAAAATGCATTGAATCCATAATATATATAATCTTTTTGATGGATTTATTCCTCTTTGCTTAAAAACAAAACTGGATTTAATACATTTTGCACTGAAAAATGGATTCAATTAGTTTAGTGAGGCGGGGCAATCTCGCCATGGTTATTTCTGATGCATTTATCGCATAATATTGAAATGACTGAAATGCAGTACATTTTCATAATCCCCAGAGAAATTACAAAAAATTCGTGGTTTGTTCCATTCCATGCAGGAAATAAGGGCGCTGTCATCTGCGAGGCTCTAAATAGAATTAGATGTTACTTCCAATAGTTCGTTGATGTGTAGCAAGAAGAGCGTTGGACAAAGGGCATATCCTTGAGGAACAACTGCATTGATGGAAGCACATTGGAAGCACACCTATCTAACACCACGACCAAGAAGCGATTCCTGAGAGAACTATCTAATCAGTGGCTAACATAGGCAGAAGGATTGATTACAAGTCTCTCATGTCATATTCAATCGAAGATGAACACTCTCCATGAAGATCAATTGCTCTGGTCCACATACGTGTGACGTGGCCAGAAAATCTCCCGTGAATTTATGCTTGCGGAAACCATATTGGCGATCGTTGATATTATTTTTGTCCAGATACTTCAGAAGCTGCACGTTAATAACAGCCACCACAACCATGAACATGATGCAGAGCAGAGTTACAGGTCTATAGTTGCTGGGTAAATTTTTCCCGCCCTTTTTGGATATATGTTGTACTCTGGTATTTGGTCTGGACCACTAGCTTTTCTTTTCTAGAATGCGTTTTATACCTCGGTGTTGTAATCTAATTCCTGAATCCACAGTGATGGTAGTTGGTGGAGTGCTTCTATGGAAGTTAATTGGTAGCAAAAATCTGCCCTAAGGGTCTGTATTTTCTTTTGGGGTGGATGCTATGGACCCATGGTGATATGGACGAGTACCAGCAGTTCTGGTTTGACTTCATTTCTGTAACTCCAATTAAACCAGGGTTTGCTTTGGGATTTTGGATTGCTTTTCCACTTTGCTGATTTGTAGTGCCAGTCTCTGTACACTTCAGTATGTTGTTAATATAGTGATGGCACTTTACAGAGGGTTGGAATGGTGTTCCCAAAGCAGAGGATATATTCACTGTATTGATAGCGGGATTTGTTGTATGTGTATTGCGCCCCAGTAAGCGCTGTGACATAAGACAGTCGAACTGTCCGGAAATAGAGAACACGGTAGATCTTCTTATGGATTGAGTCCAATAACTTTAGGAAGTGCTGCGACTCCGAGGCCGCTGAAACGAATCAATTGGTTTTAATTAGCGGTTAGTAGAGAATATAATGAAGCAAATAAATGTTCTTCATAATTGGATGTCGTTCATATACGCCAGGAAGCATATTTACTATATCTAATTAGATACATTTTCAAAATTACCTGTCCCTTTTTTACCCAATGTTACATAATCTATTCAGTCGTTATAATTTTCCGTATTCATCCAGATCTAGGTCCCAGAGGTGCTACTGTGAATCCGTCCCAGAGGTGCTACTGTGAATCCATATTTAATGAATTGTCGACACGTGGAGCGTTAGCTGAAGCATTCGCTTCTTGTATCTGCTCATTAAAATTTCACTGTTAACGGTAATGGGGGCACATGCAACGCCCATCTATTCTCCATGATTTGGGACCAAACGTGCGAAGGTTAAAAGGTCAAGGTTTTAGCAAGGTGCTGTCTCTAAAATCCACCGAACCGGTGGGCAATAAAAATATGTTTGCGAATAATAAATTATACGTCCAGATGAAAATTCTTGGGTGCTACGGGAAAGTGTTAATGATGACTTTTATATTCGACATTGTGAGCGTTTTCAAGGTTTGTCTCAAGGTCTCCATACCGCAACGGTAGACAAAGTCGTTAAAATTTCTTTGGAATAATATTGACTGAGTTGTGTTTTCTCAGTGGGCGAATAGAATAGAATTAAATAAAAAAAATTGTTTATTTGTTGTTTTCAGATGAATCTGGTTTTACAAACCATGGTGGAGTGAATCGACATAATATGCACTGTTGGAATGTGGACAATCCGCGTTGGTTGAGAGAAGTGGAACATCGTTGGTGAATTATTGATGACAGGTTGATCGGTCCATATCTTATTGAAAGAACATTGTGAGCAAAATTACCGAGACTTTCTACAACACCATTTACCAGAGCTAATAGACGATATGCCATTTCAAGAAAGCGCAAGTATTAACATGCTGGCTACCCTGCTCATCATGCCAGAATGTTCAGGGAAGTGCTGGATCGGGAATTTCCATTCGATGGATCGGATGAGGTGGTTCCGTTCTGTGGCCTGCTAGGTCGGCAGGTTTAACTCCTCTCGATTTCGTTTTATTGGGTCATCTAAAAGAAGTTGTTGATTCAAGAAGTTCCCACTACATTGAAAAATATGATGTAACGCATGAAATATCCCTGTAGAGCAATCAATAAAGAAACAGTCCTTGGGTATCATGAAAACTTTATAAAATGGATTGATAAGTGTATTGAAGTTGGCGGGCATTATTTTGAACATTTATTATAATAAATTTGAAGGTTTTCTTCGTTACAATTACGTTATTTATGCTTCCGTGAGAAGAAAAGCATTTCTGACCAACCATGTAATTATTGGAAAATTCATAAAAAGGATAGATATTGTATTTTTTATCTAAGCAAGGTGCAATCACATTCCAAAATTTCGGGAACAAAAGATATTTATTTTTTCTCGTAGAGTAAGATTCTGCAATAAAAAATATTTTTCCATTAAAGAAACATCGTTGACCTTAACTCCCCCTCTTGGCACTGAAGAACAGATTAGCTTTGGACGTTTTATATCACAAATTCTAACTATATTCTTATTTCTGCTTTCTATAATATTCGTAGAAATATCGTTTAGAAATCCCTGGAGCGCTGTTGATACTTAGTATCACTTCACCAGCTTCAAAAAGTGCGTAGTGAATTTTTAATCTACCGCTCTCAGAGTCGTTAAAAGTGCTGTTTCTTTCAATTTGAGCTTGGGGCATTAATTTGCCGTTTTAATATTTCAGTTATAAAACTGATTTATGGAAGATCAAGAAGGCGAAAAGAACGTGATAGTATTTCACGATCTCAAGTATGATATAACGAGGTGATTCGCTGGGCATAACTAGAAACTAGTTACATTTCAGGAGTCTGTAGTAAATCGTCCCCAAATCAATTTGAATTTCTCTAACAACTTTCTTGAGTATGTGTGAGAATGCTCCTCTTCACGATAGAAGATATATGTCAGTATTAATCTTACCTGCTTATGTAATTCGCGGAACACAGGTAGAACTTTGTGTAGTGTTTCTGGCTTAAGGGCACATATTAAGCAGTATATGTGCCAATGCTTACAGCCAATACACATGATCGATTTCGCATGCAATTTAGTCTGAACAGGGAAGTACTTAAAGCAGAAAAAGTGTTTTTGAGAAGCCTAAAATAGATGTAGAGGGCAACTGTGAGATTCGTCAAAGAAAAAAAAACATTTAGTGAAAATACTATATTTATGATCATATAGGGTTAACTTAAGTAAGTTTTTTCAATTCAAAGTAGGCCCCCCGTTACGGCGCCTGAGGCAGTCGGCTCACTTGCCTCACCCTTGGTACGCTTCTACTACAGTTATTATATTTAATTCATTATTGATAATGACCCACAGGTTATAAAAATATATCTCTTGGTTTACAAATCTAGTATTGTTCACGTAGAATAACTGAAGAACATGTTATTGATTTTGGGGTTCAACAAAAGGTGAATGTAGCTGTAGCGTGCTTGAATCCATCACAAATTATTATTATTATTCAGTCATTATTTACTCACGAATCCAGGTTAATTTGGTCTCTTCTGGAAAACATGTTGGTTGTCTGTACTCGTCAGATATGTATTATTTATACAGGGTGATTCACAAGTCGTGACCAAAAATGAAACATCATACACAAGGAAGAATTTCAAGAGGGGTCTTTCATGTAACATTTTTTCCTCGAGGGCTTTAAAAAAAGATACGGGGAGTTGAAATAAAAAAACAGTTTTTTTAATATCTTCAAAACCGTCAAGAGGAATGAACTAAAATTTGCTATGTGGATTCACCTAAGTATTGACCACATTCAAAAGTCTTACCTTAAAATTAACGAACACCAGTGGCGGAGATACAGGAAATTAGTGGCATTATTTTTCCAAATAAAAATAGTACGCCCCTGTTTTTTTCTGAAACACACAAACTTTTTCGAATGCTTCCTCCAATTTAAAAAAAAATTAAGAACCAGATGAGCAAAGCTTTATTTCAATAAATGTTCAAAAAGACCACCATTCTGACGGATACAAGTGCGGCATCTTTTTAATAAAGAAAACGTATTTCCGCAAAATTTGTTGTGACTTGAATTTGATGAAACGCATTAGATTCTTTCTTGTAACTGATCAACAGTATTAATTTGTTCAAAATACACTAGTTGTTAAAAAGCGCCCCACAAAAAGAAATCAAGGGGGTTCAAATCAGGAGACCTCGCAGCCCAATGAAGGGGTCCATTTCTGCGACTCGATCGGTGTCTAAAATATTGAAACTAATTGTATCTCGGCTTTTAGTGAATGATCAAATTTGTTTCATTTTTATTTTTACAAAAACAGTGCACTCTAGAAAAAAACATAAAAGTAATTATTTGTAGAAAATTGAAAGTAGAATTCGAAAAATTGCGCGTTTCGAAAAAAAGTGGCGTACTAATATTGTTTGGAAAAATAATGCCACTAATCCCCTGTATCTCCGCCACTGACACGTTAATTTTAAGTAAGTACTTATGAATGTGGACAATACTCAGGTAAGTCGACATACCAAATTTTAGTTCATTCCAGTTGACGGTTTTGAGGATATTAAGAAAAATTCTTTTTTTTTTAAATTTCCAGATCCGGTATTTTTTTAATGAAGCCCTACAGGAAAAAATGTTACATGAAAGACCCCCCTTAAAATACGTTCCTGTGTATGATGTTTCATTTTTGGTCACGACTTGTGAACCACCCTGCATGTTACATTTTATGTCAGGATAAATGTCTATTCACAGTGAAATTGGAACATAGTAAACTGTAACTAGAGGTAATAAACCCCACAATGCTGAGGGTTCCAGAAAGAATGACTTTTAGAAGATGATTGTTCGAGGTTATTTTGGAAATAAAAGACAAAGAAAGAGAATCGCACATTATGGCTTTCCAAGTTACTGAATACATTCTCATTACAATCA